>BLSH010464798.1:1243174-1286821 GCA_018402905.1 Glandirana rugosa
CCCAAGGACGTAGCGTCGTCACACTTAGCCGGGAATGGCACAAATCGGAAATCGATGTAAAATTTTCCCCGTCAAACTCCCCCTCCCCCCAACACAACCGAGTTGACGGTGGAAAAAATGACGGGGGGTTGACGTTCAAATTCTTCGGGAATGTTTTGTGTTACAGATTGAAAATGGTCCTGATCACAACTCGCTTGGGCCTGACATTGCAAGCCCAGGCATGGCTTGAAAGCCCACAGGCACCGTGTCTGGGCCTGGGCCTGTAAAGTTTTTAGCAAGCCCAAGCCAGGCCCCAAGACGATAAAATGAGGTGCACAACTCTTCGACGTCCCGTCGGTTAGTTGTTCACACCGAACCCGAACGATTTTTGAAATGTCCGGGTCCGGGTCTGTGCCACGGACACCCGAAAGTTCGGTACGGACCCGAACGTTACAGTCCGGGTTCGCTCAACACTAGTCCTGGTAAAAGTTAGACATTGTGTTTTGTAAGGGCTTCTTAAACTTGCAGTTGGGGGGCAGTAAAAAAGGTGGCAGTTGAGCCAACACAACCCCCCTCCCCCTCAAACTGCCCCTTTTAAAATGTAGCTAAAGGCTAAACACGGTAAGGGCCGATTCACACTGCTGCGATGCAGGAACCCTGCAAATCCATTGCGGGTTCCCATAACGCATGTCTCTCGGCAGCAATTCACACTGCCATATGAGAACTGTGGGGAGTGTCAATAGAAAGCTAACGACACCCCCAAATCAGTTTGCATATTGCATTGTGAACTGCAAACTCGCACAGGAATCAGATCGCATGGGTGTGAACACCCATGCGATCTGATTCTGCTGCAGACCAAAAAAAGGGTCCTTTGCAAGTTTGTTCTGAATGCGATGTAGTTTCAGCCATACTATCTGTATGGCTGAAATCGCATCGCATAGAGATCACATGTGATTCACACTGCTTTGCAGTCCGATCCGGCTGCACACAGCAGTGTAAACTGTCACTAAAGAGGGATTACAAAATTTGCCAGGGTTTTATTTAGGCAGTGGTCTTTCAAGCGTAATTTTTTTGTATGAAAATTATTCTCACTTGTGGAATGGCGATAAACTCCGGTGCTTAAAAATCTCCATTGGTGAAGCTTTAAAAAATGTTAACGGTTACCAGGTTAGAGATATGGAGGAGGTCTTTTGCTAGAATTATTGCTCACCCTCTGGCGATCGCGGCGATACCTCACATGTGTGGTTTGAATACTGTTTTCATATGCGGGCGTGACTTACGTATGCGTTTTCTTTGTTGTGCAAGCTCACGGGGACTGTGGCGCTTTAAAGTTTTTTTTATTATTTATTTTATTTCTTTTTATATTTTAACACTGTAATATATGGTGACAAGTACTCTTTATGGTCTTTTAGACCCCCCATCCCTCCTTTACACTTCACGGTATTCAGATCGCCAAAAGCGGTGATTCTGAATACTGTCATTTTTTAAAAACTGGCACCATTAGCTGCCGGGTAAACCTGAAGTGGCATTGTGACGTTGCTTCCAGAATTTGACAAAGGAGACCTGATCTGAGCCGATTCCGGCTTCCTACAGGTCTCCTCCTAGCCGGCGGACGTGCTGGATCAGAGTCTCCCGGTGGGACGGGAGGCCAGAGAAGAGCGGCGGACGGCAGCAGGTGGGGGGGATGTCCCCTCCTGCAGCTCGGGATAACGGCCGAGCAGCTCCAGAGCCGGATCAGCCATTATCGCTGGATAGCTGATCACCCGCTCTAAAAAAATGGTACCAGGATATAGCCTGTAGCTGCAGGCTATACCCCGATACCTCCACTTAAAGCAGCCACCGTTTTTAAATGGCGATTCACGTTAAGTGGTTAAAGAGGATTTCCGGCCCCCTCCACCCTAAATTATTAAAAGTTAGCAGCTACAAATACTGTAGCTGCTGACTTTTACTATTAGGGCACTTACCTGTCCAGGCATCCAGTGGTGTCCTCACCCCAGCCAATTCTTGATTTGGCTTTCGGGTACTGGTGCTGCCATCTTGGCCAAGGGAAATCGGCTGTGAAGCCTTGAGGTTTCCTACTGTAAATGCACATATCCTTCTGCTCTTTGTGAATAGGCCAGCTGTGGGGGGAAGGAGGGGGCCAAACTTCCGGCTCACTTTGCCACACTGAAGTGAGCAGGAAGTGGGAGCGGGTACCTGCTCCTCCCCAAAAGGTGCCAAATGCCGGATGGGGAGGGAGGAGGCTGATAAGTGGAGCTTCCCCTGTTGGATGGAGCTCTGCTTTAACCACTTCAGCTCCGGAAGGTTTTACCCCCTTCCTGACCAGGCCCTTTTTTGCGATATGGCCCTGTGTTGCTTTAACTGACAATTGCACAGTCGTGCGACGCTGTACCCAAATAAAATTGATGTCCTTTTTCCCCCACAAATAGAGATTTCTTTTGGTGGTATTTGATCACCTCTGTGGTTTTTATTTTTTGAGCTATAAAAAAAAAGACCAAGAATTTTAGAAAAAAAAACTATATTTTTTACTTTTTGCTATAAAACGCACCCAATAAAAAAATGTAAGAAATCAACTTTCTAAATAAATTTAGGCCAATATTCTGCTACATATTTTTGGTAAAAAATCCCAATAAGCGTATATTGATTGGTTTGCGCAAAAGTTATAGCGTCTACAAACTATGGGTCAGATTTATGGACTTTTTATGGTTTTTACTAGCAATGGTGGCGATCAGTGATTTTTAGTGGGACTGCGACATTGCAGCAGACAAATCTGACACTAAGTGACACTTTTTAGGGAACAGTGACACCAATACAGTGATCAGAGCTAAAAAAATGCACTGTCACAGTATAAATGGCACTGGCAGGGAAGGCATTAACATCAGGGGCAATCAAGGGGTTAAGTGTGCTCCTAAGGAGAGATTTCTAACTGTTGGGGGGAATGCTGTGACTGGAGGAAAACATAGATCCATGTTTCTGCTTAGCAGAAACACAAGATCTCCATTTTCCTCTCTCACAGTTCTGTCTCTCCTCTGAACGAGTAGACACAGCGGGAGCCAATCAGCGGGTCCGATGGCTGACACATGCGCGCCCCAGAGCCGACAACAGCAATCACATACAGTTATGAGATTTTGTGCTTAAGGACTGCCCTGTGACAGTAAATGTACATGGGGCGATCCTTAAGTGGTTAAGGTATTTTCTTTACTTGCTGAAAATACTCTTCGCTCAAAAAAGAAAACAAATGCATTCCAAGATTGCAGTTTTTACTACAACAGTTGTCGTATTTCCTTTCCATTTCTCTAAGTTGTTTTAATGAATTTTAAAGAGTCTTCCTTGAAATTTTAGGATAGGTCTGCTTTAAGACTCAGGATTTGTCCCACTGGATAAACATATTTTGAGCTGCCTGAATGACATGCAACAACATGATTGAACTCCTCTTTACGAGTCACTGCCATGTTATGCATTTCAGCAAAAATCATATCTTTCATTCCATATTGGCATATGTGAGATTTCTCAGTCACACACCTCAGGTAGGATTTACAGAGAAGCATGTTGGCTGTGAAAAGGTTGCCATCTGCTCTCATTTTGCCCTTGAGAAATGTTCCCTATTCTGTACATTTCGGCATGTTCTTACAGGAGCCTCACCTTTACGTATCTTCCCCTGAAGGAGCTCCGTGTGCTTGTTGCAACATGAGCAGGCACCATTACATTGCTAAGCGTGTACCCATGAGACAGACCTGGATGTGAGTGTCATCATATTTGTCTAGTCAGTCTTAAGTCATGAAACCATGTAGAAGATATCACTAATAGAGATCATTGCGTACAATGGTATAATCACTTCCTGTCTGCTCAGACAGGTAATCTGCAATCAATCCTCAAGGACACCAGTGAAAGCACTCTGTGCTGTAATAACTGACATCTTTTGTTTTGTAATATTTCATCATCCTTGATTTTAACAGAGATTCTAAACTACAAACATAAACCTGAACTAAAGCCAGAAAACAAAAACACAAATAAATATAGTTATAACTAATTAAAAAAATGATAACTATTTATTTAAAGATGCTGCTCTTAAAAGCAAACAAACAATGATATATTCATTCATATGTGCAAACATGAAGTTATAAATAGTGATTTTTAAATCACCACTATGACATACCGTATAATGTAAAAAAGTCCATTCAATGAATGAACTATCACCAAAAAATGTGTATAAATAAGGATGGGCTCGGGCGTGTTGGCAAGTGCACGTGCCCGAGTCCGCCGGGAAGTGAACCCTGCACTGTGCCAATCACAGGCTGTGAGACACTTTCCCGAAGGGCGGCTGCAGTGATCGGTAAATGTCTTATTGCCTCTTATTATTAGCGCAGTGCAGGGTTCACTTCCCAGCGGGCTTGGGCACGTGCGCTTGTGAACACGCCCGAGCCCATCCTTATGTATAAACAGTCCCCCATAACAGGAGCATATATCTGATTATTCCAAAATTAAACATGATAAGCCTTTTCAGAAAATTCCTCCATTAACCAAGCAAGCAGGAAACACTTCACCAGAACACCACAATGCACACGGGTCCAACTTACGAGATGGTAAGACCAGATATGACGGATGGTCAAAACACACTCTCGATCAATGCCAGGGCATCCTAGGATCTCCAAAGGAACTCCCATTCACATATCGCTCAAAAGACGTCCACAGAGTTCAAGGATGGATAGTGAGAACTCTGAGAGTGTATTAAGTAAGTCTAATTTTTTTATTTACACATAAACCCATACGCAAGTTGTGCCCACATTTGTAAACGGTGTTCACACCACACATGTGAGGTATTGCCACAATTGTAAGTGCATGTGTAATAATTCTAGCCCAAGACCTCCTTTGTCTGACAACCTGTAGAATTGTTTAACTACTTACCCACCGGAGCCCTTTTTTACATTTGTTGTTTACAAGTTAAAAACAGTTTTTTGGCTAGAACATTATATATATTTTTTTTCAAACATCCTAGACAATGAAATGACGATCGATGCAATACTTTTTGTCACACGGTATTTGCGCAGCGGTCTTTCAAGCGCGATTTTTTGGGAAAAAAATAACTTTTTTGAGTTAAAAAATAAGACAACAGTAAAGTTAGCCCAATTGTTTTGTATATTGTGAAAGAGGATGTTACGCCGAGTAAATAGATACCAAAAATGTTACAGTTGAAAATTGCGCAAACTTGTGGAATGGCGACAAACTCCAGTACTTAAAAATCTCCATAGGCAAAGCTTTAAATTTTTTTTTAACGGTTACCAGGTTAGAGGTGCAGAGGAGGTCTTTTGCTAGAATTATTGCGCACACTCGATACCTCACATGTGTGGTTTGAACACCGTTTTCATATGCAGGCGTGACTTACGTATGCGTTTTCTTTGCTGCACGAGCTTGCGGGGACGGTGGCAAACATCCCTTATGATAACAATATATGGTGCGAGGTACTCTATATGGAGGGATGGGGGGTCTAAAAGACCCCCCATCCCTCCTTTGCACTTCACAGTATTCAGATCGCCAAAAACCAGTGCCATTGACTGCCGAGTAAACTTGAAGTGACGTTGTGATGTCGCTTCCGTAATTTGACTGAGATCCAATCTGAGCTGATTCCGGCTTCCTTCAGGTCTCCTCCTAGCTGGTGGATGTGCCGGATAAGAGCTTCGGTCTCCCGGTGGGATGGGAGGCCGGAGAAGACCGACAGAAGGTGGCGGGAGGGGGGATGTCCCCTCCAGCGGCCCAGGATAACGACCGAGCAGCTCCCGAGCCAGATCGGCCATTATCGCCAGATAGCCGATCGCCCGTTCTAAAAAAACTGTACCGGGATATAACGTGTAGCTGCAGGCTATATCCTGATACCTCTACTTAAAGCAGCCGCAGTTTATAAACGGTGGTTAAACGTCGCCTATGGAGATTGTTAAGTACCAAAGTTCGTCGCTGCTCCACGAGCGTGCACAATTTTGAAGCACGATATGTTAGGTATCAATTAATTCGGCATAACATTATATTTCACAATATAGAAAAAAATTGGGCTAACTTTACTGTTTTTTTATTTTTTAATTCAAAAAAGTGTATTTTTTCCAAAAAAATTGCATTTGAAGACCTCTGCGCCAATATTGTGTGACATAAAATATTGCAACCACCTTTTATTCTCTAGGGTCTCTGCTAAAAAAAATGTATAACATTTTGTTTTATGTTTTGTTATAAGTAATTTTCCAGCAAAAAATACTGATTTTAGCTTGTAAACAACACGTGTCAGATATACGCTCACTGTGTTCTGGGGGGGCCAGGGAGCGGGTAGGGCAGATTTAATCTCCGCCAGCTACCCACGATGGCCCCCTTGCAGTGAGAGAACGGAGGTCTGTGTATGTAAACACGGATCTCCGTTCTGACAGAGGGGGAAGGGCTGTGATCACAGGCTTCCTGTATATGGAAGCCGTGATCACTCCCCTCCCCCTGCCAGCCCAGTCCCCATACAGTTAGAACACACTGCGGGAACACAGTTAACTCTTAGAGCGCCCTCTCCAGGTTAACCCCCTTCACTGCCAATGGCATTTACACAGTAATCAGTGCATTTTTTTAGCACTGACTGCTGTATAAATGCCAATGGTCCCAAAAAAGTGTCAAAATGGTCCGACATGTCCTCCACAATATCACAGTACCACAAAAAATCGAAGATCGCCGCCATTACTAGTAGAAAAAAAGAAATAAATAAAAACCCCAGAAATGTATTCTCATCATTCGTAAACGCGGCAACTTTTGCACAAACCAATCAATAAACGCCGATTTTTTTTTTACCAAAAATATGAGGAAGATTATAAATCGTCCAAAACCGATGAAAAAAAATGTTTTTTTTATTTTTTGGATTTGTATTTTAGCAAAAAGTAAGAAAAACTGTTTTTTTTTTGTTTATATCGGCAATCAGAAATGACGCAGAGGTGATCAAATGCTCTGGTCCTAAAGTTTGAAATCCTTCCAGGACTGAAGTGGTTAATGGACAATAACGTAAAGTGGAACTTTAGTCAGAAAATTAAGTCCTGAAAGATCCCTTCAGGCTGGCCCCTTTCGCATTTAAAATAGGTGGTCATACTATTTAACTTCTTTGTATCCGCGCTATAGCCGATTGACAGCTACAGCACAGATCTAAATTGCCGGGAGGCCGTCAATAGACGTCCTCCCCTTTGGCTCATGCCAAGCACGCTCTCGCCGCCACACGCCGCGTGAGCGTGCCCGCTGGTCGGACGGACTCAATGTCCACCGTAGACCCGCTATCTTGTCACAGAGAGCCAGAACAGGGAACCGCCGATTTAAACACAGCGGTTTCCCATTCTGTGAGGGGGGCATGACAGATTTACTGATCCCTGTGATCGGGATCAGTTAGATCTGTTATGCCCCTGTTAGCCCCACGCCCCCCCCCCCCCACAGTTAGAACACATACAGGGAACACATTTAACCCTTTCACTGCCCCCTTAGTGTTAACCCCTTCCCTGCCAATGACATTTATAAAGTAATCAGTGTCTATTTTTAGATCTGATTGCTGTATGTATGTCATTGGTCCCAAAAAAGTGTCAAAAACATCAGACAAGTCTTCCCCAATATCGCAGTCTCGATAAAAATCGCAGATCGCCGCCATTACCAGTAAAAAATAAAAACCCCATAAACCAATGTCCATAGTTTGTAGTCACTATAACTTTTGCGCAGCCCAATCAATATATGCCGATTGCAATTTTTTTTTACCAAAAATATGTAGAATAATATATATCGTTCTAAACTGATGAATAGATTTGTTTTTTTATTTTTTATTTTTGGATATGTATTATAGCAAAAACTAAAAAAAAAACATGTTCTTTTTTCAAAATCATCGCTCTTTGTTTGTTTATAGCGCAAAAAATAAAAACCTCAGAGGTGATCAAATACCACCAAAAGAAAGCTATATATGTGGGGAAAAAAAGGACTCCAATTTTGTTTGGGTACAACGTCGCACGACTGCGCAATTGTCATTCAAATAGTGACAGCGCTAAAAACTGAAAATTGGTCCGGGCAGGAGGGGGGTTTAAGTGCCCAGTAAGCAAGTTTTTTGGCACTGTACGGAAAATGTAAAAGCCTTATTGAAATCACAAATGTTAATGTGTTTAGCTATGAACACCTTTCATTGTTGCTATAGAATTGTCGTGTTGCAGTGTCGACAGTTTCATATACGATGCACGCAAACAATTATGAACTGGAAGCCTTTGCTTGTTAATCTTACAGACAAAGTGAGTATGACAAGTCTGAAAGAAAAGTTTGACTTCTTTTCACACATCAGAAATTTACTTAGGGTGTTGCTTTGTGATCTCAAACTGCTGTTTCAGTTGTAACAGTTTTATTTGCATCATCACAAGTATTGGAAATCTGTAACAAATCTTTATTCTGTGATTTGTTCATGCTTTTATACTTATAGGGAATCAATATTTAGAATATAATTTATTTATTTTATACTGTATATATATATATAGTATATCATGTAAATATAAAGTAGTGCATGTGAACATTTGTGATTGTTAGCCAGCAAAACCCCTTCCCTAAGGGCGATGGCAGAGTTTTAACAAATTCATTAAAACCTCAATGGAGCCCAGATTAAAAAACAAAAAACAAAAAAAAGGTTGATATATTCAATAGTGTGCAAAAAGATTAAAGCCCAACTTCAGGCAAAAAGAAAAGTGCATTGTGCATCAATTACTTTACTTCTCAGTCTTGATTCCAAACACCTTTTCCTAAGCCACCCTGCAGTATAATGGATCAAAGTCACAGTTTATCCACTTAAAGACCAAGCCATTTCTGGCACATTTTGTTTACAACTTTAAATAAATATGTTTTGCTAGAAAATGAGTTGTAACCCCCAAACATTACATTTTTTTTTAGCAGAGACCCTAGGGAATAAAATAGCGATTGTTGCCATTTTTAATGTCACATGGTATTTGCGCAGTGGTTTTTCAAATGCAATTTTTTGGAAAGAATACACTTGAAGGAATTAAAAAAAAAAAACACAATATACCTCAATATTTTAGCAAAATATGAAAGATGATCTTACACCAAGTAAATAGATACCCAACATGTCATGGTTTAAATTTCACACGCTCGTCGTATGGTAGCAAACTACGGTACTCAAAAATCTCCATAGGCAATGCTTTAAAAATCTTTACAGGTTACCTGTTTAGAGTTACAGGGGAGGTCTAGCACTGGAATCATTGCTCTTAATCTAAAGTTCATGGCGATACCCCACATCTGTGTTGCAAATACTGTTTACATATGCATTTGCGACTTACGTATGTGTCTGCTTCTGCACGCGAGCATAGAGAGATGGGGGCACTTTATTTATTTATTTTCACACTGTCCCCTTTATTGAGAGATCTAGGGTCTAAAAACCTCTCCTTTACATTCTTTGATCTTTTGCTTTAAAGAAAAAAAAATTGTTTACTTCTGCCCTAGACAGGAGACTTCAAAGACCATAGAGGCAATCTGGTCTCTGTCCACCTCGGTGACCAGACATTTCTCGGGTGCACCGGTGAAAACGTCCCTTCTGGCTGCTTCTGAAAGTGACACAGTGGCTAATGGGCCACTTGGACCACTTTCATAAGAAATCCAGCCGCTGGCTGAAAAAAAAATACTAGGGCTATGGCTGATAGCTTCAGCCATAACCCCTGGTAAATCACTTGCAAACCGCAACGTATATATACTGTACGTATTGCAGTCGGCAAGTGGTTATTTTATGACCCAGCTGGTTTCCTGTCCTGGGAACTGGGCATTTTTCTCTACTCATTATCTTCATGGGTACTGGTCTCCTGACTTCCCCCATGAGTTCTCCTGCCCCTGGTGCCTATGAGAGAGGACCCAGCAGCAGGAAGTGTTGCCTCCACCACTAGGGGGTGTCCATATCATGCATGCTGTCAGGTGGACCCCCTGAACAAGGATCCAGGCCAGCAGTATCGCACGACTGTGGCTTCAGGTAAGTAAAACAGTCATGCTATGGTCATTCAATAATAACATATTTCTAACATGTAGCAAAAGTGATTTAAAACAAGCCCTCCTGCACTTCTGTAGCTGCAAGTACCACAGTAATTCATTCTTAAACTTTTGAGAAAAACACATATTTAATATTATAACATAAAAAAGTATTTAATATTACTTAATACTTATTTTGCACCAATCCCTCCTAGAAGTTAGTTGGCAGCCCTCCAGTTTTCTATTTTCTATTGTAAACACACAGAAGGTGCACAGGCCCCATCACAGAAGAGAGGAGAGAGAAAAGTATTGACACCTGAACTGTCCTGAACCCAGAGAGCAAGGATAACTTGCCTCAAATTTGTGGCAGTGTTGAATTGTAAGTCTGTTAACTTGCTGCACATTTTTACTGGCAAGCTGTACACTTGCAGTGCACTTGAAGCACAAGTTCTAGTTGATACTTTTCCAGTTTTTAACAGATTTGCATGACAATTCTCTAGCAAGAGCAAAGTTGCAGTGATGAGTCTACAGCAAGAGCTCTAAGTCTACAGCATGAAAATTCAGCAACAGTGACCATTGTGGTGGGATGACTATTACACAACATAACTGAACCAGAAACTTGCAGCAGACTTGCAGAATGTTTGTAAAGAAAGTTGATCTGGAGTCATGCAATTGTGCAACAAATTTGTGAAGCCTGGCAAGTAGAGCAATAGCTTAGCAAGTCATTTTCAAAGCACAATTGCTTGCTATATGGGAATAAAATAGATGATCCTAGTAGAGAAGTATTACAAAGTTGCCAAAACTAGTGAGCCTTTGGGTATAGTGATATAAATCTAATCCTGGCATAATTGTAGAATAGATTTCTGAGGTCAGACCTGGTAATTCCCCTTACCTTTTCCTTCCTGCTAGAGAAAGTGAAAAGTAAATTGTGAAACTGTTGGATTTCCAGCACTTGACAAACATACCCCATGGTTTAAATGCACCTCTTACAACTTTTTTCTATGACCTCAAATAGCTACAGTAGTTACATGGTCTACAAAGTTGGCTGTCACCATACTTGTTTTAGTGACTTCAAAAAATATACATCAAAACAGCAGAGGTCAATGGAAAACTTGCTAAAACACACGTAAAGAAAAGCCAGGATTCAAGTTCCTGGTCCCTATCTAATATCATGGGCCTTTTAATTACCTTATTAGTAACACCTATAGTTGTACTAGCACTTTAATGCTTACCCAGGGCCAGTGCATGTGCAGCAACTTCAATGATTCCACAGATGCTCATCCAACAATATTGCAATAGATAATGGGCCTTAATTAGAGTTGAGCGAACCCGAACTGTAAAGTTCAGGTCCGTACCGAACTTTGGGGTGTCCGTGACCTGGACCCGAACCCGGCCATTTGAAAAAAAGTTTGGGTTTGGGTTTGGGTATTTGATCACGCATGTTGAATAGCTGCAGGGCAGCCAATCAACAAGTGTTTCACTGGTTTGCCCTTAGAAGCCATCACAGCCATGCCTACTAATGGCATGGCTGTGATTGGCCAGTGCATCATGTGAACCAACATCTTTATAAGCTGGAGTCACTTAGTGCTGCATGTCACATGCTCTCTGGCTAGTGTAGGGAGAGGATCCTGTGAGGGACAGATTGCAGATATAATAACATCTCATCCTGCATTACAGAACGATCTGATTGTGGACTAGGTAGAGATTACTACTACTAATGCTTTTAGGGACAGATTGCAGATCTAATAACATCTCATCCTGCATTACAGAATGATCTGACTGGACTAGGTAGAGTCTATTGCTTAGAGGGACAGATTATTGTTCTAAAATTATCGCCTACTCCTATAGGGTCAGGTTCCTGCTGTTGCTGTAAGGGACAGATTATTGTTCTAAAATCATTTTAATTCCTTTTGCAGCCCTCTAGCACTTTCCAGGACTTTTTTACAGTCATTTTTGTGCCGAAAAGTTCGGGTCCCCATTGACTTCAATGGGGTTCGGGGTCAAGTTCGGTACCGAACTCGAACTTTTCTGCGAAGTTCGGCGGAACCTACTGAACCTGAACATCCAGGTGTTCGCTCAACTCTAGCCTT
This sequence comes from Glandirana rugosa, assembly GCA_018402905.1. NCBI lineage: Eukaryota > Metazoa > Chordata > Amphibia > Anura > Ranidae > Glandirana > Glandirana rugosa. The sequence continues at coordinate 1,255,237 of BLSH010464798.1, forward strand.
AATGTCTGAAAAAATGATCTGAGCAGTTCATAGAAATGAAATTTGAAATAGCTTTTTTCCAAGCTATTTCTCAAAAACACATACTGTTGATCCCACTACTAGCTGTACTGACAGATGTGGTAAGGATGGTATTAAAACCACCACCAAATTCAGGAAACTATTATACATCTAACACATGTATATCAAAAGAAAAAATAATAATTCACAAAAGCAATACAAATAGACCATAGGCCCAGGAGCCCATGCTACACCACTATATGTAGGTCACTACTTTCTTTATTCACAATTATGTATTTAAATACCACACCAGCTATTATATCTTTGGAAAATGGGTTCACAGTGATTTCATGCATATTAAATGTAAAACATTGCGAAGGGGAAAAAGTAAAAAAAAAAAAAGATATAACAGAACATTCAAGTGTTACTGAAAATGTACAAAAGCGAAAAATACATATCGGAGCCATAGAAAGAAAAGACAACCAAATGAAGTCTTTAAATCAGTTTTTCATTTCACAGAAAATTATATACGATCCTCCCTGTATTGCAGTTGTGTGCTTTTTAAAATATGCATACTTTTTTTTATTCTTTTTTTTTATGAAGCCTTGTGAACTCCTTTATGTTTTTCTTCATTAATTCACATACAAGGCTTTAGTGAAAGGAAGAAAAAAGATGACTGTTTTCTCAGATTTTGTTTGCTGGCAATTTTATTTCTGTAAATGTAAATTGGCTTCAAAACACCTAACAAAAAACACGGCATAAAAAAATTATAGTTATTTTTAAAAACATTTGTACTTATATTTCAAAGGCAGTCTTTTAAGCTCTTCTATTCACCTTTAACACCTCTATCCAGGTTGAATGTCCCAGTTTATCCAACATACAATGAATTTAAATGTCTCCTTTTCTTTATTTATTTTTTCTCTTTTTTTTTTTCCATTTTTTATTCTCACCCTGTACAGTTATCATCGGTGCTTTTGAAACAGAGAAAATAAGGTCTTATTATAAAGCCTTTTCAAAGAGTTAAAGTGTACAGGCATCTCTGGGGAAGAGGCTCTTTTGTGGGAGAATAAGGAAGCATGTTCAGTTTAACAATACGTAGTAAAACACCTATGCTTTCTAGACTTTAACACAAATAGTTACAGTAATCGTAGCCGTGTAATTTGTGAGGAACATCATTATATGTTTGTATTGCATGTAGTGTCACATCTTTTTTTGATAATTATATTTCCGTCGCCATGGTTAAAGTTATTCTTTCTTTCATAGTGGTGATTAAGACAGGAACCCACTGTTAGTTGATTCTCTGCTACAGGTGGGTGGTATACCACCTGCTGTGATGATATGACAGCTCTCATCTTAGTTACACGACTGTCGCAAGACTTTTGGAGGTTATAGTCTGTAGATTTAGACAAAAAATAACACAACAGAAAAATTGCAGGTACAATTTTGTCTTCTGCAAGGTAGTCTTGCCTGACCTTGGGTCTTGTATCATGTTCCACATGCAGTATTTTGGATTGTAGAAAACTATTTTTAACAATTGCCAATCTCCTGACATCTTCTATTTTGCAATCATGGTGTTATGAAATAATACCTTGTCAGTACCTTCCTCCTCAGTTATACTGTACTGCATGTCAGCTTTGTTCTTGACAGCTATGAGCATGCACTATAAAAGAATACCTTCTGTTATTGACTATACACAGACTATATTATAATTCAAAGCATCTATATGTTCTTGTAATGATCTATAGTGAACTTGCTTGCTTGCTCTGTCACTAGATACATTTCGTTTACATTTGTCACCTTTCCAATGAGGATTTTTGTGTTTGCGTTTGCCACCTACACCCATTAAAGGTTACAGTACAAATAAAGGTGGTAGGTGAATGTGCCTAGATTAGATTGCTTTTTTGTAATATATCCCCAAGTATTATTGTTGTATATTTTTTATATATTGTTAAGTGGGGTAAATGCTGGGACCAGCTTAAAGTAACAATTAGAGGAGCCAAATAGCAAAAGAGGGCATACTGGGACATCTTACCTAAATTTATATATAAAGTATATAGGTGACTTTGTTTAGCCTGTAGTCCAGCTACCTTAGTGGCTTTTCCTTTGAGTTTGATGTACGTAAGAGAACTTTTCCTAAAATTACAACTTAAGCAGCAATTCTGGTTCTCTAGAATTATCCACATTTCACTTATGGTTGTGTCGAAAGTTCATGTGCTGAAAGGGAATATGCTGACAGAGATAGAGAGCAGAATGAACAGTGTTTACCTTATCAATATGCTGCTTTCTCTTACTGTCCAATCAGCAAGCTATGTCTGAGCACAGCTGAAATAGAAACATAGAAACATAGAAAAGTGACGGCAGAAAAAGACTGAGTAGTCCATCGAGTCTGCCCCTTTTTATTTTTATTTATTTTTTGTTTGTTTTTTTTTTTCACATTAACCTTGTTGTCTGACTATAGATTTATGTTTATCCCAAGCATGTTTGAAGCCATTTACTGTTGACTGTCTCACAACCTCTGTTGGTAGTTTATTCCAATCATCAACCACCCTTTCAGTAAAATAATACTTTCTAAGATTAGTTTTGAACTTCCCTCCAGTTAGTTTGTCCCCGTGTTCTTGATTTTGGTTTCATATTGAAAAGACTGCCCTCCTGAACCTTATTCACCCCCTTGGCGTATTTAAAGGTTTCAATCATGTCTCCCCTCTCCCTTCTTTCCTCCAGACTGTACATATTAAGTTCCTGAAGTCGCTCTTGATATGTTTTATCTCCCAGATCTTTTACCATTTTTGTTACCCGTCTCTGAACTCGTTCTATCTTTTCAATATCTTTTTGTAAGTGAGGTCTCCAGAACTGGACACAGTATTCTAAGTGAGGTCTCACTAAAGATCTATATAGAGGAATCAGAACCTCCTTCCTCCTGCTGGTGATCCCTCTACTGATACATCCCAGAATTCTATTTGCTTTTCCCACTGCCTGGTCACACTGTTTGCTCATTTTGCAATCATCTGAAATGGTGGTACCAAACCTGGCTATGCTGTTTGGGGAGGTTGGTTGAGCAAGTCTCCTTTTTGTTACCAAAACAGCCCTGACCCATCACGGCATGGATGCTGCTAAACTTCTGAAGATATGCTGTGACATCAGTAACAGATTCTCTAAGTCTTGTATGTTGCACCTTCAACCCTGCTAGTATTAGCGAGGTTGCTAAACTTTTATTGAACACCCATCTAACCACCTACCCCCTGGATCCTGCTCCTTCGCAAATGCTACGCTCACCCTCTGACTCAATTCTACATTCTCTAACTCACATTTTCAACCTTTCCCTCTCTTCTGGCATCTTCCCAAACTCTCTTAAACATTCCCTAGTAACCCTATCCTTAAAAAGTGCTCACTGGACCCCACCAATATTAACAACCTACGCCCCATCTCCTTACTCTCCTTCTCTTCCAAGCTCCTCGAAAGACTGGACTACAACCGAATGAGTGACCATCTGACCATGAACAAACTTTTTGATCCCCTTCAGTCTGTATTTTGCCCTCAACACTCCACGGAAACTGTTCTCCTTGAACTCACTAATGACCTAATAACGTCTAAAACCAACGGACACTATTCTGTGCTACTACTCCTTGACCTCTGTGCTGCTTTTGACACAGTTTACCACACCCTCCTCCTCAAAAAACTCCACTCCTTTGGTCTCCATGACTGTACTCTTTGCTGGTTCTCATCCTACCTATCCCACCTCTCCGTCAGCGTCACTTACAACTCTACTTCCTCCTCTCCTCTCCCTTTCTCTTTCGGTGTCCCCCAAGGTTCTATTCTTGGACCTCTCATTTTCTCAATCTACACCACCTCCCATGGCTTTCAGTATCATCTCTATGCTGATGACACACAAATCTATCTCTCAACCCCCCAGATCTCTCCTCATGTATCACCAACCTACTAACAGACATATCAGCCTGGATGTCACATCACTTCCTCAAACTCAACCTATCCAAAACTGAGCTTATGATATTTCCTCCCCCACAAGCCACTTCCCCATATTTCTCTGTCAAAATCAACGGCTCAACTATCATCCCGTCCCCCAACGCCAAGGTCCTAGGTGTAATCCTGGACTCCAAATTAACCTTTCGGCCCCACATCCAATCGCTATCCAAAATTTTCTGCCTCAACTTCTGCAACATCTCCAGGATATGCTCCTTCCTAACCAATGACACCGCAAAGCTTCTAATACACTCCCTGGACTTCTCTTGCCTCAACTACTGCAACTCCCTCCTCACTGGCTTAGCCTATTCCCACTTCAGTCCAGTATGAATGCTGCCGCCAGGCTCGTCCACCTTAAAAACTGCTAGACATCTGTTACACCCCCATGTCAATCCCTCCATTGGCTACCACTAAACCAACAAATTCATCTCAAGATACTAACAACAACTTATAAAGCCATCCACAACCTGGCCCCCAGCTACATCACTAACCTGGTCAAAATACCAACCAAATCAATCTCTTCACTCTTCCCAAGACCTCCTGCTCTCTAGCTCCTTTGTCACCTCACCCCATGCTCGCCTCCAGGACTTCTCCAGAGCCTCTCCCATCCTCTGGAATGCTCTACCCCAATCTGTCCAACTTTCTCCTACTTTGTCCACCTTCAGACGATCCCTGAAAACTCATCTCTTCAGAGAAGCCTATCTGGCTCCCGCCTAACAACTGTACATTTATCTTCTCCATCAACCCATCCCCCACAGTTATTAACTCTTGTATCTCTTGACCTTCCCTCTTAGATTGCAAGCTCTGACCAGCAGGGTCCTCTGATTTCTACTGTATTTAAGTGTACTGTATTTGTACTGTCTACCCTCAAGTTGAAAAGCGATGTGTAAACTGTTGGCGCTATATAAATCCTGTATAATAATAATAATAATAATAATAATTTTGCAAGGAGGGGCCTCCATGGCTTGGACTTGTTTTTCCAGCACATCCCACAGATGCTCGATTGGGTTTAGATCTGGAGAATTTGGAGGACAAGTAAACACCTTGAACTCATTGTTGTGTTCCATTCTTGAAGCATTTTTGCAGTGTGGCAAGGCAATTTATCCTGTGGAAAGATGCCATCACAAAATACCATTTCCATGGGATTTACTTTGATGGCAGGACCTGTGGTTACCCAGAAAATTGCCAAAAGCATCACACTGCCTTCTTTCCATCCTGGTGCCATCTCTTACACACATGCGCCCTAGCATCCACATGATGTAAAATAAAACCTGATTCATTGCACCAGGCCACATTCTTCCATTGCTCCATGGTCCAATTCTGATGCTCATGTGCCCATTTTAGGTGATTTTGGCTGTGGACACCGGTGTCAGCATAGGCCCCCTGACCAGTCTGTGGCTATGCAGCCCCATAAACAACAAACTACGATGTCCATTTTTTCTACATTTAATACATCAATTCATGGACAACAAGTTTGTTTGCTGCTTAATATAGATAAGGCAAGATAATGAATGCTATTTGCTTTACCTACCAGTGATCTTAAGGTCTTATAGTATATATCAGTCCTCTTTTGGAATCATTATTGTAAATTTTAAACAAAGTTTATTGTAAAGTTTAAGTGACATTTATTTTTACTCACCTGTCGTGTCATCATAATTTGCAGTTTCTACTTCTAGTGGTCATCAAATTATATATTATTTTTATTACTGGCAGAGCTGTCTGTACTTTTTCATCAATACAATAACAGTAGCAAAGTAGGAGTTTTTAATGTCCATTAACAAGTAAATATGGCTAACCCTTCAAAACAAATAAAAATATTCATATACAAATATTCTCTGCATGTGCACTGGCTAAAAGTCTGCCTGTCAATCTTTTTCCACCTACTTTTAGAAGGCTGTGAAATATCTAGAACAGACACTGACTAACTCAAATGTCCATCTAACAGTTGCTTATCTAAGGATTAGCTGCACCACTTGTGATCAAGTACCAAAGGCAAACTTATAGTGTCTGCGTAGCCTTGGGTTTGAGCCACACAGCTGTCTTCATGTAGAGAACCCGATATGATATCAAAGTATGAACTTCACAAGGATCATGCGGCTGCAGCGCTAGATAGCAGCTGTGGAAGAAAGGATTGGGCTTTTCAATGTCTACTAGCCATCTAATCATTAGTAACATGGTTTACAACATACAGTATAAACGCAGTATCTAGGGACTCCTCTATATTAGGCAGAGGTCTCTTGTATGTGGCATAAAGATGGATGGATGCTCAAACTGTAGTCTTCAGTTCGCCATAACTTGGATGTCTTGAAAAAAATAACTCCCAGTCCCATTTTTACTAATTGTGAATTTAAACTGAACAAATGAATGCAGTCTAAAATTGTTCTATGTATTTAGAGCACAACCTCTAATGATTATTGTTTTCATGTTATTTACCTCTTTTCTTGATAACTCATTATAAACTGATGTTTAAAATCCTTTTTTATTTGTATAACATCTATATATTACAAATTACATGTTTTGGCTGAAGTTTCACTTTAATAAGTCAAGGATTTACTAAAGGTACACTAGACCAGCCACTTGTAATGACTTACAGCAAGGCAGAAGAAAGAAAAGAGAAAATGAAATGTTCTCTTAATCTGACTGCGCGTTGAGCACACCACAAGCTCTCTAGCCCAGCTAACCTTTGGTAAATCACTCCTTAAATCTCCAGAGCCTTCATTGTAGATATTTATATAAACTGAGTGTTAGCTGTTCTGCTTTTGTATATAACCTTTTAGAATATATAGATTTTTTCCCTTAACCTTATATAAACTTTGCAGGAAATTACCATTATGATTTTGTCTAGCAGATGTTGCTAAATTAAAAGCACTCCTAAATTATGAGCCTTTCAGGATCAGGTGCAAATCAGCCCTCTGTGAAAACACTAGAATTTCAATAAGGTCATACATTAAAATGTGCCTTATGTTATATGCTATGAAGCAAGGAGACAGTAAGGCATTCTATATCAGGAAAGGTGGGATTAACCGTGGAATTAATAAATACATAAGCTAACCTTGAACCAAAATGTAAGGTGTGATCATTAAGTTGTGCCTTTTCCCATGTTAAAAAAGTAGGAAAAGTTTAAAACTATGTCTACCTTACCATGCACACAGATTCCAATCAGGTAGGATGAGGTCATGATGCAAACCCATTAAACTCTCCTGATTACTGTATTGCAGTTAGCTGCATTTTTTTAATTTATTTTTTTATAAAAAAACAAAACATGCCTGTAGCAATAGTAGAGTTAGACTGCTGGGGTATATTTAAAGTCCGTTTGATTATTTGCCGATTATATCCATTCCAAGGATGATACCAACCAGTGTTATTATGTGCCAATGAACATCGGATCCTCAACCCTATATTTTCAGACTACTATTCACGCATAGTTGAACACTGCTCTAATCAATAGTGCTGCTCAGATAGTGACAGTCATGTTGATTACAGCAGTGTTCAGTGGGGCATGTTGGACTGCAGAATTGCCAGGACTACATGTGGGAGCCATGGTCTTTCACTTTTTGCCAGCATTTATATGTTAAAGTCCAAAAAAAGGTAAAGTGATTACTGGATATGTAGCATGACTTCAAAACAGTAACTCATTAAAATGGTTCAATTGAGCTTAAAAGAGACCACCAAGAAATGCATATTATTTGTTTATTTATAGTGACATATTTATAAAAAAATTTAATATTGTGTAATATTAGAGGCCTCCTATAGGTATTTAACCGCTTAAGGACTGCCCCACTTACATATACTGTGGCAGGGTGGCACTTTATCGCAAAATCACATACTTGTACGTGATTTCTTTCATCGGCTCTCGGGCATGCGCGTCGCCATGGCCTCGCTCCCACTTTGATTGGACACAGCAGGAGCCACTCAGTGGGTCCAGTGGCCACGATGGCTGCTGGACACCCGCGATCATTCTCTGGAGAGGCAGAACGACGGACGGTCTGTCTATGTAAACAAGGCAGACCGTCCTGTCAGCGAGGAAGAGAGAGATCTGTGATTCCTGCTAATTAGGAACACAGATGTATCTCTTCCTCGAGTCAGTCCATCCCTCACACAGTGCATAAATACACCCAGGGAACACAGTTAACCCTTTGATTTCCCCTGATGTTAACCCCTTCCCTGCCAGTGTCATTTATACAGTGTCAGTGCATTTTTTTTAGCACTGATCACTGTATTGGTGTCACTGGTCCCCAAAAAGTGTCAGTTAGGTGTCTAATTTGTCCATCGCAATATCGCTGTCCCGCTAAAAATCACTGATCGCTGTCATTACTAGTAAAAACAATAAAAAAATAAAAGTCCCTATATCTATCCCATAGTTTGTAGACGTTATAACTTTTGCTCAAACCAATCAATATACACTTATTGGGATTTTTTTATCAAAAACATGTGACAGAATACATATTGGTCAACATTTATTAAAAAATTAGATTTTTTACATTTTTTATTGGATATGTTTTGTAGCAGAAAGTAAAAAATATTGTTTTTTTTTTTCAAAATTGTCGGTCTTTTTTTGTTTATAGCGCAAAAAATAAAAATTGCAGAGGTGATCAAATATCATCAAAAGAAAGCTCTATTTGTGGGAAAAAAGGGCATCAATTTTATTTGGGTACAGTGTCGCATGACTGTGCAATTGTCAGGTAAAGTAATGCAGTGCCGTATTGATAAAAAATGGCCTGGTAATGAAGGGGGTAAAACCTTCCAGAGCTGAAGCGGTTAAAGCACAGCATAATGCTATTTTTAGCACATTAGATGTTGTGTCTCCAGTAGGTTCAGCTCAGCACAAACAGCCACTAAGCTCATATTCATATTTGCTTATTTGTGATTTTCAGTACTCTAATTACAATAATCTGTGCAAAACACATGATTACCATATCGCTAGTACCCACAATAACAGTTTAAAAGATCACAGCAAATATTAACAAAAACTTCTCATGTGTGCTGGTGCTCATCTGTCTTAACAAAGCGTATTAAAGGTTCATAATTAGAGCACAACAACATCATGGATAATATTGGGCAATTTAATACTATTTCCTGTTTTAACTGGAATAGAGTACATTTAAAATTGAGAACTTCCAAAGCTAATTTTTATTGATTTGGTCAACACTATAAACTTTTTTTTTTACATTTCTTTTGAATTAGGTAAGCGTGACCTTGTACATATGAATTCTTTGTATTTACCATCTGTAATCAACAGATGAAACTGTAATTCCAATTGTAGAACAAAGACTTGAATAAGTCAATAGAGCCACACCAATGTCCTTCTTCCTCTCGTGCAATATATAAAATAGCACTTGAACGCATTTTATGAGAAAGCATTTTTTTAGTAATAAAGTCAGCAAGCTTTGCTGACAACAGTGATGTCAGGGAAATTTAAAGACATCCTAATGGCACTTTTATGGCAGTAGTTCCCCTACAAACCACCTTTGCCTAATTCAGGCAAGCATTTGCCAAAATGTTCGTTGTGGCTAATTCAGGTAGTTCTTACTACTGCCACTTTAAATTTAACATAAAGCTTACAAATAAGTCACCAGATGTATTGCACAATAGGCATTGTTGAGAGCAATAGTATATTGTGGCAAACATTTCATCTACTTTTTACCCAGCACCCTCTTGTCTCTATGTTGTGGATATTGTGGATAACGTATTCAGTGCACCTGCATTTCTCAATCTATACTTCAAACAAACAGCTTCCAGCATTCTACAGCTCAAGATTCTAGGTCAGGAAATGCACCTCTCTCTAAAATAATACAAAATGACCAAGCACACTAGAATAGCAGTCAATTTCTTCCATTAAGCCCACGTTTACACTGAGGGCGGGTTTGAAATTGTTCGAGTTCAGCTGAACTCGCACGTTTTCAAACTGGCATTTCAGTCCGACTTCAGGGGCAATTTGTCTATTGAAATCGCCCCTGAAGTCGCCAAAAGTAGTGCAGAAACTACTTTTGGGAATTTGCGCGGAGCCGCAAAGTCGGCATCGCACCAATTGGGACAGTTCCATTACCGGCAATAGGCTCCAATTTGGCATGGGATTTGGCCTGTCAAATCACATGTCAAACCAGCCCAATGTGAAAGTGGGCTAAAAACAAATTCCTTAAATATACAGGGTGGGCCATTTATATGCAGCACCTGAAACTACGGATACTGGAAGCCTGTGCTAGCATTTCTCCTGCGGTGTTGCTGTCAGTGTGTGAAGAGTGGGAGAAGAGGGTTGCATGGACAATCCAACACAATGGGCAGCACATTGAACACATTTTATAAGTGGTCAGAAACTTGTAAATAACTCATGAAAGAATAAAGTTACGTTAAAACCAACCAGCACACCATTGTTTTTCTTGTGAAATTCCCAATAAGTTTGATGTGTCACATGACTCTCTTCCTATTGAAAAAACAAAAGTTGGATTCAAAATGGCCGACTTCAAAATGGCCACCATGGTCACCACCCATCTTGAAAAGTTTCCCCCCTCACATATACTAATGTGCCACAAACAGGAAGTTAATATCACCAACCATTCCCATTTTATTAAGGTGTATCCATATAAATGGCCCACCCTGTACTTTCAATGCAGGTGGTAATGCAGGTGGTAATGCTTAGAAGTGGTAATGTGTAGCAATGAGCCAAATGTACCCGGGTTTGGTTCAGGGCCGGGTCACAGAACATTACTGACATTCGAAGGCCTAATCTGAACTTCACTGGAGTCAGTGAGAGCTAAATCTTAGAAATCATTGACAACCTTTTTTAGGCTAATAAGCAAGTGGTTGTCAAACAAATGGCATGGGGTGGAGGGCTTGGCACTGTCCTGGGCAACATATACCAAAGCAAATAAAAAAATTCCCATTTGGCTAGGAGCAATTTTAATAACGCTTAATGTGAAGCAGTAAAAACTACTACATCAGAACAAATATTGCAAAGACAAACAATGCTTCATTCTATTTCTAAATAAAGTAACCTGGGAGTTCCTTCATCTATACCACACCCTTGTCCTAGACAAGGGTCTGGTATGGACTTCAAGGAGGACTCTAAAACGAAAAAAATAAGAGTGATGATCCCCCCAAATCCACACCAGGCACTGCACACCAAATTCTGCACCAGACACTTCAAGTCTTTTAAGTGGAAACCCAACAAAAAAAAGTATAGGCCCATCAAAAAATCTGGAAATCAGCAAAGGGGAGGAAGAGTGTTCCGTCCCAATCTCCTAAACCATAGCAGGCCACATGCCCTCAACATGGGAGGGTACCCTGTTGGGGGGACCTCCCAGGCAAAGCAAATGCACCTTACCCCCACACTGATGTAAAATGTCACAGGATGTAAATTATTTATCAATCATGTCATTCAACAATACAGATCATTATCAAATAGAAAATACATTTACATTGCAGGACTCACAAACAGTGAGTGCCTTTGTTTACTATTTAGATTTTTTGTGAATAAGTACCCCTTACTCATTCATGTGGGGATTGCAATATCAATGGTGCCCCCTTATTATTATTTTTCTTTTTTTTGTGTCTCCCAATTGACATCCATCTCATATAAATTTTGGGGGGGACGCCATGTTTTTTTTCCCTTTATCTGTCAGCTGGGAATCCCAGCTAAATTTTTTATATCCTGCTGCAGCCATGAGTTTGGCTTGGCTGAACACCCACTTAGTTTGGCTGTTTGCTGAACCTCAGAACAAGCAAGTTTCAATGTGAACATGGGTTCCAACTGAAGCCAAACCAGCATCTTATCCCTAGTAAGGGGGTACAATTTTTGCTGTAGGAATTACTAAGTGCCAAGAGTGTACTGTATTCTAAAAAAAAAATCCTTATCTAAGTTTTTGTGTGAATGACTGAATTGATATGTGTGAAACACATCAATCTTGTGAATATTATGAGTTTTTCAGCTGAGTATATTAAATGCTGGATTAGGTGGTTTTATATTTTGCTATGATAGGTGTGTCATATTGAGTGGAACATTATGTCTGTAGAGGACCCCAACTACTTATAGCACTTTGATAATTAAAGGAGTAAGAAAGGGGTCAATAAAACATCTCCTGATGTTTTCTGTTTCAAAGTTATGCAGGGGAATGTAGCCTTTATCAACTGGAGAACAAATGGGTTCCTATTTATTTAACATCTTATACCATTGAGGCCAGCATATAAAAAGGGAGGGGGGTACACAAAAACATCAGTTTTAAATGTCCACATTAAGGGATCAAATATCATTGTTTGTAATGTACATAACTCAGAGAAGTGATCATGACAAGCTAGGCAAAAAAATGACAGCTAGACATTTTATATGACACTGACAAAAAGCAAAATATTTTGTTCTCCAAACAATTAAAAAAAAAGTGCTTCTTATCTTTTCATATTGCATGTGTTTTTATTAAATGCTGTATTTTCCAACTCAAAAGATAAAAAAAAGTCACATCTCATTATGGTTTAATTGATTGAGAGGTTTTTCCAGTTTATGACTTACCAGAAACACAATTACTCGACCACAGAAGACCAAGGTGTACAAAAGAATGTCAAGGTCAATTATCTCTCAACAAACCTAGAGACGAATGGAAATTTTACTGATTGATTTTGTGTTATTTGTAAAATAAACATTCAGAGGTAGTTCCCCTTTTATGCTGGAACCCTGTATAAAATGACACATCGCAATTTAGTAATTTGGTGCATATTTAGTGGACAGCTAGCCACCAACTATCTTAAATATGTCAGCATGGCTTATGGCTTGAGCATTCGTTTCTAATACAGAAAAAATAATTCAGTGACCAAGAAAAAGAAAGGAATAATCTTAGTGATCCTTGATGTATATTTGAAATCATTTCTAACCAGCACATGCTTTTCCTTTCAGTGGCAGCTGGAAAATGCATGTAATAAAACAAATATCATGAAGGGCTTGTAGGAAAACTTATTATTGCAATTATTGACAACAGCGACCGTATTCATCAATATCCACATAATAAAAATAAACTACTCATTTTATCCATCTATAATGCTAGGGAATTATGCTTTATTTAACACAATAAAGACGGTATAGTTTAATGAGGGATGAAGTAATGCATCAGTAATACATCAGCCATCAGTCAATCAGGACCATAGGTATATGTTAATCTGACTATTCTAAACTGTTGGAAGGTGAATTTGTATTGATTACTGTGGTACATGACATTTTGATCCTCTTTGTGCTAGTTTATTTGGAGTTTTCTGTTAATAATGAGTGTGTCTTACAGACTGTAAATACCATTCATGGCCAGGAAAAGAACATCCAGGTTTTTGTATATACTTAACAAAAAGTAAATGTGCTTTAAAACAAGCCCTGGCTGACCACTGTGTCTGTAGGCACTGGTGGCACTTTGAAGCAATTCATCCTGCACTTCTACCTAACAGCAGTAGGGTGGACAGTTTGAATCCCAACCATGGCACTAGCTGCCTGGAGTTTACATGTTCTCCCTGTGCCTGCGTAGGTTCCTACGAGCACTCCGGTTTCCTCCCACACTCCAAGGACATGCTGGTAAGTTAATTGGCTCCTGTCAAAATTGGCCCTAGTATGTGTATGTATGAATGTGTGTTAGGGACATTCGATTGTAAGCTCCTTGAGGCCAGGGATGTGAATGTACAATATATGTGTAAAGCACTGTGTAAAATTGACTGCACTATATAAGTACCTGTAATAAATAAATAAATAAACATGGTATAGTTTAACGAGGGATGAAGTAATGCATCAGTAGTACATCAGCCATCAGTCAATCAGAACTAGTATGTGGTAATATGACTATTCTAAACCGTAGGAAGGTGAATTTTTATTGATTACTGTGGTACATGACATTTTGATCCTCTTTGGGCTAGTTTATTTGGTGTTTTCTATTAATAATGCATGTGTCTTACAGACACTAAATCACACTGTGGCCAGGAAAGGACATCTAGATTTTTACATATACTTAACAAAAAGTAAATGTGCTTTAAAACAAGCCCTGACTGACCACTGTAGCTGCAGGAACTGCTGGCACTTTGAAGCAATTCATCTTTGAAATTCACAGCAGAAGTATTGAAGTCTTCTCTGTCCCCTTTCACTTACATTATTATACCATGATTCAGTCTCTGCCTCATTCCCAATACAGTTCTAAGTCTCCAGTGCTCCAGTCTCTACTAATGCAATGCTAGCGCTAAATAAGGGAGCACTTGAAGCTGAACTAAACTATCCTATCCTTTACCGCAATGGAAGCTGCCATCTTAGCCTCTGTTTTATCTGCAGTTGCCCTGGTGCTGCAAATATGATCAGTTATGATCCCAGTTATTTTATGGCTTGACAGTTCAGTTGAGGGCTAACATAAGCACACTAGTAAGCACATCAGTAATGGTAACAGGTATCATTCAAGGCATGCCTTGAATGTAACTGTTATGTGAAACAGTTAAAGTGTTGGATTTTAGTTCCACCTTAAGTCAAAATTAAAAAAAAAAAAGGAAACACTGACAGCAAAAATAGCCTACCTAGCATGGTTAAGCCACATGCAGATAGCAGATATAGGCAGAAATTGCAATCCATTTTACAGTGCATTACATCACCCAAAGATTTCTAGTTACGGGTTTCAGCCAAAGTCATAGATGGCAATTGTAACCATGTGACCCAGATATCAGCATATTTATTTTGAAAAACTTTATGTTCTTATTTAATATTTCATCCGAGCACTGTGATAACATTTCCATAAACCTACCACTGAAATCCCTGTTGTAGGAAACCCAGTGATTCTAAAATACCAAAGTGCCATTCATTTAAAAGTGCAAGCTGGGTATTTTTGACTTACATATGCTTCAATTGTGCCATTTTGTTGTCTTGGCGACTATGACATCCCCTCTAGTATCCTCTACTCTCTTCAGCTACATTATTCTCTTGGTTCTCTCTGTTTCATATTAGATTGCTGGACATTGCCTTATTTTGCCCACACTGCAATGACTGGTAGACTGTGCCTACACTTGAACAGCACAGGAGAACCAGAAGTCAAGAATTAGCTCAAAATTAATGTAAATAATCTCTAGGTCAAGGTTATTCATGTATTTCATTTAGATGAATTAAGTAGACTCTCTAACCACATTACAGTGTTTTTTTTAGAAAATCACTTCACTTTCAGGTTTAGCTATTAGAAGTACCGTAAACAAAAAGCAAATGTAAAAGTATGGATGCTGCCATTACTGATCATTCTTTCTAAACATTAAACATGCTAGTTCCTTGGCAGTAGCTGCCTGATTCCCTGTCTTTACTTTTGGTCACTGACCAAAAACAAGGATGCAAATAAAGACTTCCACATTTTTTCTGTAATTTTCCATATCTGAATAATTGTTCCAGCTCAATGTCTGAAAGTGATAAAGCCTTGCTAGAACCAATATGACAGCAAAAAACACTAGCCAGTTTGGAAATGTCTGTATATATGGGTTTTTCTCTGAGAATTAAAAAATATCATGGTTTTATATCAAGGTCGATTAGAACAATACAGTGTGAGTGAACAAAGCATTTCTAGGAAATAAAAGGAGGTTTTATAACATTTTATTTTAAATCATTATGTAGTGTTTCATCATCCGAGGTATCATATAATATTTTAAAGTAGACAATTGAAAAGTGATTTCTAAAGAAACTGTGGGTGTTGAAAATTAATGCTATACAGATACAATGTATAGACTTTTCTTTTGAAACCATTGCTTCCTTAATGAGATCTAATCCCAAGTCACAAAATACCAATATGCTTAGATATGGATCTTTGGTGAATTGCGGCTAACATCTTTTGTTTCATGGACTTCTATTCAATTTACATATTTAAAATAATTCAACAGTCAGTAAAGAATAAAGCCGACCATGTACATTTTTTTCATAAAATTCTATTTTTTTTTTATTTAAATCCATCTTGTTTTTGGTTTATTTTTGGACTGGATTTATTAAACACATGTCAAACCAAAATAATGGAAACCTAGGCAATACATCTCTATAATACAAGCACATTTCCACATGTTTAAACTGTTTAAAGACAGTGAATAATAATAAATATATATTGCTCTGCAAGAAATGCTCTAATTTCTTAATCCCTGTTGTGAGCTGACTCCCTACAGGAAGTTTGTAGACTGTCGTCAGCCCTGCCCAGTGACATTTGCTAAACTTCTCTCTTTCTCCCGCTGTCTAATTTCTATAACATAAATGCCAATCACTCTGTAGTTCAAGATAACTTCTAAACAGTCTTGAAATAATAAAAGAAGAATGTTAAAGACTCATAACAGCTTGGATAGTCTGATATATATATATATATATATATATATATATATATATATATATATATACACAGTATCTCACAAAAGTGAGTACACCTCTCACACTTCAAATTCACTGTTAAATTCGCTGTTTCTCACATATGTATTACTTTTCCAGAAGCTTCCACAGATGCAGTTATTTGGTGGCATTACTACTGTACTGTTCGCTGTTCTCCTTGCTGGGTGCTCTGACAAGAGGAAGTGAAACCCTGCGTCTACCAAGGCGACCTCCACACAGACGCAGTGCAGAACAAGACATAGTATGTCAGTAAACAGAAAAAAAGAACATCTGCAAGTGGACCACAGGTAATACTGGTGACTAGTCCTTTGCCATATGCCTGCCTTTTTTGGAAACAACTTCAAGATTTGTCTCTCTCTTTAAGACCAGGACCTGATGTGATAATAGGGGATTATAAAGATCCAATAATGAACACACAATTCATCCAAGAAAAGAAAAGGGATGTTTTCTACTATTAGTGAATGGACTAAAAATGGCATGCCATATTGTTCACATTAGGTACATTTTCCAAAAGTGTGGCTGGTGTTTAGGCCTTCAGACAGAGTAACCCTTCTTTTAGTCATTGGCACATCCTATAAATGGAGGTTCTATAGCTGATATTTCTTGAATTCATCAATTCTACCTTCCCGTCTGAGTTTTTTTATGTGTTTTTTAATTGTGGAGTGAAGATCATATGGTAGCATTTATCTCTATGGAATAGTTGGTGGAACTGCTCCAGATTGCTCTTGGTGGATTAGTGAGGGCCAAAGCTAAGTTTGGGTTTTGTTGTATCTCCCGTACCCACATTTGCTTCAATATTGTGCATACAAAGGTCCTAAAACCCATCTTAGGCATTCCATCTCTTCCTAGTCCTGTACCTATGCATGTTTTGATTTTTGATAGATTTGAGCATGGAAATGCTGAAAATACTGTTTCCTCCTTTTGCCTCGTGTTGTATGTTGGCAGAACTGAGTAACAGTCACACTCCTCATCACAAGTGTCCTCATAACAGACTTGTATTGCAGAAAAAGCAAAAGGAGTTCCTGACCAGGTTTGTTTTTAAGTGCTGTTTACTGAGAGCACTAGGCATACCTCTGGTGCCTATTAGACTGCACAACCATGTTTAGACACCCCACTCAATTGCTTTAACAGAAAGTGGCAGCAGATAGTACAAGTCAAACAGACTGCATATCTTTTTCTGTAACTTTAATTGCGCTTAAAAAAGTAGGGAGCGCATAGATGTTTTTTTGCTGCAAAAATAAGTACCATACTTTTGGAAATGTTACCTAATGTGGACAGTATGGCATGCCATTTTAAACATCCCTTTTCTTTTCTTGGCTGAATTCAGCATGCTCATTAGTGGGCCTCTTCTTACCCTATTATGCTCCCCTATTATTACAATGGGTCCTGGCCTTAAAAAGGAACTAAAATCTGGATGTTGTTCCCAAAAAAGGCAGGTGGAGGGCAAAGGACTAGTCAATAGTATTGCCTGTGCAGCTGATATTTTTCTCACTAATGACTTACCAAATTATGTTCTGCACTATGTCTCTGTTTGGAGGCAGCCATCTTGGTAGAGTCAGGGCTTTGCTTCCTCATGTTAGAGCCTCTAACAGAAAGAAGCAAGCAGTACAGTAGCTACACCACCAAATCTTACTCCAAATCTCCTGAAACTAGCAGGCACAGTGACGTACATCTCCCACTGCATATATACAGCTATGGGGCTATAGAATCAGGAGTCTTTAGGCAATAGGCATCCTCACATACCGCAGGAGTGTTTCAGGAAAAATTCAAAACAAGTGGTACATTTGGTACTACTCACAATTAATAGTTTTCTCTATAACATGAACAATCTTCATAATTTAAATTCAGTTCAGAAACCAAAAATAGAGATACTGTAAAGGAAAACTGCTGTCATGTACGTGTGCTTGCCATTAGGCACAAGCATAAGTGCAGGATTTAGCAGGGAAATGTTTACATGCACACAAGTGAATGTATAGGAATGCGCATGGGGTGTCCCAGATTTGCATGGACACACCCTAATCACCCCGTACACCGCAGATTCCACCTGTGTTTACTATGCTTCAGTTTTTGAATGAACAGGAAACCTTTCAGCACAGAGCATTCCACATTCATTCACTGCCCAGTACAGCTGAGGCTGGAGAGAAAGGGACTGGGGAATCTCTGTCCTCAGTCCCTTTTTCTGTCTCAAAACTGAGACATTAAGGGTCTGTTTAGACCCCTGATTTTTAAACAAAGTCCCCCAATGCAGCTCCTAGAAAGTAAAAAAATAATAATAATGTTGTTAAAAATCATTTAAAAAACAAAATTGTAAAAATACTGAAAAAATAAAATAATAAAAATAAAAAAACTACTGAAACCATCCGCTGTCCTACTGACACCCACCTCCGCCCCACTGTCACCCATGTTTTAATACATTTTAAAATGTTTGTTAACATTTATTTATAAGAGTGTGTGTATGTATATACAGTATATATATTTATTTTTATTTCATTTCAGGTACTTATATAGCGCCTTCAATTTATGCAGTGCTTTACATATACATCGTACATTCACATCAGTCCCTACCCTCAAGGAGCTTCCAATCTAAGGCCCCTAATTCACATTCATACATACACATACTAGGGCCAATTTAGACATGATCCAATTAACCTACCAGCATGTCTATGGAGTGTGGGAGGAAACCGGAGTACCTGTAGGAAACTCATGCAGACACAGGGAGAACATGCAAACTCCAGGCAGGTAGTTCCGTGGTTGGGATTCAGACCAGCGACCCTTTTGCTGCTAGGCGAAAGTGATATCCACTACACCACTATATATATATATACACACACACACACACACACACACACACACACACACACTCACACATACGTGTTTGAGCTTTGGGGTTCACACCCTAATGCATTAGGCTGCGCACACCTATGAGTGAATGTATTCATCTGGACTTCACACTTGCTATGTCAAGCCTGTTATTAATAGTCCTGAACACATTAACCCCTTCAGATCCGCGCTATAGCCAAAGTACGGCTCCAGCGTGGATCTGAATTTCCAGGTGGACGTCCTGCCCTTGTGCGCGCTCCTGGCACACACTCACAGGTGGTGGTGGCGTGCGCGCGGCCGACTCATGCTCTGTGGGCCTGCTCGTGGGTCGGGCAGACTCGAGTTCCGCCTGAGACCTGCGATCGCCTGATAGAGCTGCAGAATGGGGAACCGCCGATGTAAACATGGCGGTTCTCCATTCTGTGACAGGGGGCATGACAGATCTACTGATCCCTGTCACAAGTAATCAGTGGCTATTTAAATTTCTGATCGCTGTATAAATGTTATTGGTCCCAAAAAAGTGTAAAAAATGTCCGACATGTCCACCCCAATATCACAGTCCCGATAAAAATCGCAGATCGCCGCCATTACTAGTAAAAAATAAACAAATAATAAAAACACCATAAATCAATTCCCATAGTTTGTAGACGCGATAACTTTTGCGCAAACCAATCAATATACACCGATTGCGATTTTTTTTTTACCAAAATATGTAGAAGAATATAAATTGGCCTAACCCGATGAATATTTTTTTATTATTATTATTTTTGAATTTGTATTATAGCAAAAAGTAAAAAATATTGTTCTTTTTTCAAAATCGTTCTTTATTTGTTTATAGCGGCGATCAGAAATGACACAGAGGTGATCAAATACCATCAAAAGAAAGCTCTATTTGTGGGAAAAAAATGATATAAATTTTGTTTGGGTACAACGTCGCACGACCACACAAGATATGCTGTGCTGTGGACATAGCATATCTTGATTTCAGCAAGGCATTTGATACAGTTCCACATAACGATCTGATACAAAAGTTGTACAAGCTGGGACTTAACCCTTGGGTGGTTCAGTGGATATGCAGTTGGCTAAAGGATAGATCCCAGAGTGTGGTTGTAAATGGGGTTCACTCAGAACAGAGACCAGTCACTAGTGGGGTACCACAAGGCTCTGTACTGGGTCCTGTTCTATTCAACCTATATGTAAGTGATATAACTAAAGGTTTGCTGGGCAATGTATGTCTCTTTGCTGATGATACAAAGGTGTGTAGTAGGGTTGATATCCCTGGAGGGGTCTGTAACATGGAACATGATTTGGCATTGCTGGAAGATTGGTCAAAGCAGTGGAGACTGCAGTTCAATATTTCTAAATGTAAAATAATCTAGGGAAAAAGAATCCGCTTAGAGAGTACAGCATTGGGGGCACAGTGTTAGCCAGCACTACAGAAGAAAAAGATTTGGGGGTGCTTATTTCAGATGATTGCAAAATGAGCAAACATTGTAACCAGGCAGTGGGAAAAGCAAATAGAATTCTGGGATGTATCAGTAGAGGGATCACCAGCAGGAGGAAGGAGGTTCTGATTCCTCTATATAGATCTTTAGTGAGACCTCACTTAGAATACTGTGTCCAGTTCTGGAGACCTCACTTACAAACAGATATTGATAAAATAGAACGAGTTCAGAGACGGGTAACAAAAATGGTGAAAGGTCTGGGGGATAAAACATATCAAGAGCGACTTCAGGAACTTAATATGTACAGTCTGGAGGAAAGAAGGGAGAGGGGAGACATGATTGAAACCTTCAAATACATCACGGGGGTGAATAAGGTTCAGGAGGGCAGTCTTTTCAATATGAAACCAAAATCAAGAACACGGGGACATGACCTCAAACTAACTGGGGGGAAGTTCAAAACTAATCTTAGAAAGTATTATTTTACTGAAAGGGTGGTTGATGATTGGAATAAACTACCAACAGAGGTTGTGAGACAGTCAACAGTAAATGGCTTCAAACATGCTTGGGATAAACATAAATCCATAGTCAGACAACAAGGTTAATGTAATATAAAAAAATTTAAAAAAATAAAAAATAAATAAATAAAAAAATAAAAAGGGGCAGACTCGAGGGACTACTCAGTCTTTTTCTGCCGTCACTTTTCTATGTTTCTATGTTTCTACAATTGTCATTCAAAATGTGACAGTGTTGAAAGGCAAAAATTGGTCTGGGCAGGAGGGGGGTTTAAGTGCCCAGTAAGCAAGTGGTTAAAGGGGATAAGAGCCAAACTTGCTGATTCTTATTTGTGATCACTGTCCTTCGACAGTGATCCTGATTCCTCACAATTGCCTAAATGCTATTTTGTCAACAAACCTCTGAGAAGTGAACAGTTAACATTAGTTAAACATTAACATTGCATTTATTCGGGTTAATTGCATCAAGATGAATCTTTGTAAACAAAAATATGTTAAAGCTGCTCTCCAAATTGTTGTGTTTTTCCTCCATTAATATATTCCAGCTATTAATTAAAATGTATCAAGCTTTATGGAAGATTTTGTTTTTTACGGTGACAAATATAGTTCTAGAATTTAGATTGCTGCTTAAAGCAGTCTATGCAAATAACAACTGCAGTTGCTTCTGGGCATTTTCTTGCAAGTATCTTGTGAGGCCAATCTTTTGTTTGCACAGTAAATTTCCCTGCTTGCCGATTATCTATTGGGAACCATCTTTTATGAGCCCTGAAGTTAGAGAGAAAATGTTAATTGATTCTTTATAGGAAAAAAAAAGCACAATTTTTTCCCATATTTCATACTGCACTAAAACTGTTATACTTAGGAGAAACTTATGCAAATTGCAACAAAAGTGAGAAATGTAACAATTTTAAATAAAAATGGGTTAGCGTTGAATTGCCGCTTTCAACAACAAAGAGGCTTTTCATGAAAATGCCTCCATTGTGTGCGTCTAACCAATAATGATTAGCTTTTAAACCTCACCTAGACACACAGTCTGCTTAGAATTGTATTTTCTTTTAACTGTACTTGCGCTATTTTGTATGCTTTTTGTAGTCTTTGTTATTTTCTGAAGACATCTCAGCTTTTTATAATCATTACATAATCAGTTTAGTTTTATATTGTCTTATAAAGTGCTGCTTTGTTTAAAAATTATGTCCTAGCTGGAAGGAATGCTTAATTAATTCCTGTGAAGAAAAATTAGAGCCAAATGTATAATACACCTTGAAAAGGGATTTCTAATGTGTTCGTTTACATTATTGAGGATAAATTTGCTCGGGCAGGCAAACTAAAATAAGTTGTTTTGTGGCTGTTTTGAGTTGATAGCACACTATTACTGTCATCACAATCAATTCATAGTTACAGGGCCACAACATCTGTAACAAGCTAAAGATATGATTGTTTTTTTTTTTATTTACTTACTAATATAACATCATCCCATATATATATATATACTGTGTATACACATTGTCATTTAAATCTACATCTTAATATCATATCTAGATATTATTATTAGGTTTTAGATAATTATTTATATTTTACTGTAAGAGCCATTTTAAGGCTGGTGTAATGCAGTTGAAATAATTCCATTGTACCCATATTTAGATTACATATGGTTGTATTTTCAATTAACTTAAAGCAAATTACCACTTTTGCAGTCAAATTTGATAAAATCCTGCTACGTTTGTTAAGTGTTGCCATTCACACAGCATACCTAAAAATGTTTTTACCCTTACCTTTTAGATATTTGCCAGGAGTAGGTGCCATGGCTGTTTGCAAGCCTTTTTGAACAATGTCAAAGTGAGTCTGTCCTAGGTCTGTCCTCATTAACATACAGTGCAGGAAGCCTAGCCTTTAAACCTTTAATGCTTTGTTAGGAGGGACAGTGTTCATATAAAGTTACAATTGGTAACTTGCACAGTACAGACATGGTTAATGATGGCAACAACAGCTGCCCATCCAAAGAATCCAAATAAGTTATGCTATGTGAAAGGGGACATGTAACAAATATAAAGTAGGCGTTACCCTATTTTGACTACAAAGGTGGAAATAAACATTAACGCAAAGTTCACATGGGCTTTAGTTGAATAAAAGCAGTATGAACACAGAGCTATACGTTTTTGTTTACACTGGGTGGTAAAAACACTGTAAAAATAGTCACCTGAAATAAGAATTATTAAAAGAAATTCAGATAAAAACCAGGTTAGGGAAAGCAGTGGCATTCTGGTTTTAAATAATTTCTTTTGAATGCCATGTGACAAATATTCAATTTATATGATAGAGAATGTGACACATGCTTTTTAAAGTGTATAAATGTTATGAGACCTTTTTGGAAAGTCATTGCTTATTATTGCAGATATGCAAAAAACATGGTTTGGTCATTAGATGTTATTTAACTGAAATAATGGCATGTTAAAGGTTTGTTTATCTGTTCAGGACAATAAACCATCAGGGGGCATTTAAAGATCCCATTGCAGGCAATCTAATTTACAACTTCAACACACGTATTTAATTGCAAAGTAGGTACCACGAAGGCACAATCTTTAATTGTCCTCAACTGTTTCAATAGGGCTCTGGAACAACATATGTCAATATGGTTGGCATTTAAATCTTCCAGAGAAGTATTAACTAATTTGCCAATCAATTCACCTTAGAAACTGACTGCCTACAAACAATCAAATAAGTCAAGGTTCTACTTTGCTTTCTGAACACATTTGTACTGAGTAAAAACCAACCAAACAGGGATAAGAAAGCTTGCTTAGGAATTTTTTTTCAGGGTAGAATTTAAAGCCCTACTCCAGAAATAAAAATAATTTTAGTGCCCTACCCCACACTGCCATGGTTAAATGCCTCCCTCCCCAAAGCCTTTTCTCTAAGGCATTCCAGGACAGAGGTCACTCACATTTGGAATAAGCAAATACAATGCGGGACTAATAATCCGACACTGTATGTAAAAATGGGGAGGGCCCGGACCCAATCTGGAGCATTAAAGAGATTAAACTCTATCCCTTCACCCTAAAATTAATGAGCATTTAGAAAAGATCAATATGCGGAAAGAAAGGGAAATGTTAAATCATCCAGGGGATCCTGTGCACATAGCATTTGTCTTCAAGCAATGGATGTTAATTAATAAATAAATACATATATATATATATATATATTATTTCATTGCTGGTTGCAGCTCCATCCCTCCCGAAGCCTAAAAATATGGGCATTCTCATGGAGGGGAAGTTACGTCCTGCACTGAACCCCACCCCCTCTCCATTTTGCAGCTGTTGTCTCCTTGTCTCCCCTCTTTAGTTAACACAGAGTAAAGAGCTGTATCCTGATATTCACTGCAGTGACAGCTTATGTTGTGAATTATTGTAGCTTTTATTGTAGCTTATCAATAGCACTGTCATGAAGAAAGACACAATCTAACAAAAGCACACACCAGCTACTACACTAATCTGAGGCAGCCTGGTATAGTATCTGGCTTGTGCTGTTGTCAGCTTGAGTTTTTGTAAATCAAAGTGCTCTTCTTGAGCACCAATCATTTATAATACAAGCTGAAAGTTTTCACTCTCTCCCCATACTGAATAGCAGGCTACTCAGCACAGCAAAAGTTCTGTCTGACAGGTTAGAAGGAGGGGAGCAGGGGTTGTGAAGGCTTTGTGTGCAATACCTGTCAAGCCCCCCCTCTACTCCTCCCGCGCTGTCATTCAGATCTCTGTCTCCATTCCTTAGTGTTATCAAATAGCAAGGTTGGTGGGTGAGGCTAGTTATCTGGCAATGCAGCTCATCAGCATCTGCACAGATTGAGATGGGGACAGGTGCAAAGGATTTCCTTGGGTTTTTTCCTAATGATAGATCTTCTTTAACCCTTGCAGTGCAGAGCAGTTGCACTGTAAGGGTCATTTTTTTAAGAATTCAGGAGTGCAGCTTTAATAATCAAATGCATCCTTTAAAGCTCTGCATTAGTATATCCAAGTGGATCAAGAACATTTGCAAATACACTCAGCTGCACTGGGATCATCAATGGTTCCAACAGTCCAGATTTAACATTCTCCGGAAAGCAGGTGCTTAACTCGCTATATATGGAGTTACAGTATATCAATGAGATCAGCACTAATATCCATTTAGATGTCCCAATGGATCACTAATGTTTGCTAGCAATGGATAGCAGAGATTTGATTCATACCTAGCTGAGCGCTGGTGTGTGTTGTTAGAGGATAGTCCATTCAATTACATATGCCCCCTAGCACAAACAACAAAAAAGGAGCATGAACTTTTCTATGTTTCTATGTTTCTACAATTGTCATTCAAAATGTGACAGTGCTGAAAGGCAAAAATTGGTCTGGGCAGAAGGGGGGTTTAAGATGATCCACATTCACCTCCATTTTTGCTTTTTTTATGTTTTTATTTTTTTTTAAATATTTAAAGTTATTTCCCTGTCCCCATTTTTTTGTAGGGCACTTGCCCTACCCTTACCCCCATTTTACTTCCTTTTGCAGCCCAGGACTTTGTTACAGGCATTTTTGTGCCTAAAAGTTCGGGTCCCCATTGATTTCAATGGGGTTCGTTGTCCATGCGATCGTTCGGGTTCCGTCCGGACCCGGACCCGGACCCGGACTTTGTCCCGAAGTTCGGACGGACCAGCAGAACCCAAACTTCCAGAGGTTCGCTCAACTCTAATAACCAGTGTCCACTTTGGGCTTGGTGTGGGTAGATGTAGTATAGAAACATAGAAACATAGAAAAGTGGCGGCAGAAAAAGACTGAGTAGTCCATCGAGTCTGCCCCTTTTTATTTATTTATTTATTTATTTATTTTTACATTAACCTTGTTGTTTGACAACATATACGTATAAACATGCTCTACATGTTGCGCATCAGCATCATGTTGCTTTAGGCAAATATTCTAAATAAAAAAAAAAGAACTCAAAAAAGGTAATAAATACTGCTAAATATAGTCATACTAGTATCAAACATGACATGCACTTTCGATGGATTGATAGTGCATGCCTAAAGCTCCTGAGGAAGCACTGACACACGCAACATGTAGAACATTATTATACTACACCTACCCACACCAAGCCCAAATTGGACACTGGTTATCATTCCAACTGGACAATATACGTATATGGATTTTGGTGGTTATGGTGGTGTTATATATCATTTTTAAGGAAATAATTGTTTTATAACATGGTCACATTTTTAACTACTTTTGTAATTAAATAAAATAATCTTTTATGAAAGTTTGTGTACCTGTGCCTATAAAATCTATGTTGCTCTTATATATTCTCTCAATGAAGTTAGGAAGTGGCACTTCTCCTATTTTATTTGCATCCACAGTTCTTTCCTGGTGTGATACAATTAATTTAATTTGATGTATTTCTCTGACAAGGTCTATTGCAATACAGTTTAGGATCAGATTTGTTCACTCTGCTAATTGTGGGAAGCTAAGAAATGCTTGGAAAGTATGATAGGAAATGATAAATAATAATCTTTTCAGTGTTTCAAGTATGCATTTTTGTACATTACAAATGACCTCATGACCCACCACAATAAATAAGCAGAGCTGGAGTCAATTTTACATAATTTCATAATATTAGTGTTCATTAAAAACAAGTTACATTTTGACCTGTGTGTGATTTATTTTAATGAACATAGCATACTTCACATGACACGCAAGCAATCTGACCATCACATACGCTGCATGTCCTAATCATAGTCCAGTATGTCTTATGACACTCATTTAGCACATTTGTGTAGTGTTTTACAAGCATTAAATCTTTGAGAGGCTCTTCATGTTTGAAAATTAATTGGCATTGTAATTTAGGATAATGGCGAGGATTGTGGAAGGTAAAAAAGTTAATTAAGTGGTAGTCCCAGCGGTTTCAAACACTACCACCAGATAATTGCCTGTCAACTGTAGTTAGAGTTAAGTCAAAGGAAGCAGCTTTAATACAGGTCAAGGGCAACTATGATGGGCACAGACCACAACTTCGATGACTATTGTTGTTACATCCGGCAAGCTTTCAGGAAAAAAAAAATTCTCAACCACAGGAGGAAAAAAAACTTACACTTTCATTTTTTTTCTAGTGTTTCTATGGAAACTAACACTTGTCATAGTTCTAGTGGGATAAGCTGTAGATGAAAACTAATGAAAGTTTGTGCTGATTGGCAGATAGAAATGTGATATTTTTTGAAAGAGGAGAAAAGGAAGTTTTGGATAATGGATGCAATTATGAGAAATCATATTTATCATTATAATTATCCAATATTGTCCAGGCTGAAAAGAAGTGAAGTTCTCTTTTTGAAAAAAATGTGAAGTTCAACCAAGCTGAACAAATGGTTTGCCAGCTGTCCCTGGCAAAACTTCCCTTCTTCGATGATCACTCTACAATGATGGCTTGTTTATTAGAAGAAATATATGTATTTTGCTTTAATTACCTGACAGGAAAACACAAGTGACGTCCAAAATGTGGCATCTGCTGGGAAATTACCGGACAGTTTTTTTTTCTTAATACTTTTTTCTCCTCGCTGTCCTTTCCGCCTACTACCCTCCACAATACATTTCATGCTATTCAGAGTTCATAATGAAAGCTACATCAGTTGTCATTACTCAGATGTTCAGAATGTCAACATCTCGGAAAATATATTAAGATGCATCTCTTCATCTGTGAGGCTTGTTACAGTTCTTGTATTTGAACAATAACTTCAATGATTCGAAATACAACATGTTTGCTGAAATATATACTTTTATCTATAGCAAGTGATATCTCATGAAAGTAAAACAGCTTACAAAACAAATATTTAAAAAAATGAAGTGTACAAAACTGAAAAATATGTATTTATCATATTTTTTTATACTTCTTGTCTGGATTTGGCAGAAAATTTGGATTCAGAACTAGGATTAAGGTGGAACCTGCAGAGAGAAATCATAAGACTTAACCAAGACTTAAAGTATTGCTAAAGGCAACATTTTTTTTTTAAATTTTGGATAGAGTGGAGAGTGATTAAAACATCTGTCAGTTTTTATTGCTCTGTGTCCCTGCTAGGGAGATTCACCCTCTTTATTTGTCCTGTTTACCATTATCATTGAGAATCAAAGTAAAAGAAAATCCCAAATTGTGGGTTGTCCCCAGAAAAGTAATAGAGGGAAAATCTTCCAATGGGGACACTAGATCTGGTTACCTGGGGAAGGGGGGGGGATTCCTCTCACTTCCTGTTTGGTTATGGGACAGGAAGTGAAGAGAAATCTCTGCAACGGGACGCAGATGGCGAAAAAAACAGGGGGGATAAACCTCCCTTACTCTATCCAAAATGAAAAATTGCCTATAGTTCTACTTTAACCAGAGAATATTTCCAGAAATACCTCATGATACTGCAAAGTCAATGCCAGCTCTGACTGTTATAGGCATTTTGGAACATCCTGGGTTTTGCGGCTCTGTGGAAGTAGTCTGTAGATACCGATAGATACCTGCTCTGAGGAGCTAAGGCCAGTTTGCTAGCACACAGATTCACTTTAAACTAAAACTTGCCATCATATTTCACTCAGCAGGTTCTTTACTGATGTACCGAACAGTTTTGTAACTTATTTGCATGTTTAGTAGGCGATTGGCTACCTCATTGGCCTTTTATAATTTTCTTTTAAGTGAAACCATACAACATAATTGTAGATGAAAAGGGTAACAACAAATAAAAAGGCAAAAATATTTGCACAACTCTACTTTCTGTTGAACATAAGCATAAATTAGCATCAAAATGTTGTTTGTTAAAGAGTAGCGCAGAGTATCTGAGTAGGGCAAAAATAATCTGCATGTCTTTAATTACAATTTCAAAAAATACAGTCAGGCCATAAATATTGGGACATCAACAATTCTAATATTTTTGGCTCTATACACCACCACAATGGATTTGAAAGGAAACAAACAAGATGTGCTTTAACTGCAGACTTTCAGCTTTAATTTGAGGGTATTTCCATCCAAATCAGGTGAATGGTGTAGGAATTACAACAGTTTGTATATGTGCCTCCCACTTTTTAAGGGACCAAAAGTAATAGGACAATTGGCTGCTCAGTTGTTCCATGGCCAGGTGTGTGTTATTCCCTCATTATCCCATTTACAAGGAGCAGATAAAAGGTCCAGAGTTCATTTCAAGTGTGCTATTTGCATTTGGAATCTGTTGCTGTCAACTCTGACTATGATATCCACAGAGCTGTCACTATCAGTGAAGCTAGCCATCATTAGGATGAAAAAACAAAACAAAACCATCAGAGAGATAGCAAAAACATTAGGTGTGGCCAAATCAACTGTTTGGAACATCCTTAAAAAGAAAGAACACACCGCTGAGCTCAGCAACACCAAAAGACCCGGAAGACCACGGAAAACAACTGTGGTGGGTGACCAAAGAATTCTTTCCCTGGTGAAGAAAACACCCTTCACAACAGTTGGCCAGATCAAGAACACTCTCCAGGAGGTAGGTGTATGTGTGTGTCAAAGTCAACAATCAAGAGAAGGCTTTACCAGAGTGAATACAGAGGGTTCACCACAAGATGTAAACCATTGGTGAGCCTGAAAAACAGGAAGGCCAGATTAGAGTTTGCCAAACAACATCTAAAAAAGCCTTCACAGTTCTGGAACAACATCCTATGGACAGATGAGACCAAGATCAACTTGTACCAGAGTGATGGGAAGAGAAGAGTATGGAGAAGGAAAGGAACTGCTCATGATCCAAAGCATACCACCTCATCAGTGAAGCATGGTGATGGTAGTGTCATGGCGTGGGCATGTATGGCTGCCAATGGAACTGGTTCTCTTGTATTTATTGATGATGTGACTGCTGACAAAAGCAGCAAGATGAAATCTGAAGTATTTCGGGCAATATTATCTGCTCATATTCAGCCAAATGCTTCAGAACTCCTTGGACGGCACTTCACAGTGCAGATGGACCAGGGGAGGGCTGGGCTGGGGGGCAGGGTGGCAATTGCCCCCCAGGCCACCTTAACTTACATTCAAAATGTAGTGCTTTTGTGAACAACTTTTCCACCATAGGGTGGGACTATGGTGGTGAAACTAAATACGCATGCCACATCCTAGGTTTTAACCTTTAAATGAAATTAATGTTTGATCAAAGAAATGGACTTTATAGGCATGTATAATGAAATATATAGAATAAACTTTATTTGTTATAGATAATAGCATTCATATGCTCATAATATACAATTGATATTTAAAATTGAATGATTAATTAAAAAAATGCATACATAATCCCAGACTCAAATATTCTCAATGGAGTGTGATCTGAATTCATATATGACTCCCAGGGGTCCATCAATTGATGGATGCACTCCCTGGTGAGTCAAATAGGAAAATGATCACAACTATTGTCAGATAGCCCCGCAGCACCCTACTATCTCAATAATTAAATATATAACCATACTTATAAGAGGAATAGTATCTAATAGGTTCATATAGGTTATGCTGACGGGACTCCCACTGGATAAGGTTGAAAATAACTTTTGGCTCAACTAGTTTCGCGCTTGGCGCTTCGTCTGGAGCATAGAGATTAATCTGATAAAAAATAATAGATAAAATACACAATGGGATTAGAAAAAATATATATCTATACATATAATTTTCTTATTTCATCTATTAATATGTTGCAACAAATATATGTAAAGTGAATACCACTTACATAATGAGTACCAGCGGTTTGTACGTTTACAGTATCCCAGTATTTTCCCCCCGAGGGGTCCAACAGGGCTAGACCCTATAAAATTAGGGAGGCCCTTTAATGAGTGGGCTATCACTACAGCACCGACATTCCCTCCTGGCGGCCAAGACTGCACCGGGCTGGCATGGGGGCCTGTATGTAAATGTGAGAAAAATGTTAAGGTCTAAAGGGTCCTATGCTTGGGTCAGGATAAGGTATACAGTTATGATGTTCTAATTACCTGAAGATATAATAGGTTTAGGCACAGTGTCCAAAAAACACACTCACATTGATAGAGATGTGTATATATCTCATCAAATCAGTAGAATTTCTTATTATATAGGACAGGAAAAAATGTTATCTTTGGCGTAGGAGGCCGCTGCAACTAACATGGGGTACCATGTAGTGATTATTGCGTTCATCCGGGTACAAGGGTACATCAGGTCATAATCCCCAATGCTGCAAGGAATGAATAAAGATAAGAATAAAATTAAGAGTGAAAGTAAATGTCCATGAAGATGAATGACCCCAAATTGGGGTCTATATATTATCACTATCAAGAGGTTCTACAGGTGTGGCTGTCTGGTGGTAGGACTTACCAAGTCTAGCCTGACATGATGAACGTGTCGGTGCTGCGGAGGGTCCGTCTGGATTAGTGGTAGGTATGTTGTGCAACCACCTCCAGCCCGTCCTTTATAGGATACATGCAGGCCCCAATTGATGGCGTCCATCTGCACACCCCGCCAAAAACGGCGGCGTG
>BLSH010464798.1:1291693-1301755 GCA_018402905.1 Glandirana rugosa
ACTAGATGGTTTTGGGGGTCTAGGAAGAGGTGATACCTAAGGGGGTCAACACGAGGGTCCGTTGTAATCTAAATGAATTGGTGAAGAGAGCCATAGAGATGACCGAGGGACATCTGTCCCTCGGAAATCTCTCGCACCAGCATCCGGCGGCAGGCGATCCCTTCTCCCGGTCACCGATCGCTCAGGTGAGCCGGGAAAAGCACCGGAGGGCGGCGGGAGGGGGGGGACGTCCCCTCCCGCCGCCTGTAAGAACGATCAAGCGGCTGACCTGCCGCTATGATCGTTCTTACGGTGATGGGAATCGCCTGCTCTAAAAAATGATACCTCAATGATGCCTGCAGGTGCCGGCATCATTGAGATATCACCACTGAAACCCCAGGACGTCAATAGACGTCCTGCGGGCGGGAAGTGGTTAAGTAAATCTAATGTTGCCTGGGAGCACAACTGGGGGAATCCATAGTGGAGAAGGATCTGGGGGTTTTGGTAGATCATAAGCTTAATAATGGCGTACAATGCCAAGTTGCAGTTTCCAAAATGAGCAAAATCCTTTCTTGTATTAAGAGAGGTATGGACTCCAGAGATAGAGACATCATTTTGCCCCTGTACAAATCATTAGTAAGACCTCATCTGGAATATGCAGTAAAGTTTTGGGCATCTGTTCTTAAAAAAGGATATTCGGGAACTGGAGAAAGTGCAGAGAAGGGCAACCAAACTAATAAGAGTCATGGAGGAGCTCAGTTATGAGGAAAGATTAGAGGAACTGCATTTATTCTCTCTTGAGAAGAGAAGATTAAGGGGTGATATGATCAACATGTACAAATACATAAGTGGTCCGTATAGTGAACTTGGTGTTGAGTTATTTACATTAAGGTCATCACAAAGGACAAGGGGGCACTCTTTACGTCTAGAGGAAAAAAGATTTAATCTGCAAATACGGAAAGATTTCTTCACAGTTAGAGCTGTGAAAATGTGGAATAGACTCCCTCCAGAGGTGGTTTTGGCCAGCACGGTAGATTGCTTTAAAAAAGGCCTGGATTCTTTCCTTAATGTAAATAATATAACTGGATACTAACATTTTTAGGTAAAGTTGATCCAGGGTGAATCCGATTGCCTCTCGGGGGATCAGGAAGGACTCCTCCCCCCCCATAGCATATTGGATCATGCTTTACTTGGATTTTTTGCCTTCCTTTGGATCAACTGTGGGTGAAGGATTGTATATGGGAATGTATGGTTATATATAATTTTTCTATATTTTTTTTTTTTGGTTGTACTAGATGGACTTGTGTCTTTTTTCAACCTAACTATGTAACTATGTATATAGGCTTAACAACTAATCGTCATGGCTAAGTGACATTGTTATTTTGCTATTTTGTAGGAATATATATATAGATATATACACAGTATATGTATATCGTATAATAACAGCCATTTACGTTTAGAGTAGCTCTGTCAGAATCAGCACAGAAATTGAATGCTGTTTGTTTCATTGTACCATGAAGTAGTGGGAGGTTGAACAGATGTACTGAAAATTGAACAAATTCCTGTGTCACCTGCTTTACTGTCTCTGTGGTGAGATCCAAGGCTCTACTGTCTCTTGTGGATTTAATTCACTTTGATGACTGCTACTCCCCAGAACAGTTAATTAGAGAGGCTGGCAGAGATTTGGTACTTTGCCACAGGTGCTGAACATTTCCGCAGGACCCTAGAAAGCTGCTGTTTTACCAGTTAACCCTTCATCTACTGAAGTGCATTAGCAGGATGTTGCAAATTTTATTGTAAACAAAATGCTAATGAAAACACCTCCGGGACAGCATGGCTAAGGGGACTTTGATGTGTATGGAACATATGTTTCTGTTTTTCTTTATTCATAAATCCACAGAATTAGCTTTGAAAAGAATCTGGCATTTTGGATGCATTGCAAACCTTAAAGTGGTACTAAATCAAAAAACAAAATGTAATCTTTTGTAGCTTACCAAACCTTAAATGTGGTGGCTTTTTTGTTTTGTTTTTTTCCTTTACTTTCACCTGGTGATATGACCAGTAACACATCTTCTGTGTTGGGGTGGCTTCTCTCTCTATAGAGTAGCTACAGAGTCATCCTGGGACAGCAGCACTGTCTGGAAAGGATGGTATTAGATGGACTTGCAAATTTAGATGGACTTTGCATAAGTGGCTAACAAACTCCAACTAACATTCTTTAAGCAGTTACAGAAACAGATTGTATTTTCTATTGAGATAAAAGTTGCTCATAAATTAATAAAAGCTAATCATTGTAAGCACCCCTGTTGGCGAGAAATCTCAACTTTCTAAGGCCCCTTCCACATGGGCTTTCTGATCAAGCTCACCTGTCAGTTTTTAAGGCGGACCTGATCTGACCCTCCATACACTCTTATGGAGCGGTGGATGTCCGCAGTGACATATCCGCTGACACCCGCTGCTATCCGATCAGATCCTGTCCGTGAAGTCCAGACAGATGGTGACCCTATTTTCCATCCATCTGGCAGATCAAATGAAAATGGACGTTTTTATCTAATCTCCCCAGAGAGGAGAGCGGGGCTCTGACAGATCCATCTCTGCACACTGAGCAGAGATGGTCCTGTCATCCGCTTGCTCAGCAGGGATCAGCGGAGCGGACCGCCCGTGTGAAAGGACCCTAACTGAAAATTTTAATGCACTAATTTTTATTTTAACCCCTTTGCGCCAGGACATCCTGACCGTTTGAGGGATTTCAGATGCCGACTGTCAGGTCAGCTTTTTGCGATTGGGAGCTTTCCATTAGCCGCCAGTAACTGTGCTGTACTCCTGGCACAGCTTGTCTGTTAATTGGCTCTTGGAGAGATCGCATATTTGCGTAGTATCAGTGCCTAAGGGTTAAAGGAAGCTGAAAAACAATAGCATTGTCAACAAGTAAAGGAAGGAACAGGGCTGACAACACTGCTTGGGATTTCAGTGAGGCAGAGGCAGTCACTAGAGAATATTAGTATTTCACTAGATTTCTGGCAGGATTAATATGTATTTTTCTGCACTTGCAATATTTTTACAGGGACAAAACATTGGGAAATCTGCTTATATTGTAAAGTCCTAGCAACACCATTCTGGCAATATGTCTCTTTAAAATGGTCTGTGCCAGTTTAGAAAAAAAAAATCTGCCACCCATTTCAGTAGCTTTATTGACATTATGCAGATTCAGGCTGATTTCACATGGGCTGTCCGATCAGGTCCGTCTGTCAATTTTTCAGGTGGACTTGATCAGACCATCCATTGCTCTCTATGTCTGCAGATATGTGTCCACTGACACTCAGCAGCATCCGATCTTATCCTGTCAACCAAAAACAGCGGATCGGATGGCAGTCATATGGAAACGGACAGGCAGTCCTTTTCCATCTGACAGTCTCATAGAGAACAGCAGGGCTGTGTCTGTGTCCGCTCTGCATAGCAGAGAGGACATGGACCTGCAGACTATAGACAATGCCTGTGTGAAACCAGCCTTAGGTTGTTTCCTTATAGCTCTACGTTTACATATTGGTGCTATTATTGCACCAAATTTAAAAATATTTACCTCCAGTTTATAGAAAGCTGGAGGAAATTAAGACCAACTCTAAACTCTATTTAGATTATAAGCTCTAATGAGCAGGGCCCTCTGATTCCTCCTGTATTGAATTGTATTGTAACCATACTGTTTGCCCTAACGTTGTAAAGCTCTGTGCAAACTTTTGGCACTATATAAATCCTGCATAATAATAAAAATAAACAGGCATACAGGGGCAGGAATAGTGTCTATATCTTTGCAATGTTTAGCAGGAGGCATATTAGCTGCCGTAGCTGCCGCTATCTCCTTCCCTCCCCAACTGTCACTGGTTGTTAAAGGGTAACTCCACTTTCATAGGGGGAAAAAAATAGCAAATAAAAAAATAAAATAGCATAAACAATTGCAGCACAACTCATATTGCAAGTGAATGTTATTTAAAATTGCCTTTCCTTTTTAAACTGCAGTGTTATTTTCTGTAAAATGCAATGCGATATTACAACCTGGAGTCTGCACAAAGATACAAGTCAGATTTTGGGGGTCCCTGCAACAAAAATATAGTTTTCAGTGAGATACTCCCAAAGGGAAATTAAGTCTAAAGGGATGCAGACCCTGCAACTTTCCTCATTAGAGCCCTGCATGTGCAGCAGCTGATTGATAATCACAAAATCAATCCCATTGCTATTATTTTGCACATGGACACAGACAATCAGATAATACTTCCAAATAACAAAAGGTAGGAATCTGCAACAGAGTTTGTTCAAATCCCTGCAATGTACATAGATCATCCTAAGGGGAATGCTAATTTCTCAACAAAAGTGGAATTATTTTTTTAAGGAAGCTGTTGATGGTGGCTCGTAGCAACCAGTGACGCTAACACTGGAAAGAACCTGCAGAGGTAGCTAGTTCCCCGTCAGATGCACGCCCCTTGTGACTGACATCAGGCAGTGGATGGATTCTATAGCCAACAGCAGGCTGTCTATTGCCTATGTATCCGCCGGACTGCCTGCTGTTAATTACAAGGGGAGCAGACCTGATGAGGAACTAGTGTCTGTGAATAGCCATCAGGCTCTTCCTACGTGTCTTCAAAAATCCTCATCTGCTGCGCTGTCCTTGTGATAGCTGCAGCGGCAGGAGGATTCTCAGCTACACTGAGAATGGAGTGCCCGTGTTGACACTCTGGTCTCAGTGCGCCCCCACTTGCGGTGCGTGTCCTAGGTTCATGAACCTGTTTACGACAGATACTTGAGTTTGCTCCCCGCAACAAGACTTCATTATGAGCTTATTGCATGTAAGGCCTTACATACTGAGGTACAGACTTGGTGCAAATGCTGTTTTTATAGTTTATACTCACTGTATGCTTACTTTGACATAACTGCTTCTCTTAACCCCTTGGAGCTGGTGCCCGCCGGCCCTTCAAGGACTTTAGAATGCTGTTTAAGCCCGGCAGGGTTTATAATCATTTGACTGCTGTGGCTATCATGGAGGTCACATGATCGGAAAGCGCCCAAGCTCCCAAGCTGGGATTGGGAACTTTCCATTAGCCGCCGGGAGTGCGTAGGGCGCGCATTCTTGGCACAGCTGTATTTGCAGTATTGCATGCAAATATGTGGCCGCTTGGCGGCAAGGCTCGTCTGCCTAGAGGCCGCATATTTGTGTATGGTCAGTGGCAAGAGGTTAATGAGCATTGATTCATAATCAACACACGTGTGAACGAACCCAAAGGGTCCTTTCACATGGGCTTGTCTGCTTGGCGGACTCCCCTTGCTCAGCGGGGGGATCGCTCCACTGATCCCTACTGAGCAGGCAGATGACAGGTCCGTCTCCACTCACTTTGAGATGGACCTGTCAGAGCCCCGCTGTCCTCTATGGGGAGATTGTATTAGAAAGAACTGCCTGTCCGTTTTTCAACCGATCCCATCCAACCTGATCCACCAGCCGGATGGAAAATAGGGTCACCATCCATCTGGATTTCATGGACAGAATCAGATCGGATAGCAGCGGGTGCCAGCCTACATCCGCCTCTCCATAGGAATGAATAGAGTCTCCGATCAGGTTCACCTGAAAAACTGACAGGTGGACCTGATCAGAAAGCCCGTGTGAAAGGGGCCTTAAAGCAATGAAAGTGGCATCTGCATCCATCAACCAGTGTTTAGTCTGTTTGTACTTACCACACAAAAGCCTGTATATCTACCTCTAAACTGACTCCTGTCAATGACCTCTTAACTCGAGTAATATGTAATAATAGAGATTTATGTCATTCTGATCCCAGTGTTGTTATCCTGCAAATATATCACTATTTTCATCTCAACCTTCCAAGATGGCTGACTCCTCGGGGTATAGGCAGGTTCTCTTTATCATCTACATAAGAATTTTCACAAAGTTCTATCTTTCCCAAAGGCAGAAAGCCACATGTTAGCATAGTATAGATGTCCAAAGCATATGTAATGATCATAACTGTTCTGCATGCCTTTCAGCTTCAGGATATCAATAATGTATCTTGCCAAGAAACATCATTGTATCTCATCAGCTCATTTGATCTTTTTGATCTGCTGGAAAATGACTTTACCTCCTAAAAAGATGTAACAAACAAATTCAAATGTCAATATTTTTGCCTCTTCCCTTTCTTCCTCTGAATAATAATGAATCGTGCCTCAGATTTTTAAAGCTCTAGAAACATAAGCAATGCAGGCTATGCAAAAAAAAGAAGCAGTTATAATACAGCTGATTATCCAGGCAGTTATTTCCAGAGGAAAGCTGTCATTGGAATGTATTGTCCGCCTAGGAATTAATGGGATGAGCAACGTCAGTTAGAAATTGTTGCATTAATAAAATCTTTATCAGCCTGCTTTTAATAATTTTAGGTGGATGTACTGTTCCTTCTATCTGGTTGCGGAAAACATTCTTTGTTATAGACAAAGAATCACTTTTTAGACACCCTTAAGCCATGCAAAGGGCACCAATGATGTTCAAAGTGAAGCAATACTTAGCAAACAATTAGAATTTCTATTCTACAATTTTACAGCCCTTAGAGCAATAAATTTTTCTTGCTGAGTTAGTTATGATTTTTTTACACTGTTTTTGCACTATTAGACATACTGTATGCACCTGCCCGTGCAGTGTAAATAATTGCAACATTTTTATTCAGCTGTGTGGTCTTTTATATCAAACCCTACCTACATGAGCTTTAATGGCATCCTAGTCTTAGTCATTAGGGTTCAATATTGAGTTGGCCCACCCTTTGCAGCTATGTCAGCTTCAACTCTTATGGGAATCTGACCTGCCAGTCAGGATCTTTATACCCCACTCAGGCCCGCCTCTTATTTTGCCCTTGTGACTTATGCATGCCAAATGTTCCTGTATCGTTGTCAGCCCCAGTTCTCCCTAACCAGCTAGCTCTGCCCTGCCCCACTCAGTTCTGCCTTCTTGTGACTTATACACATCACATGCCATGAATATGGGCACTAAACAAGAATGTTCAGGCCCACCAGATGCTCTATCTTTATCAATGCAGGGGGATTGAAGTCATGTGATGAGGAGTAATACAAGGTAAAAAAAAAAAAAATACAACAATTTTTAGCTTTTGGGGTGTATCATAGAAGTTAATGATTGCCTAGTATTACTGTGGGCTTTTCAAGGCATTTGCAATAACCTTAATTTTTGTTCCCAGGTATAGTTTTTCTTTAACTAATGATACAGTACATTATTATTATTATTATTATTATTATTATTATTATACAGGATTTATATAGCGCCAACAGTTTGCGCAGCGCTTTACAATATTAGGGCAGACAGTATAATTACAATACAATTCAATACAGGAGGAATCAGAGGGCCCTGCTCGTTAGAGCTTACATTCTAGGAGGGAGGGTTAAATGATACAAAAAGGGCAATAACTGTGGGGGATGAGCTGATTGAGAAGATAAGAAGTGTGTTTGTTAGGAGGAGGCAGGATAGGCTTCCCTGAAGAGAAAAGTTTTCAGGGATCGTCTGAAGGTGGATAGATTTGGGGACAGTCTGACAGATTGGGGTAGGGAGTTCCAGAGGGTGGGAGAGGCTCTGGAGAAGTCTTGGAGGCGAGTATGAGAGGTAGCGATGAGGGAGCTGGAGAGCAGGAGGTCTTGGGAGGAGCAAAGAGGACGATTAGGTTGGTATTTTGAGACTAGGCTGGTGATGTAGCTGGGAGCAGAGTTATAGAGGGCTTTGTAGCTCATTGTTAGTATCTTGAATTTAATTCGTTGGGCGAGTGGCAGCCAGTGGAGGGATTGGCAGAGAGGGGTGGCAGACACTAAACGGTTTGTAAGGTGGATGAGTCTGGCAGCGGCATTCATGATGGACTGGAGGGGGGATAGTCTATTTTAAAGGTAGGCCAATGAGGAGGGAGTTGCAGTAATCGAGGCGAGAGATGACCAGGGAGTGGATCAGGAGCTTTGTGGTTTCATTGGTTAGAAAAGGACGGATTTTGGAGATGTTGCGGAGGTTAAGGTGGCAAGCCTTAGAAAGTGATTGGATGTGGGGCCAAAAGGAGAGTTCAGAATCCAGAAATCCAGGATAACACCAAGCACCCTAACATGTGGGGATGGGTGGATGGTTGTACCATTGCTCTTGACAGAGAAGTCAGGGGAAACGGCACGTGGGGGAGGAAATATTATGAGTTCGGTTTTGGACAAGTTGAGCTTGAGGAAGTGGTGCGCTAATAAGTTAGTGATGCATGAGGAGACTGATGGAGTGAGTTGGGGGGTGGAAAGGTAGATTTGGGTATCGTCAGCGTAAAAATGATATTGAAAGCCATGGGAGGCTATCAGCTGGTCCAGGGAAGAGGTGTATATTGAAAATAAGAGGAGTTTGGAGGAAGAGGGGAGCAAGGAGATAGGGATAGATTGTTAAGATCAGTAGGGCCCAGGGATGGCTTTTTGAGTATGGGGGTGACCAATGCATGTTTTAGAGCATTAGGGAAGGTGCCAGAAGAGAGTGAGAGATTGAAGATGTGAGTTAGAGAGTGCAGGATAGAGTCAGAAGAAGAACTGGGCGTTAGAAAGGAGTTTAGCAACCTTGTTTATAGTATCAGGTTTGAACAAGGATAGTGTCGATTGTGCTTGTTGACATGGGGTGTTAACTAGGGAAGATGCCTGTACAGTGAAGATTTCATCATGAATTGTGTCAATCTTGCTTTTGAAGTGATTAGCAATCTCCTGGGCAGTGAGTGTGTTAGTGGGTGGAGGTGGAGGAGGACGAAGTAGGGAGTTGAAGGCAGGGAAGGGTTGACGGGGACTGGATGAGAACATGTTAATAAGAGTGGTAAAATAGGTTTGCTTGGCAGTGTGGAGGCGAGAATTGTATTTACAGAGGGCAGATTTATATTCATTGAAGTCTTTGAGAGACTTTGTCTTGTGCCACAGACGCTCAAGGGCGCGGCTACGCTTTTTGAGATTTTTAATGTCATCTGACAGGGTTGAAGGGGTCGAGGCCTGGTTTTGTGTGTGGTGAGGGGAGCTAGCTCGTCCAGGGTGGAGAACGGGGATTTATTGTAGATGGTAATGGCTTGGTTGGGGCAGGACAGGGGTGAGATTTTTTCATAGAGGTGGTCAGTAGCAGAACAGAGGAGAGAAGTGTTGAGTTGGCGGAGGTTTCTACGGGTGACGGTTAGGCAATTGGAGGGAAAGGTGGTGCAAGACAGGGAGAGAGAGAATCTAATAAGGTGGTGGTCGGAGAGGGGAAAAGGATTGTTGGAGAAGTTGCATGGAGTGCATAGATAAGAGAAAACAAGGTTGAGTGAGTAGAAGCCTGTACCCGTTGCTTCAGGTCAAATGAGGAAGTTAGACTAAGAAGTTTAGAAGTAGCAGTAGTGTTAGTGTTAACTGGGATGTTGAAGTCCCCAAGAAGGATTGTGGGAATTTCAGAAGAGAGAAAGTAGGGTAGCCAGGCAGAAAATTCATCAAGGAAAGCTGACAGTGGTCCAGGAGGCCGATAGATCACAGCAATTCTTAGGGAGGTTGGAGAGAATAGACGTATACAGTGGGCTTCAAATGATGAGAGTGAAAGAGAGGGAGGAGAGTGAAGAATCTGAAAGGCGCTCTGTGGGGATAGGAGGATTCCCACTCCACCTCCCTTGCATCCATTAGGCCTAGGGGAGTGAGTACAGAGAAGGCCACCATGGGAGAGGGAAGCAGGAGAAGGAGAATCACATTCATGGAGCCAGGTTTTGGTGATTGCAAGAAGATACCAGTACATATACCTATGCTTTTCAGTATCATGAACCAACCAATCAGAACAGCTTATAATTTAGAGACTAACAAAGCCTGATTTCTGATTATTTGCTTTGAGTTACAATGTATTTGGACAAATCAGTTAAACCCTGATGTGCGGAACATCATGTTTTATAGCCCTGATCTATCCTGATGGACATCTTATGGAGAACATACATGGCAGTGGACAAGAACAAAGCATTAGAGCAGTGGTTCTCAACTCCTGTCCTCGGGACCCACTAACAGGCCAGGTTTGCAGGATAACTGAAATACATCA
Organism: Glandirana rugosa; assembly: GCA_018402905.1. Taxonomy (NCBI): domain Eukaryota; kingdom Metazoa; phylum Chordata; class Amphibia; order Anura; family Ranidae; genus Glandirana; species Glandirana rugosa. The sequence continues at coordinate 1,301,742 of BLSH010464798.1, forward strand.
CATGTGATAACATT
>BLSH010464798.1:1316508-1334288 GCA_018402905.1 Glandirana rugosa
GAGACTTGAAAGTCACGACGTTACCAATTGTCGAAATCTAGAAGTCTGACTTGTTGTCATGTCTACCAGATTTCCCTCGTGCGGGAGAGCAAGTAGGAGTATGTAATTTTTTTCAAAAAAGTGACTAGTGTGACGGACACTGATCACAACTCGCTTGGGCCTGACATTGCAAGCCCAGGCATGGCTTGAAAGCCCACAGGCACCGTGCCTGGGCCTGGGCCTGTAAAGTTTTTAGCAAGCCCAAGCCAGGCCCCAAGACGATAAAATGAGGTGCACAACTCTTCGACGTCCCGTCGGTTAGTTGTTCACAAAGTGACCAAAAACCCGAACGATTTTTGAAATGTCCGGGTCCGGGTCCGTGCCACGGACACCCGAAAGTTCGGTACGGACCCGAACGTTACAGTCCGGGTTCGCTCAACACTAGTCACAGGCAGTGTGATCAGTGAAAAAACTTTTTTTAATGTATGAGGATGAACGAGAGGGCGTGCTCCCTTTAGACCATCTGTACTGTTGTTCAGTCTGAAGATCTAAAGCTGTTAACCATTGCAGCACTGAAAGTTCAGAGACAGGGACTGGGCAGCATCCCTGCAATAGAGTTCACCAGGATCCAACTGTCTGCCCAACATACTTCATTGCAGGTAAGTGATGTAACTAAAGCTGTAGGTTTTCTTTTTTTTTTTTTATAAACTTCAGCTTTGAGTTTGGCCCTAACCCTACTGCATTCCTGTATTTTTCTACCTCACTGGACACCGGAGATTCTGCATCCCTCCAAGTAGAATTAGCTTTGCTTGTTGCTAATTGCCTATTTCAAGCCAAGTGCAAAACTCTTCACCTGACACTACTGAGTGTGTCTCACGTGATTTTCTCATTGACTTGAATAGACAAAGCAGAAGTTCTTGGCAGGTGACTGAAAATTAGCAATCCGTAGCCATGTGGGAATAAAGATAAGTAAAATGTACATGTATCTGCTAACCTCCCTTCATATCTTAAAACAACATTTTTCAGCTGTCAAAGTAAAATGTCTGAAACATCATCACAGTGAACTCTAACCAAATCTGTACATGAGTGCATTTATTTTCCCTGATTAAGCATCATACTTTGCCAACTGAGGAGGAGACAAACTTTAAAAAAACTTTTGACAAGCCACACCTAAGTTGGTCAAAACAGCAATCACTGAATCAAGAAGCATAGCAAATGCATTTGGAGAGGCTTACAGCTGCTGTCAGCACAGCGGACAGCAGAAAACTCCTCTTGTTTGGCTTGAGGCTAAAAACCTTCTAAAATCAGCTTGGATGTGACAATCCAGTATTACTCTGTGTAGTGCAACCTCAAGCTGAGAAACCCTGCTAAGAAAGGACATAAAAAATGTGCCAACTAGTACGCATTATTATAATTTTATATGTTTATCTGCTGTGGCACAAGTGTCTGAAAATAGTTTCTCAGAACCTGTCAACTAGATAGATATACAGATAGATAGCTATTAAATATATATATGTGTAAATATGTATACATTTCATGATAGATAGATAGATAGATAGATAGATAGATAGATAGATAGATAGATAGATATTACTTAATTATTTAATAGACATAAGTAGAACATAGTAATTAATATTACACAAGGTATAGCTGTGACTAATCCTATAAACTTGTAAAGTTATTTATTCGCATATTGCTTAAAGTTTCACCAAAGGCAAAACTTTTTCTTTGGTTTTGAATAAAGTGGAGAAGGATTAGAACCCCTGTCAGTTTTTATTGCTGTCTGTGCCCCCATTAGGGAGATTCACCCTCTCTATTTGTTGTGTTTACCTGTAGCATTGAAAGTGAAAGTAAAAGAAAATCCCAAATTTTGGGTTGTCCCAAGAAACGTAATAGAGGGGAAATCTTCCAAAGGAGACACTAGTTCTGGTCCCCAAGGGATTCCCTTACTTTGCAGGGATTTCCTCTCACTTCCTGTTTTGGCTATGGGGCAGGAAGTAAGGGGAAATTTCCCCAATGGGGCACAGACGGCAAAAAAATAAACCAACAGGAGCTATATTACTCTCTTACTCTGTCCAGGATGAAAAAAAGGTTTTGCCCATAGATCTACTTTAAGTGTCTTTGTTGCCAAATAAATAAATAACCCAGTGAAAGAAGAAATGTAATGCTTATCAGTCCGACCCCCTGTACCCTCAATCATTGCTCTTTTGCAGATCTATGCTGGCCAAAGAATCCCACTCCTCCTAACATGATATGGCAAGAGCCCCCCCACCATCAGAAGTCAAGAGTCCTCCACCATCCCTTACATCCCAGTGCACCCCCTTACCTTTTGCTGCTTTTGGGAAGAAGCTGGGGGCAGAGCTGGGAAGCAGAAAGTGCAGGGTCTGGAGCAGGAACAGAGGAGAGCCGAAGTCAGCTGCTGAAGTCTGCTGAATGATGAGACTAGGGAGGCAGAGGTGAGGAGGTTCAGTGTTTGCACGGAGAAGCACAGGATCTGTTGAAGGATTTCTGTTCTAATCTCTGCTGCCAGTGCTGGTGAGACATGAAATGGCCTAGTGGGCTGGATTCAGCCCATGGACCTTGTGTTTGACACGTGTTCTTTGATTGTGATCAAAGATAAAAGATATCTGTGATATAGCCCCCTTTCCCACCTATAGTGACCTATATTGGACTTCTGGTTTGCATTCTAGTTCCAAGGAAGTGATTCACAATAGTACAAATAAACAGTGGCCACTATCATCAAAGAGCTTTTTTTCGAATACATATATCTACCTAGATCACTTTAATAGGAATTTGTTTGATAAAATAAAGTACTTCAGTTGCTTCTAATTACTCCAAGCTGTGACAAGGAATTCTCAACCCCCTCAGGGCAACAGAATTCAGCTGCAGTGTCACCTACTGGTGACATTTCGCATGACAGCACAACCATACAGACATAGTGAAACTGTTATTGAACTGTTGGATTTAGGTTTTTCCCATTTGTGGGAAGAAGAGCTCCTCCAAAATAAATCATTCTACTACTACAGGAGGCCTACTTTTTAAAACTCAAAATCTCCTGTAAGGTCAGGGTGACCTAGTTCTCAAGTGTTGGATTGAGCAGAGCGATGTATTATTTCACTGCATTCCAAATCTGTATTTTAGAGGCTGTTTATCTGACTATGAAACATGTAGCATTTTTTTATGTTTGCTTTCTGTGGAACCCATCCTGTTATTTTTGTTTTAAATTGATATGTGGGTAGTAGGGGGACTCTTGACTTAATGCTTGCCTATATGAATGCTATTGCCTGCTATCTTTGTACGGATGGAAAAGCAATTGCATGTCTTAGTCTAATGCATCCCAAGTGGTATACTATGCATCACACTAATGGAGGGCATTGTATGTCTATGCTTTCTTCTTTTTTATACTTTACTTTTATTATTCTGTCAAACAACATCATGCATTACATGCATGTGGGCAACAGTTATCTATCACTCTATCCAGCTTTATAAATTCCTTCTCAAACAATATTATTAGGCAAAATGAATATTATGAGGCATATTTAAAAATGAAGATCCCAGGACGTAAATGGAATTATCTAATTAAAAATAATCATAAAGTGCATTTCAGCGGATTATCTGTGGAAGGCACATATTTAATCAGTGCCACAATTCACATTGTGGATATCTGTGTCAGTGGAGTCTTCCAGGCAAGGGATGATTGCTGTGGCAATGAAGCAACATGATGTTTAATTTGATTTTCCCAACCCCGTGTGTATACAATAAAAATATAATGCTTAACGGAAGGTTAGTGTATGCCACTATAACCATCTCTTTCATTTTCTTTTCTTGGATTCTTAAATATGTTTTTCCTCTAGGATGTGCACTTGGTCAACTTTGTTTTTTATTCTTCCATATTAAATCCTGTAAGCTCAGTTATGCACCATAGGATAAATGCTGTTTAAAACTTTTTCTTGGATATAGAACAAGAAAGGAGGAAAATGTAGTTATCCAGATGAATCAGTGGGGTTGATTTAAGAATAGAGTAGAGCATGTTCATTTTGCAAAGGGAAATTTATTTTTCGTAGGGAATATTTTGATTCACATTAGTCAACCAGGTGGGAATCGTTTGCATAAGGTCCTCACATGCCTCCTCCTATCGTTCCTTGTGATCCATAAGTGCCAAATGTCTAGACCAGTAGGCACCGGTCTTTAGCATCAATGGCTCAATCTTTTGAAGACAGAGGCAGAGAAGTGTCACTTACACACATACAGCTAGTTCTATAAGGGAGTTGTTTCACATTCTGGGTGTTATACGTATCTTGTGAATTGGTAGTCTTCACATATTCCTTAACTGCTAATTAGAAATGCAAATTACTTTGGGATATTTTCTAAACAGGGCTTGGTCAGTACATCCCATGATTATAGTTTTGTTTTAACACCCTAAGTTAAATTAGGCACTTTTTAATTCTTAAGTTGAGATAATTTCAGCTCTTTGTGGCATTGTATTTATTCTATTATTATTTTTGTTAGCATTTTTTATGAAAACTTTTCAAGCTTCTTAGTCAAACATGAACATTACTATTTAAATCAATATAGGGCATAGCTTGCCTGAATAGTGTTTCAGGCTTTCACCTTATGTAGAGCAGTGGGAGCAACTTGTTAAATCACTAGGGGGTCTGGTATTGACACATTGAATTGCTTTCAGTTTTAGCCAGCAAGTCATTGGTTTTACTGGATCCAAGCACCACCTTTGCAGTTCCAGAAATTACACACTGCAGAACTGTAAAAAGCTTAATGAATGTTACTGCAATTGATCAAAGGTTTATGTTGGGCATATTTCCCAAACAATCTAATTGGGTCATTGACCAGCTGATTATAGCTCTTGTTCACTTGTCTTTATATAATTATATATGTATATATATTTATATTAACTCATAACGACCAATCAGAATCCATCCAAGCGGATGTCCATTTTAAATGTTTGTAGGAAAAGGCAGAAACCTAACATTCTGTCAGGTCTCTATTGCTGGGAAATGTAAGGGAGCATAGACTTTAACACCAAAGAGTTTATCCTATCATACAAATCTAAATTTACATCACACCACTTTAAAATTTGACCCCCCTAGCCATGGTTTAAAATACTGTTTCAGATAAAAAAAAAAAACAGTTCCAGATGGAATTGTAAATATTTGGTTTCTATGGTGGAAGAAAGACTATTGTATGCCTGAGCCATTGGTTTGAAAGTGCTTGAATTGGCCATTTTATGTTTGAGAAATTATAATTCAAATCTACCGTTACTAAGTAAAGACTGACTTTTTCATATTTTGCAGGTCTTGAGGTTTTTATTGCTGTCTGTGTCCCCTCTTAGAAGATTCCTGCATGGTTACTAAAATATTATTAGATGATAAATCTCCTATATGAGGACACAGATAGCAACAAAATACTGTCCGAGGTTTAAAAATCTTCTCAATATATTCTAAGCTAAGAAAAACAAAACAGGTTTTGGCTGGAATTACACTTTAACTTTTTGGTCTGAATTATTATAGGCTTAAAGCATATGACCAGTGCTCATACGCTAGTATTGAGGTCCATACACTCCCTGGCCCTCTAGCTTTAAATAAGGTGAAATCTCAAATAAGATTATAGTGAGTGTTTTTTATATATATATATTGAGGAACAGTAGACTTTTTAACTGAAATGAGGCAAAATAAAAATATTTAAATTAAATCTGCATTGGCAATTTGTAAACCAAAAACCGGATTATATAATTGATGACAAATTTAATTATTAATTATTTGTCCATCTTAGTTGGTGATACTCATATTGGCTTGATTGGGCCTTGCTAGACGCTCTGTAAATTTAAAAAGTCATACTATAGCTCTTAACTATTAAAACCTGTGAGGGTGGGAATAAGCAGTTATTGCTGACTTCTTAGATGAAACATGTTCTTTAGCTGTTATCTTGAACTTTGCTCCTCTCCCTAGTGAGTCATTGGCCTGGAACAACCATGTAACCAGTGAAGCTTGAGCGCCTGCCCTGCATACTTGTTTCGGGTTAGTGACTCACTAGGTAGCAAAACCAGGAACAGGATTATATTCACAGTCTGTAACTTTCAAAAATAAGTTAACAGTCGTTCAGTTTTTCTGTCCTGTCAACCTACAGCAGAAAAGCATGAACATTTGAGTGGGCAAAAGCTAAAGGGCTTTCATTCCAGTGCTATTTCCTGAAAAACCTGTATTTCACAGTAATCTGCTCTGAGCACTGAAAAAAAAAAAAACTGCTTTACTAGAATAAAATTACTAGCCTATATCATAAACCAAATCTGTGCACATTAGCTCAGCTTGATAGACAACTCCAGCCAAGCAGATGGTGCTAAATTTCAACAGTTCCCATCCTAAAGGCAGACAAAGGCCATAGACCTAGAGCTTTTGGCTGCCACACATAATAACCTTATAACCTTCCACATAAGCGTCTGCTGCGGTCTGTAAGGAAAAGAAAAAATAAAGCAAAAAACACTTCCATGTACAATTATGTAGCTTGACCTCTCTGCTATAAAGGGGTATGTTCCCCAATAACTGCAATTTTTTTTTTTTTTTAAACATTTGCTCATTTAAATATTTGCTGTAAATATCGAGCACAAAAATATTCACTTCTGAAGATGAGGATAACAATAATAATTATAATAATAACATTAATAAAAATAATAATAATTATTATAATAACAAAAGACTGACAGTAGAAATTGTGCTTTTTTTAATCTGAGGATAGACTTATGTTTATAACAAGCATTTATAAATTCACTAAATATCCCTGCTGGAAGTCTTTTCTAAGCATCCACTGCTCAGTCAGTAAAATAATACTTTCTACTGTTAGGCCTCATACACACGGACGTTTTTTGACGCCGGCGTTTTCTGGCGTTTTTGCAGCTCTCCATGTTAGTCAATGGCCCCATAAAAACGTCGGCGTTTTTGAGCTGTAGATGACGTCGGCATTAGTGAGCTGAAGCTAGAACCCACAGCCATCGCGTTCTGAGGCTGTAACGTTTTGGCATTTTTTGACGCCGACGCCACAATATGCCAACAAACACCACCTATTATTATACCGGCGTTTTCCGGCGTTTTTTGACGCCGATGTTTTTAGGTTGAAAAATAGCAGAGGGATGATTTTTTTTAAAAAACGCCTATTGACGCCGACGCTCACTAACGCTCAAAAACGCTGATGCATAACGCCGAAAAACAGACTTTTTTTCCTTGACGTCGGGCCCGACGTTTTGTTTATTTTTTTAGAAACGTCCGTGTGTATGAGACCTTACTGTAACTCTTGAACTCTGTTACTCTGCTAGTTTTAGGTCATGCTCCTTGGTTCTTAATCTTAGATTTATATTAAAAATAATGCTCCAAAGTAGTTTCTTCTGCAGTTCTGGCTATTACTAAATAATAATAATAATAACAATTTTGTTGGTCTTGTAAATGAGTCTTTATTAAAGGTAAGACTCTTTAATATTGTGTTATTGAAATTTGTTTAATCTTGTCTTGGAATGGTAATGGACATTATTAAGACATCTGATGTCAGTGTGTCAGAAGCCACAGGAGGCTGATTATTGGAATTACAATTATCCTAAATCAATAAAGAAAGTACAATTTAGAATCAGTTCATCCTAAAAGACACCAAACATTTTTCTTTCTAGGTGAACAGTAGACCTAGATTTCAATATGAAAAAAGCACTAATCGTACATTGTAAGTTAATGCTTTTAATGGCTCCAGCAAAATGCAACATCCAGGAGTAAATGTGTTATAAGCTAGTAACATATATTTCTGTGAACTATTTTTTATTTTTTAATGTGCCCATTGGAAGAAAAAAAATAATAGAATGGAGAAGGTTCACTTTGCAAATGAGAGGTTTGCTAAGTCTATTTAATAAGCGTGACTGTGGTCACTTCAACACACTAATCATTTTCTAGTAAAAATCCTTTTTTATTTCCCCGATGCTTGATTGAAAACTCAAAGTAAACATAGGTCCTCTTATTGCTTGGCTACAACCTCTACTTCTTTAGTAAATCAATTCAATCATGTACACATCAAGTGTTGTAAAAACAGAAAACCTGCATCTTGGCACCCCTGCAGATGTGTAGTACATTTGTGTGTTGCCATGATGAAAAGCAAGCCTAAGGAAAATCATGTGCAGACTTATGGAAGAGTGCTGATTACATGAACTGAAAATAAGATGGTGTGTTCTATATACAGTGTACAGGAAGCCTCTGGGGTTGCCATGGCTGCAAGAAAGCAGCATTTTTGGGCCATTTTAGAAAATCATCGCTTGCCACAGATTGAAATGGAAAGGTGATATCAGCATAATAATACTGAATTGAAAAATCCTGTGTTTTTATGCAAAATTATATATGTCATATGTAGAGTGAAGTTGAGATTTTTTTTATTCCTAGGCATTTTGGAAACTTTGGAAAAATATCTAGAAATGTTACTATTTTTGTAAAATACAACAGAGTTGAGGGGAAAGGAAAACATTATTGTTTTTGGTGGCTTTTAAGAGTGCATTGAGCGGTAAATGCTTCTTGAAGGTCACAGTAGCCCCTTTCAACCCTCCTGCACCTTTACTTGTGCCAGAAAACTGACCCTTATTACCCACACAGAAAGGAAAAAAATACACATTAGGAAAAAATGAAAGTGCCAGTACACCAATAATGATCAATTATTAAAAAAAGAGAAGAAAAACACAAATACAGCAGACAGCAAATGAAATAAGCTCATCTACTCAAAATACACCCCAAAGTACTCTCTAATCAAAGAGAAATAATAGTGGATTTTTTTCCTCTAGCAACCTTCATCTAATCAAATTGAAAGTCCCCTCAGTAAAATTTTACAGATGGAAAAAATGGTAATTAGTTAGACATGACAAAGAGCATGCATGCAAAATGCATTGTCACAACAACTCCCACACTTGCATTCCATGCTAGCTCCTTGTGGCTCCTTCCTGGTTCTGTTCAGCGGCTGGTCCTGACATCATCCCCGGTGTACCAGTGTGCACAGCCTGGATACACAAGCGGACTGCACTATGCAGGCTGTCACTGTGATATCCTCTTTATGGCCTCTAATTGGAACTTGAGTGAGAGATTCCATCACAGCCTGGAGCTTTTGGCAATGGTTGCTTTTAATTATTAATTCCACACTTTGCTTTTACTATAGCTTGGAATAAAGATTTTCTGCATTGACTGGGCAAACTCTTTACATTTATACCTACCCATCATACTTTATAAGGATCACTCCACATTAATTGCACCAAGGGCCATAAGTGCTGTTCCTTTTTGACTGGTTGTTTTCAGTAAAATTTTACAGATAGAGAAATTGGAAATGTTGCGGCAAATCAATTTTGCCACAATCACACTGCCAATCCTCAGTTGCATAATTTTTTAAGCAAAACAGTCTTATTTCTTTACAATTAACATTGATTTGTATATCATATACATGTCAGCATCTTACAAGTACCCTGAGTAAAACTGTAAGTGTAGCTGGTCCTTTCCTAGGTTTTCAAAAATCCTTTGCATTATTACATGTTTTCTTTTAGCAGATTAGTTAATCACCTTTATCCAAACTTCGTAGTACAATTTTCATGCCACCAAATATTAAATTAAATTTACTAAACATGCTTCAATTTTTTTTCATGTATTTATGGATGCCTTATTGATATTAGTTACTAAGCATACAAGCATGACCAGAATTAAAATAGACTAAGGATTGTTTTGTTAACATGACAAAACATCACTCTTTCACATTGATTTAGAAAAATAAAAATCTAGCATTGCATATAAAAAAATATTGTTTCCATCCACCCACACCATGCTACCATCACTCAGCTTTGTGTATGTCACATCAAGTCACTACTCATTAAAGTGGTTGCCATTTTCTTTGTGACTAGACGATAATCTCTAGAGATTTTCTGTCTCTGGAAATAAACCATTATAAAGCATATTTTATTTTCTAGAATTGAGTGTGTTGGGCTAATTCGTTTTTTAACTTATTTGGGGGATCTTTTAAAGCAGACCTTGCATGGAAATGCAATATCTGCTTCTTTTATTGCCTTTAAAACCCAATGAGATCTAAAGAAGAAAAAAAAACTGAAGAAAAAAGTAAAAGTTACTTCTCTTTCAGTACCTTCCTGTAGGCAAGAATGATGTCACTGAGTCTTCTCTTGGGGTCCTGGAAAAGTTGAGATAGCACTGCGCAGTAGCGTCTTCAGGAGAAGACCTAGTGGCATCACCCTTACAGATTCTTCTTATTGGGGGCTGATAATTACACAAGAAACAGATCCTGCTTTTTTCATGTCAGGCCTGCTTTAAATACCAAAAATCAAATGATTATTTAAAAGCTATTCTGTGATTTTAGTTATGTGAATGTGATTAGCCTATTTGGATCAAATGAACTATAGTCACCTAAACCAAGAGTTGTGACTCAATTTTCACTTGCAACAGCCAATTATGGAGTACTATGGTTCAGAGACAAGGCTATCATGTTGCAGGGTCTCTCTATGAGTAAATAATGAGACTTCAGTTCTCATATTTGCTTATAAAGGGACAGAAGTGGCATGCATAGGCATTACTACACAGAAGGATGAGAACCCAAAGGTGGGTACTCTTTGCAACAAGAATCCTTCAGATATACAAATGATATCTCTATTTTAACCTTAGAAGCCCTTTATGGGACCTTTGGGACCCTAAGTCCTTAGGAAAAAAATGTCCAGTCAACTGATTATGTCATTGATTTTTTTCACAGTGCATGCACAACAAAAATACTCATTGCGCTGGGTACCAATATTTCATGTGCCCTTTCCATATTTTAGGAAACACATGACACAACCTCCAGTGTCCTGGATTGATGAGAATTTCATAATTTGCATCCCACCAGTACCCTGGGTTTTGTGTCCTAACATTTTGCAAACCAGCCACTGTACTAGGAGGACGTAACAGAATGTCCAGTGGGAACTGCTCTTCTGTGTGCATGCACTGAATGGACACAGTGGGATACAGGCAAATGGTACAGAGCCAAGGAGACTGGCTCAGTACCATTGCTATGACCAATCCCATTCACAGTATTGCAGAATTTATACACCGCCTCCAGTTAGCAGACATGTTTCATTTTGATCAGGAAGCACAGTTTGAACTCACACACTGATTTGTGTTTCAGAGGAAAGAAAACATTCCGACCACCAGCCAGCACCAGTGGTAATAATATTAAAACCTACCCTCTACTGTCATTCACCCATCCCCTTACATGTCAGCCCAGTCTTGTCTCTGATCTGGCCTGTATATTAATCCATAATTTTCCTTTTTCTGCAAATCTGTACATTAACCCCTTAATCTCCTTATCCCCCTATATATGACTTGCACGTTTAATCTGGTGCACAATTACCAAGCTCCACATCTTAACTCCCTCAATACCAGCATTTTCTTTGTTTCCAAAAAATAGTTGCAAAAAATGATATCACTTTCTAATTTCTACTTTGCAAAAAGGGGTAATTTTTGGGGTTTTCATACTGTCATGGCATTATTATTTGCTATGTTTAAATAATACAGATTTTTTTCAAAATGTTGTTTGCATTTTTCTGTTATATAGTAAAAAAAAATAAAAGCCTTGGTGGTTTTTAGATATCACTAAAAGATAATCCTATCTTAGAAAAAAATACAATTTTGCATGACCAAGTAGATGTCTGTCAATGTACGACAGCACTGAGAACTGAAAAGGGTGAAATATGACAGCAATGAGATGGTTAGAAGGGAACCATGACCTTGTCTGAGCCTTCACATACACTTTATAGTTGATTTACTAAAGAAGTAGATGCTATTCACCTAAAAAAGTATCAACCTAGCAAAGGTTATGTTCATCTTACAAAATTAATTAGCAAATACAGTCAAACTGTGTTTAATTTGAATACCAAATGAAGTGTAAGGCAAAATAAAAAATACAATTTTTCTTGCACATTTTTGGGTATTGAAAGTGAACTCAAATGCGTCTTAACATCAACTGTGTAAAGCGATTATACATTTTGATAAAGTAAGCCACCTCAACACCCTTGACAAATTACCCCTGTGTTTCAGAAAAATACAAATATAGGAATTTCAACTAAATTGAAAAACATGGGCGATACCTTTAAAAAGACATTGCCACCTTCTTAATTCAGGGCAAAGTGACAGTGTCTGTTTAAAGTCACCTTTCGACCACTTCAAACTCATCTCTCCAGTATGCCCCAGCCAATCCTTCATTGCAGCCATCACCAAACAACTGGTGTGGAAGCTCGGGAGGAGTGGGTTTGTCATTTTCTCAATTGGCTGAAAAGGTCCAAGCACTGCATCAAGTTTCTCCACATCCAGGAACAACAGGTATTTTGCAGTGGCTCTCAAAGTAGAGGCGGTAGTAGAGGGCTAGGTAGGTGAATAAAAGGTGTTTCTGTTTGTAGGTGTAAAAATTACCTGCAAAAAAATGTATACCTACCTTACCCCCTTTTTTTTTGGCATCACTGGGAGTGATGTCACCATCCTTCTTGGAGGATTCTTGGGGAAAGAAAAGCAGGCCAGACAGAAGACACTCTAGTCCATTGCAAGAACATCTTATCATGAGATTCTGGCTGCTCTGTATTTCCCAGGATTTTGCTAGGAGTGTGATGTCATCCTCCTAGGAACCACTGGCAGACGACATGGCAGGTGTAAGGAAAATTTAAATCTAACTTTTTTCTTTAAATGTGCCTTTTACACCTACTCGCAACATTTTTTTCAAGAGGGCTTTACAGTACTATGAAAGTTATATTATATGCTAGCACCACCTAAAATTTACCTTATTCTCATGCACTTTACTGGTGTGAAATGTTTCCTTCTGGAATTCTTAACTCCATCCAAATACTCAATACCATTACAAAGCCAAATGCTCTTTCGCAAAAAGTTCTGTAGAATGCACAGTTTTCTTGTACCCCAAACTAAAAATCAACCTTTTCTCAGGTGTTTTCCTACTGCCGCATATCCAAATCTAACAAAAATACATCTTGGCATTGCTTCTGTACTACTTGTATGGGAGCAGCACAGGTAAGATTTGGTCTTTTAAGCAGCAAATTATGTATCTTCTGTGTGAGTGTGTTATAGAACAGCGATTCTACCAGGGACCACAGCCAACAATGGGAATAGGAAACTTAATCAGAAATGTAATCATGTGCATCCAGCCTATGTTCCCTGTGCTGCCAAACACCAGTATTCCTGATCAGCAGAGCAGTGCAAAGATATAGGGCAGTGATGATCCAATCAGCTGTGCAGGCAGCAGCATTCTCCGCTCTTATTGTGACTCAGTACCATCTCTATATTTGTGATAAATGGGGAAACTATTGCACTGGCAAGCATGATGATTATTATTATTCCTTCTGCTTGTCATGTGTATATCAGAGACTATATAATCAGACTGATAATGTGGCTCGCTGAAGCTTATTACACGAGTATAACAAAAGGCTGAACATCTTGCACCTGATATATCATTTTATAAAACTAAATCACAATAAAGGTGCGCTGTATGCACTTTCATCTGATTTGTAAACATACGTTGCAGCCACAAGAAGAAATTCACTTTGCTTGAATCTGTTGAGACTTCGGTGAATAGGGACCATAAGCTTCGCATTGTTGTTCTGGGTATTTGCAATATGTTGGGAGGAAAGAAGAATATTGAAAGATGCCTGTATAGATTTATTTCATATTCAGTGATGTTTCTTATAAATCAATAGGTGTTTTTTGTTTATATAATCTTTTGTGCATTGGACTTGTTCAAGGACAAAACAGGTGAGGCATTTGCTTCAGAATATTTTGTTGTTCATGTATGCGAACCATTTGTGAAACAGATGATAATGGGAGTAGAAAAATAAAACATTACTGCTACGAAGGAAAGCTTAACAGCACTTTGCAGGAATGGCTAATGCTGGTTCTATTTTGCATTGATGGTATGACTGTTAAGGATCCATAAGAGATAATAAATGCAAACATCACAAAAACCTATGTCTGAAAAAACACACCAAGAAACTTTATTGACAACTAAAAGGCTACAGCTGTATGTGGCAAGCTGACAGTGAAGCTGGACCAGGAAAAAGCAGAGTGGCCTTTCTGATGAAGTGCGTTTATCAGAAGGATAGCCATCCAGAGTTACAATATGGGAAGGGATATACAATATACAAATAGAGGAGGGTAACTGGATTAATTTTAATCAGTGTATGGCCAGCTTTAGGCTACTTTCACACTGGGGCGGTGGAGCGTTAGCGGTAAATCCCCACTAGTCACAGCGGAGATTTACCCCTGTTAGAGCAGGCGATACGGCTGCGGGAGCTGTGCGCTTTTAACCCGCCCACAAGGGGTTAAAATGGGGTTAAAAGTGCTCACTCTCTGCGCTTCCGAGGCGGTGTGCAGCTGCTTTGGAAGCGCTGCCCCATTGTTTTCAATGGGCAGGGACAGTGGAGGAGCGGTATATTACCACTCACCACGCCGCCCCAAAGATGCTGCTTGCAGGACTTTTTGTAACCTCCTGCAAGCGCATCGCCCCAGTGTGATAGCACTCCTGCTTTCACATTGGGGTGGATGGGGAGTGACTTTTGAGGCGCTTTACAGGTACTATTTTTAGCTAAATAGTGCCTGTAAAGTACCTCAGTGTGAAAGGGGTCTCAAGGTTGCTGTCTGTGCCCCTACTGGGGCAATCCACCCTTTTTATTTGTCTTGGTGACAAATGATACTTGGACAAAAAGTGATCCAAAATGTTTAGTTGTCACAGGGATAGAGGAGACATCTTCTAATAAGCACACTTCTTGTGGTGACAACTGCCTAAGAGAAAAATGAAGGAAAATCTCCCCAATAGAAACGTGTCAGGTATCTTTAGCCCTACTAATTCCAAGTCAAATAAAAAAAAAAAAGTTCTGACTTTAGATATAGTTTGAATTGATTGTAATGGATACAATGTTATTTTATAAATATAACACACATGCCATACTTACTTATTTTTTTTAATAGTAAAGTTTGCCCATGGGTGGAGAATTGCCCATAGTAACCAATCAGCTTTCATCTTTTGTTCTCTGGGAAGATGAAACAAGGAATCGGTCACACTGAACCAGATCTCCACCTTTGTTGCCTTTTTTTTTTTTTTCTTCTCTTATTTTAATTTTTTTTTTAAATCCCTTTTAATGGCATAACCTGACTAACAAAAAGAAAACAGTAAAATATATTGCCATTACTGGTTTACATAACCTTTAACAAATGCTGGTGATAATAACACATAACAAAAGCTTCTAGTTCTAATACAAAAACTCATTCAAGCAAGCTGATCACAGCTTTTAGCAACATCCACTTTACCACTTATTGAGAGGAACACTATGAAGGACCATTTACTAATACAGAACATTGCATTATGCTCACTGCACTCTGAACATACCATGCTTTTACTTAGGCATACTGGGTTGAAAATAATGTCCTTATGGGAATAGGTATTTGCAGTCCAGACAAATGCTAAAACATCATTCAAAGCTGCAAATAAAACACAATCCAGTTTTATATATCTTACAAAGCATTAAACATATCTTTAAATATATGTAGCTAGTATAGACCCCTTATGTTGTCTCTATATTAGCTTCATATAAGAGCAGTGCTAATAAATTGGGGAGGGAGAGGCAGCAGTGTGAGTCATTCAGACTTTGCTGCATTGCACACTGCTGTCCATCTAATCCTGATTGCTTGCTGACAAGAGGAGAAAGAAAGTTGAGCACATTTTCCTCCCATGCTACTGTAACCATCAAACCATTACAGTGGAGAAGGGAATGGAAGGTGGGATTGCACTGCTGGCATATTACTACACAACTATGGCAATTTCTTATTGGTTAATATCGAGAAGATTAGTTCTGATTGACTGCCTGGAACATCGAGGTAGATTTACTAAACTTGGCACTTGGCAAATGCCGTTGCTCCAGAGCTTAGTAAACGAGGACAAGCTTCACTTTACAAAGAATACCCAATCACATGCAAGGAAAATGAAAAAAAAAAATTTTTACTTGCACATGATTGGATGATGGAAGTCAGCAGAGCTCCCCCTCATTTACTACGCTTTAGAGCAACTGCACCTGTAGAATGCAACTGCACTTGCAAAGTGCAAGTCTATTTGCCTTTAGTAAATCAATCCCATTTTTAGCTCATATCCCATTGCTACGCCATCTTTTCACAGGAGGTAGCAGAACTGTTTTGTTATTGCAGCTTTAGGGATAAAGAAATCCAGTTCATGGAGAAACTTGGCTTAGCAGTGCAGTGTTACCTGGCTCCTAGTGTGCATGTGAACTAAAAGTGTTACTAAACAGAGTAATATGAAAATAGTTCATCTCCCCCCCACAGTGCCCATAGCTTATAAATCTTCTTTTTATATTAAAATATTGCCACTATATACCTTTTTGGGTGATATGTATACCACAGTCACATGATAAACTGCAGGATCTGCCCAGTGCTGAGTGTTCAGGTAGGAGGAGATTTCCACTATAGCCTGTATACACGCTCACATGTGTGATGTCAATATCATGTGACCTGGCTAGCTCTGAGAACAAGGAAATGTTCTTTCTAGCAATAGAGACTAAACTGAACATGTGCAGCTTTACTACCCACACTGTGTATTATCTCGCCTTACCAAGAGAGACCCTGCAGGAGTAGGAGGATCTGCCCATACAGGATCAAGCAACCTTTTTACACAATGCACAGGATTAACCCCTTAAGTTCCACGGTGAGTATAACAAGCATGCTATGCTGCACATACAGACAGATTTTACTCTTGTTGGTTTAGTAACACTTTAAAAACTTATGAGACCCTGAGCTTGGCCCATAACCACTTATCAGCTAAATTTCCGTTACTGGGGTTTGTAGATGTACAGCACACCACACTTCTGCTAGTATCACCTCCTTTACGTTAAAAATGTTCTTTTTTTTCACTTATCCTAAGCTGGCACAATATTTTAAAGCAACTGTAAACCGCTAAATGCCTTTTTTTTTCTGGCCTGCAAGGTAAAGCCATAATGTGCTTGTATGCATTGCATACTAGCACATTATGTGAAACTTACCTAAAAACGAAGCATTCCAGCGATGAGCTGTCATCGCTGGAGGCCACTTCCATCTTCACCTGTCTTCCTGTCTGGTTTGCGGACTCTGGCTGTGTGACTAGCCAGAGCCGCGATGACATCACTCCCGTGCATGCGCAGGGGAGCCGCCGATTACGGCACAGCATTGTGAAGGAACAGCCTGACGTCATTGGCTGCATATATATTGAATATCTCCTAAACGGCACACGTTTAGGAGATATTTACAGTACCTATAGGTAAGCCTTATTATATGCTTACCTATACAGGGAGTGCAGAATTATTAGGCAAGTTGTATTTTTGAAGAATAATTTTATTATTGAACAACAACCATGTTCTCAATGATTCCAAAAACTCATTAATATCAAAGCTTTATTTTAATAAGAAGTTTTTATGTTGAACGGATTATTAAGACGTGAGGGACATATCCATTCGTATATTATTCCGAATGGATATCCATGACATTTATAGAGGATTTGCACACGGCAAATCCTCTATAAGTTATATATACGTCGGTTACTGCAGTCCGACAAGGAAGTGTTACGACACGGCATTAGCCGCCGAGGGGACGCGTACGTGCCCTCACTACAGTAGCGCCGAGACCGATCAGTGTGTCGGTCTCAGGCGTTTGGTCTGTCCTTCTGTCCACTTCTACCTTCACCGGAGGTCGCTACTGTCGAGTAGCGACCTTACG
>BLSH010464798.1:1341879-1367351 GCA_018402905.1 Glandirana rugosa
CTCCCCACCGTCTGACGCCAATGTTAACGCTTAAAGCTTGTTTATGCTCCTGTAATATAGTTATTTGCCACTTGACCTGAAAAAATCTTAAACCTTGTATGCATTGACCCAGTCGGAACATCTGACTTGTAATAAATGTACACCATGTTAATTTTTTTTGTGAAATCCTCAATAAAGAAATATTGAATAAAAAGAAAAAAAACGGAAGACTTTCTCACCTTGCTGTTTCTTTTTGTGTTTCACTGGTTTGCATTATTGCAGCAGTAGTCACTGTTGCAGGTTAACCAGTAATGTGTTTCTGTATGAAGGGATGACCTTAAAGAGACTCTGTCATCAAAACCAAAAAATAAACTGTTGCATGTACAGTATAAAATGTTCATAGATGCAGAAGTCTCTATATCCTGCTGCTACAGCCAATTCTCAGACGAGAGCTCTGCAGTTCTGGGCAATGTCAGAGCTTGCCTTTCCCCTATATATATCTATTGGATCATCACTATGATGGGCACCCTCACTGGCTTAAAGTGATATGCAGGAGGCATCAAGGGGTGTATGAGCTTCAACACCAAACCTTTGACTGTCAGAATGGCCCAGGATTTGGTCATAATGGCAGGGACTGCTGGAGTTATATGTAGGCACTTTCTACAGCTAGACTGAATGGCAGCTAAAAAGGAAAGAAAACAAACTTCCCTGTCAAACATTGTATATACTGTATGTATCAGGAGCCATATTGGTCTGTGGAGCAGGTCACAGTTCTGGCTCCCTGCATCCACCAAAGGTTGGTAATTCTTTGATTGGAAAGTATCTGTGTTGCTCATTACAACTCATCTGGTCTATTGGTGACACATCCTTTACCTACCATTTTTTCAGACATTCCCTTCCTCATTTGGGGGTTATTACTACAGATACATTACTTAACATCTACGTATAGATTTTTAGTACGTTACCACCTGTCTCTGAAGGTCTGTGACCTTCCTCTCTTCTACTTGTCCTGCCTATTTATTTGGATTGGAACATACCCTTATTTGCCTTGGGCGATTTGCATGACTCCCATTATTGCCTGTATGTTACAATGAACACTCATTTTGTTTGCCTATCTATGATAAGTATATCCCATACTGTCAAACAGTTATGTGTCTGTGATGTTCAACCACTTCTCTTGCAATTGTATTTTTTTAATGTCGGAGAGCTAGTATCAATTTCTCTGTTTTTGACTTACTGAAATAGAATTTTACTTCAGCTACCTTTTCACCTACCTTTTCGCTTACCTTTTCACCTACCGTGTCACTTATTCTACACGCATAATTCCTGTTTCTTGTTATTCTAATAAAAGATTTTGGAAACACAAAAGAAATGGATCCACTGAAAGTGTCTCACCAGTTACTTGCAATAAAACCCATGTATTATTCCCAAGGATTTGGTCCAAGCTTGAATGGGCCCATAGAGCTATTGGCTGTCCACCAAAATATCTCCAGCCAGGTCTATAGCCTGTTTGTTCAGCAATGTTGGCCCTATAATATAAAGTATGTTCAATAATACCCAATAGGTAACTAGTTTTTTTTTTAAGTTCTGTTGACATTGCTTATAATACAAAAATATCTGTAATTCCTCTGCACTGTATATGTAGAAGTGATGAATAGGATGCAAGTTTGTTTTTAATTGTATCCTTGGTTACGCAATAGTCCTTTTGATCTCTGACTGCCTGTCTATTTATGTAGTCTATGAAGACTTTTAAATCTCTCAGTTAATGAAGAAAGGACATTTTTAAAATGTAATTATTATTAGCCTTTGTGAGCTATGGTCACTGTTGGGTTTGATAAAATGACCTCACGTCTTGCAAAGCCATTATTTTATGCAGGCAAAAGCAGATTAAAGCACTGATCGCTTTCTCACTAGATATCTGCCCTTACAATCTTTACACCAATCACATGTACCATACAGTATCAGCATGACATATTGCGTGACTGCTGACATGTCACTTACACATGAAACTGCCATGTTATCATGAGTGTCATCTCAACACGAGACATCTTCAGCCCCTACAAGCAGGAAAATGACTCTGAGTCAGGAAAAATGACAAAACTAGAGCCCAGCCTTTCAAGGAGGATTTCCTAATGACAGCAACTAATAATGCATTCTATTGCACAATAAAGGATTTATTGCGAGTCCTCAGGCTTCATGCCAATGTGAATCTTTCCATGTCAGTAGATTGAAGGACTAATTTGCTGTGATTATCAGAGAATTACTTTGTCAGGCTTCTTGTACTCTTTTGCAAGGGCAGACCTGTTAATTCCAATTCATTTAATTTATGTGAAATGAAAGGTAAATTTGAGTAAAGTGGTCAGGAGCCTGAAGCTTTTACGAGAAGCTGCTGATGTTATGTGCGCTGGAAAAAAAAAAAGACCCAAAAAATAGAAGTAGGAAAGCAGGTTAAAACGTCACTGTTGTTTTCTTTTATTTGTAACAAAAAGAATTCTGGAGTTCCCAGTTCATTAAGTTCACCTTCTCCTACACTACAAGCTGCAAATGCATTTCCTAAAGTGCTTGAATTGCTTTTGGGGGAAAAGAATAAAGAGGGAAAAAAAAAAAAGAACACAGAAGCTGAATATGTCTTTGCGAAGTAGGTGGCACATACATTAAGGGAAGATGCTGGGCAAGGCTTTTGAAAATACTACTGAGGAAGGACAAGTAAAAGCATGATGTATGATTCAGATCAATGAGAGGAGAAACATGAAAAACAAATTTAAAAGCATAGGTCAGCGTGCGCCAGACTTCGAGCTGTAAGCAACATGAATTCAATTCAGGCAGAATTTACGGCCAGTTTTTAGTAGATTAAATCAATTTCATAAGTATGTTCATAGTCGCTCTATTGATTAGCCTGACCTATTTTTATGAAATTGCAATGTTTAACCTTTACCTTTAGAACAACCACAGAGCACTTTATATACCATTTTAAATGACTCCGCTCTACTCTCCGATATGTTTTTTTAAGAAGTTGCCCTTAAAGAAGATCCCTATTCAAATAAAAATAAAGAAAAAAAACAAACTTTTTTGCATATCTGGTGCAACTACCATGACTTGCAAATAATGTACTATTTTGCCCTAAAGAATGAGATTCCCTTTCTCTGAGGCTATAGTTTTTGTAGGTAGCCTTAAAGTGTATATAAACCCAAGAGCAAACATGTAAAATGTTGCAGATTACCAGTCATTGAAAGTGCAGAGAAACCTATTACATGCGGGGACGGGGAGTTAAATGAACTCTTGCCTTTGGAGGTATCAAAAATATACAAAAATAAGAATACACCAAACCTGGGGCTTTAAATATACCTCCAAAGGTATAATACAAACAAGAAATAAAGATATAAAATATTATCACTTTATTTACACATATAAAGGACATATCCATTAAAAGACAGCTTAAAACCAAGTGTCCAAGTTAGTCACTCAAAATTACTGCATATATATTCTTGAGATCAACCCATGAAGATCAACACGTTTCGCAAGGAACCCCACTTCATCAGGACCTGGGGTCTCAATGTCAATGTGCTTTATCAATTCATATAAATAAATTATTATTATGACATTTTGTACAAGATCTCAAAAATATGCACTGTACACATATCACAATAAGTAAAAAACAATTCATCGTCGTATATATACCCATTCTGGAATGAAAGGAGGATAAATGAGACAAAAGAAACATATATAATAATTTAATAATAAGCAATACACTTGTGTAAGACAATATTGATTGCCAAAAAAATCTTTACCTTCAGACAAACTTGTAGGAGAATGACTAGTGGCAAGGTCTGCTGGCCCATGGAGAGAAATCAATTCCAAATCGCTTAACCGCCCAAAAAATGTGTATATGCCTGTATATACAGTATATAACAAAATATATGTTTGTATATAGAGTGCTGTTGAATGGGAAAAGGAAAAGAAAGAGAGTGGATATGATGACTGCATTAATTTTCCTTTATTCTCACCTATTGATTCTGATTCCTGTTTTACGGTGTCATAGTTTATTTACTTTAACTAAAGATGAGCAGCATTTTCAACCTAGAACGGGAAGTGTTTTAGAGCTACAGAACACTTCCTCTTTTCCTTTTCTCTA
The DNA here is from genome assembly GCA_018402905.1 of Glandirana rugosa. Lineage (NCBI taxonomy): Eukaryota > Metazoa > Chordata > Amphibia > Anura > Ranidae > Glandirana > Glandirana rugosa. The sequence goes on from BLSH010464798.1 coordinate 1,345,991, forward strand.
TAATACAGTGGGGGGGTATTTTGCAATCCACCAAAAGAACTGGAAACAATGCTATCTGATAAATGTGCAGCACAGGCTGAGATCACGAAAGTTATGAGCTTACCAGATTTCTGGCAGGATCCACAGGTACGTCTTTAGCTTATTGTACAGATATTACAAAAATATGCTTTTAATGTTGTGTTTAACCACTTCCCGCCCAGCCTATTGACAAAGGACGGCCTGGCGGGGGGTTCATTATCCTGATTGGGCGTCTATTGACATCCTCAGGATAAGCCGCGATCGCTGGTGCCGTGGGTCAGTCTGACCCACCACATTACCGTCCGAGGTAAAAGGCTTCCATCTGCAGCCTTTTACCATGTGATCAGCCATGACCAATTACGGCTGATTACTCTGTAAATAGGAAGAGCCGTTTATCAGCTTTTCCTCTGCTCGGGTCTGCAGACCTGAGCAGTGGAGAGCCGATCGGCTGCTCTCCTGACGGGGGGGCTGCACTGAACACTCATCAACGCAGTCCCCCTCAGGATCACCCCACTGCACCACCAGGGAGCCGATCAGGACCACCAGGGAGCCCCCCCTGGGACACTATGAGGAGGCCACCCAGGACCACCAGGGAGACAACATGGAGGCCGCCCAGGACCACCAGGGAGCCCCCACTAGACCACCAGGTAAGGGCAATACAGTGCACTGTAGGGATGGCACTGTGCCCATATATGATGCCTGCCAGTGCCATCCCTAACAGTGCTATATGCACCAGTGCCCTCCAGTGCCACCTATCAGTGACCACATGTGCCCACCTGTGCCACCTATCAGTTCCCACCTGTGCCATATATCAGTGCCCATCTGTACCACCTAAAAGTGCCACTTATCAGTGCCCAGCAGTGCCACCTATCAGTGCCCAGTGCCACCTATCAGTGCCACCTATGAGTGTCCATCAGCGCTGCATATCAGTGTCACGTATCAGTGCCCATCAGTGTTGCTTATCAGTGCTGCCTATCAGTGCATATCAGTGCTGCATATATGTGTACCATCATCAGTGCAAACTTATCAGTGCCACCTCATCAGTGCCAATCTGTACTGCCTCATCAGTGCCTGTCAGTGTAGCCTCATCAGTGCCCATCAGTGTAGCCTCATCAGTGCCCGTCAGTGAAGGAGAAAATTTACTTATACAAAGTTTTGTGACAGAAACAAAGAAAACTTTTTTTTTCAAAAATGTTCGGTCTTTTTCTATTTGTAGCGCATAAAATAAAAACCACAGGGGTGATCAAATACCACCAAAAGAAAGCTCTATTTGTGGGAACAAAATGATAAAAACTTTGTTTGGGTGCAGCGTCGCACGACCGCGCAATTCTCATTCAAAGCGCAACAGCACTGAAACCTGGAAATTGATCTGGGCGGGAAGTGTTCTAAGTGTCTGGTATTGAAGTGGTTAATCGACCAAAAGGAGCAAATAGGAGAAGTTCCATGTTAGGGTTTTGCATACAGTTTATATCTGCACATATAAGTACATAATGTATAGGGCCTTGTGATAATAGCACCAGCAATCTTTTTGCAAGTAGAAAAACATGTAGTGTATAATGCATGCTGGGCAAGCTATCTGTGGGTGAATATTATTTTTTTAAGCTTACTTCCAGTAAAATACAACCATCCCTAAGGGGAAAACAGCAGTAAAATCATCTTTTTGTAGAACCTCTCACATTTTCTTTCTTCAGTCACTTTGTCATAATGATAGGGGCTCATTAGGTGAGGGCATAAGAGTAAGTATCCCAATTGTGGAAACAGAAAGCAATACAAGCTTGACAGAAGTTCCAACCTTTTCTTCTGCTGTCCAAAAAAAGTTTTGCTTTAAACTTCAGAAAAATGTTCCAGCTCATAAAATCAGCATTCAACAGTCTGCTTTTATCAGTCTGTAGTTACTATAAACTTTCAGATTGTCTTTCTGCTGAATATGAAATGTTTGGATCATACAACAGTTCATGCTAATGTACATACATAGCTAACATTGCATTACTTTTGTAGCACTGCCTTTGTGGGAGCAGCTGGATAGGATGGGTCCTCTGTTCTTTGCTTTAACATTCTAAAGAATCTCAGTCCCTCTGACATACCAGGTTGAGTGTACAAACATACAATATCAAGTTTTTTTTTACTTTTTCTTTTCCAGTTTAGTGCAAAAACTGTTAGCATGACATGGAGCAAGGGCAAGGCAGAGTCAACCTGTTCTTTGCAAAGTGCACAGTCTATTTCCCTTTAGTAAATCAACTCCATAGTCTGAACTGTCATCTGTTGTGAGAATTGTTGGAAGGCAAACATAGAAGATACAAACTGATGTAACTCTGTTATCATTCAACATTTCTTAAATGCAAACAATGAAAGTACCTGAATTGTGCTTGGTATGGACCTCTTGCAATCCACTATCTAGAAGATCTCAGATTGGCAGAAAGAGAAGCAACAGAATAAACCTATTAGGTGTCCAGCAGTTGTCATATGCTAACAAGGAATTACCTGAGAGAAGAAAAGATCAGAGTGACAGATTGATGACCACATAAGTTTGCTGCTTCTCCAATCACTGTCCAAGCACAGGCTAGAAGAGTTATAAGGGTTACCTAGCTGCAACAGATACAAATTATGTATCCTTACTACCAAGCCTCTCAATTAACCCAAATCTCAATTGTCTATTCTAGATCAGTTCACCCAGACTGGGTGCACAAAGAACGGCAGACGGTCCCTAACTACACTTTAAATTTCTTGGTATGGAGCACCCAAAAACAGACCTGCGATCCTGGCACCAACAATCCTCCAATCCCTTGCACTGTGGGACTCACTCAAGACTAACTTACCCTTAGGCTTCATGCACACAGGACATTAAATAAAATCCTAAAAACCGCAGTATCTTATCTGTGATTTTTTCCGCTTTTACCAGCGTTATATTACCAGCTTTTTTGCACATTTGTTCGCGTTTTTAAAGGGCCAGCATTTTTTTCCCTCAATTGATCTAAAATGTCCAAAAACGTTGGGGATTGGCGTTTAGCCGCGTTTCTAGGCATTTTTGAGCGTTTCAACATATTTACAGCTGAAAAACGTCTCCCAGAACCCAGTGGTCTTGGGTTTTTTTTACAGCTCAAAAACGTCACTGCTGAAAACAGTTGATAACAGCCTATGTGTGCATGAACACATAGGATAATATGATGGAGAGTTTATTGACTGTAGAAAAAAATGTCTGCAGCTAAAAACAGCTGCTTTAAAACAGTCAAAAAACATACTGTGTGCATGAGGCCTTAATCTTCAATTGGCGTCCACTATCTCATCTGTTTCGAAAATCCCCTCTTTCCCCCAGGATTAGATATAAAGGCATTTAAATGGTGGTTGGACAAAGGTTTGTATAGAATTGGTCATTTTTTTAATCCCACAGGCCCCCTTACTCTTGCGTATACTATTAGCAAATTGGAAATACCCCCATCTGAAAAGTTTAGGTTTTGCCAAATTTCCCACTTCCTCCATAAATTATGAACTACAAAACCTATCCCACTTTGCCTTACTGATTACGAGCTTTGGTGCGGACAAGCCATGGAGCAGAGGGGGGGGGAAATCTCATTGATCTATAAATCACTTGCCAGAGTGGAAACAAAAGCTCTCTTTATGCTGGAATGGGAGAGGGACCTGGGACAAGAATGGAGCATGGAAGACTGGCACAGAGCTTCTGTCTTGACATTTAAGGGAATACTAAATACAGCTCTAGTGGAAGAAGGCCTGGAAGTTTTGATGAGATGGTACCTCATCCATCAAAACTAGCAAAATGTATCCTTCACCCTCCCTACTTTGCTTCTGGAATTGCGGTCAGGTGGCATCCATAATGCATGTATGGTGGGACTGCCCCAAAATTAGGGGATTCTGGAATAAAGTTTTTCAGATGATCCATAAAGTCACGGGTCTCCCCATACAGAAATTCCCCCACTTGGTGCTTCTCAATTTCCCAGTCCCTGATAACCCTAAACTAGTTAGATGCCTGATCATGGTTATTCTGATTGGGGCTAAACTCACCATAGCTCAAACCTGGAAACAACCTCACGTCTCCTTCAACCTAGCAAAAAGAAAAATCTCCTGGATTATGACACAGGAGAACATGGTAAGCACCTTAATGGACTCTACCCAGAAATTGAGGCTATTTGGGAGCCTTGGGCCCATTATATGCAGACACCCATTATCATTTGACATCTACTTCGCTCCTAGGATGGGGTGAGAGTCATTCAGTCACCAATCTTCCCTTCTGAGATCTTTTTCTCTTTACCTTCCTTTCCTCCTCTTCCTCTCTTTTTCTTATGTCACTTTGTGTTTCCTCTTTTCTATCTCTTGGTTCCTGTTATGACCGAATCCAGGCATCTCTTAATTTACATCAATATATTACATAGTTACATAGTTAGTCAGGTTGAAAAAAGACACAAGTCCATCCAGTTCAACCAAAAAAAAACAAAAAACATATATATATATATATATATATATATATATATATATATACACACACACATACACAACCAAATAATCCCATATACAATCCTTCACCCACAGTTGATCCAAAGGAAGGCAAAAAAACCCCAGCAAAGCATGGATCCAATTTGCTATAACGGGGGAAAAAATTCCTTCCTGATTCCCCGAGAGGCAATCGGATTCACCCTGGATCAACTTTACCTAAAAATGTTATTACCCAGTTATATTATTTACATTAAGGAAAGAATCCAGGCCTTTTTTAAAGCAATCAACTGTGCTGGCCAAAACCACCTCTGGAGGGAGTCTATTCCACATTTTCACAGCTCTTACTGTGAAGAAACCTTTCCGTATTTGTAGATGAAATCTTTTTTCCTCTAGACGTAAAGAGTGCCCCCTTGTCCTTTGTGATGACCTTAAAGTAAATAACCCCACACCAAGTTCACTATATGGACCACTTATATACTTGTACATGTTGATCATATCCCCCCTTAATCTCCTCTTCTCAAGTGAGAATACATTCAGATCCTCTAATCTTTCCTCATAGCTGAGCTCCTCCATGCCTCTTATTAGTTTGGTTGCCCTTCTCTGCACTTTCTCCAGTTCCCCGATATCCTTTTTGAAAACAGGTGCCCAAAACTGAACTGCATATTCCAGATGAGGTCTTACTAATGATTTGTACAGGGGCAAAATAATGTCTCTATCTCTGGAGTCCATACCTCTCTTAATACAAGAAAGGATTTTGGTTGCTTTGGAAACCGCAGCTTGGCATTGCATGCCATTATTAAGCTTATGATCTACCAACACCCCCAAATCCTTCTCCAGTATGCATTCCCCCAGTTGTACTCCCCCTAGTATGTATGATGCATGCATATTCTTAGCCCCCAAGTGCATAACTTTACATTTATCAACATTAAATCTCAAATAAATCTTAATCTTAAATATTATATTGAAAAGACAGGAAAATTAAGATTGGAAGTATTACCTTCTGCCCGCTGACACAGTTTGATCCCAGTTGGGGTGTCGGGAGCAGGGGTCAACACCCTTAACATGTGATTAGTATTCTAATATATTCACTGTTATAGTTAACTCGAGTCATTTGTGTTGTTACCAGCCTAACTTCAGTACATATTCATGATATATTTCATTGTATTACAGGAAATGTCAATGCCACATCTCTATTTTGTACAACTTTCTTGTTAAAAATCTAATAAAAATGATTGAAACAAATAATTATGCATCCTGCCCTGAAAGACAGGTCTATGCTCTGCAGCAGCACTGTGTAAATCTTAGGATTAGAACAACAGAAATACAGGTTCTTTTTCTGGTAAAACAGCTCCATTATTTGTATTGCATCTGTGTATTTAGCTATTTGCCTGGAGTTCAACTTTAATATACAGACACATTACAGGTGTGCATAGCTCAGTTTGAAAATAACAATTTTTCAATAAACATTGATAAAAGTTGATTTTTGTTGGGTGTTTCCCAATAATAGAGCCCCGGTTGGAGCACACAGTGGATTATCTTGACAAGAAACTATCTTGTACTTCTAGATAGATAGGAAATTAGAGAGCAGCATGTTTGTTTTCTAATGAATCACTAGCATCCTTCAACAGCAGGGAGCAATCCTGAGAGCCGCATTCTCATTTACCACTGGACATAGATGAGTACGAACGATTAAGCAATTTGATTCTTTTTAATAACCCTTCCAACTAACCTTGTTTATAAAAAATGATTGGAAGTGAAAATGATCAAACTGAAATTGAATTCCTTGATGTAGTGCTGAAGTATGCTTATCAGACATCGCTGCATGGTGACGATGAAGAGCAGCTTATATTGTGTCTCCTTTGTTAAGGCTGCCTACTGATAGCTCCAACATGGAGTGCTTGACATTTGGATTGCTAGGGAAATATATGCATAGCTTTAAATTACAGATATCAGACATAGGACAGTGTGTTTTAAAGGTTTTTACTGTATGCATTATGCATTGTTGGGAATGTAGTATACATTGAAGGAAATCTCTCTATCCAGTAGTTTCTGCATACACCATGCTGTATATATATATATATATCAATCATAGTCCTTAGATGTAGAAATTAATCATTGCAGTTACACATCTTGGTGGAAAAAAATAAATGTTTTGTATGCAGGCATCCCTGAATGTGCATGTTTATGTATATGCAGGAATGCAGGAGACCACCGAGGCAAATATAGCAGTCCTGCAAAATTATTAATCACAGTGATTCACTTGTTCACCCGATGGCGGTGTACTGGTGGTGTCAACAGGGGTTAAGTGGATCAGATGATAGCCATAGCAACCATGTAACATTTATAGATTTTATTAGGGCTTATAGGTTTGAGAACTGGGTGTTACAGCACACCTAATACTCATCTTTAAATTCCCCAGAGCCTGAACACTGTTTTTTTTTCAATGATGTTAATTTTTATTTTATTCCATTGTTATTCCATTGTGAAACAAATGCTTTGATAAGTAGTCATGTGCGTCAAACCATGCAGCATAATACACCCAAATCATCAGATGGCACAAATATGGGCACCCAATTGTGATATCTATGATAGCCTAATTTATACAATGATGCATGTATAGTGGCCAGAAAATGCAGCTAGTCATTTTTTTGGATAGTTTTGTACACAGTTTACAGAGGGCTATTCATTTTATCATCTCTGCCTGGTAGTCTAGACTACTTTCATCTGGAACAAGGGTCTTTGAAGAGCTGATGAAACCTGTCTGGCCTACACAGAAAGACTGCTGACCCAGATTAACATCTGTGTGTTGGGTATTGTGAAGGGACAGAGGTAGTCCATGCCTAAATGTGTATCTAAGCTAAGCAAGTAGCAGAGTGAATGCAAGTAAACAACAGATCCAGTCTGGTGACAGACAGAACCAGTTAAGCAGAAATGCTGAGTCCGGGGCAATTCTGGACTAAATAAGAAAAGACAGAGCTATGTGACAAATTGGCCAGGATGCTGAACTGTCTTTGTTCATTGTCATTCTGAAGAACCCCTGTGAGGGCAGAGTATTGTGTTAGTTTGACCAGGGTCAGCAATTAGGCTGGGCAAACTAGGGCTCACAGCTCCACGCAAAGCTCCACCAAAAATTTAAGGCTCCTCCTCTCAAAGAAAGGCAGTGTTCTGGATAGCTTGGCTGTTATCCAGGGCAGACAGTTTCATCGTTTCACGTTGGGATCTCTTGCTGTCTGTGATATCATCCCAGTTGACCACTCTATTCTCTCTGCAGGGAAGCAACATAGCCTACAGAGAGAACAGAGCAGTCAACTGGGATGGAACATAATGCATGCACACAGTGGCTTCTCCATTCAAGGTCAGATTAGTGAGCCATGGAGTGAGTGTGGGGTAGTGTTCTCTGTATAAGAGGATGGAATATGTCAGAGATAAATATTTCAGAGGTAAATCATAAACAATGAATCATTTTAATGTGACTTAAACTGGCCATACACTGCTCGCATTTCAGCTGATTCCTGCTGAATTGGAGCTTTGGGTAGCCCTGTCAGCACTACTTAGGTCAAAAAACTTCAGTCTGAGAAATCAAAAGAGCCAGGTGGAAACTTGTCAACTGAACAGAGGCAGAATCCAATCAGATGCAGTCACTGGGTATTCTGATGAAGTAGCAGAGGCTGTCAGAATACAATAGCCAACAGGGAAGATTCCTCCATCCACACTGTTTAGTATTGGTGGGGAATCTATTGATTTCTCTCATTCAGCAGGAATTGAGCCATATATGGCCAGAATTCTTGATGATGGGAAAAGGATCAGGTCATGTAGGCTTTCCCTAAAGGACTATTATGAGCACTTCCAGAAGTTCTAGAAACATTCCATAGAAATTATCTAAATTGTTCCCCTTTCTTTAAAAATCTGTGCTTTAACAAGTTATCTTGTTTCCTGGGTATGTGATGGGCTCCCTTGCTTACTGAGCTGGAGAAAACATTAAAGTGGATACCAGCAGTTCAACGATTAAAGATGCCAAGATGTGTCACTGCCCATTATTCTTGGAAATAGCATTTTGCTTTGTGGTCAGCTTTAAATACTATGGTAACAAATACAAACACCTATTACACTGTATTTCAGCACGGTATACAACCCGTTTCAATTGTTTTTCAATGTCATGTCTGCCATATCATTGAAGACCTGATTCAGCAGATTTTTTTTTTTTCATTATATTATTGTTTTGAAAAGATTGCTGACATTTCTGTCTGAGGAGATTTTCACTTTTTTCTTGTCCTTGTGATACCCGTACAAGGAATGAGGAGGGCAGTTGCCAAAAGGACATGAGGGCATGGGAGTCCATTAAAACATTGTCAAGAAGTCTAATCCTTCCATTGTCCTGTCCTGACAGGAAGTCTGTAGTAATGAAGGGGTTATAGATAGAGTTAGGTTTCTCATTGTTCACCCCATTGGGGTATAACAGTGCAAAGTTCATAACGTGTGGGGACAATACTCTGGTCCTAGGCTGTGTCACTCCTAATGATAACGGTATGCATGCCATTATTTAAAACATCAATCTGTGAGTCTGTGAGGAGGCCTTCCTAGCACATATGGTAATACAAATTGGTAATTTTGTTTTGAAACAAGCAATGGCAATCTACACAGCTTACTATAATCAGTTACTAGTCTCCAAAGGTGTACAGTCTAAGACCTCTCCTAAACCCTGAAGAAGGGGGAGCCCATATTTCCAACAAATACCCCCCATCGTGACCAATAAGCAAATTATGAGATTGTATGACTGTTCTATACTCTCTTCCTGAGAGGAAGTAATGGAATATCTCCCCAATATGGATGCATATGGTATGGTAACTGGATAGGTCTTCAGAGACTAACCATTTCCCGCTCTAGTAGAGAAAGGAAATAAAATGGTTTGTCTGCATTTGGGATTTACATTATTCACAAATTTATTGTTCTACCCTATAGTTAAAAAATAGCATATCTATATGCAGTGTAAACAGTTCATACTGCAAATCCCTGTGTGTTAGATTTCTCCCTCGGTTAAGGTAAATCTGATGTGTATTTTCTTTGCTATGTAAATGGTAATATGGTCATTAGAAATTGTTATGCATATTCCAATTTAGAAGGATCTACTGTACCTGTCAGAACAGAGGGGGGAAGACAACAATGCATGCCCCAGTTTACTAATTAATTAGGTGTCTGTGTTTTAACAAGCACATCAAATCAGAGAAACTCACTGCAGGCACGTAACACCGAATTATGTGAAGCATGAACAGCTCCTTCTGTGGCGTGGTTGTGATCTTTGCTGCTTTTGTTGTATTTCTACTGATATATCTGAAAATTTCAGATGGCAATAATCTATTCTTTCTTTCATAGTCATCGTAATATAAGTTCAGGGGTGGAAACTATTTGCTGATAATTATTATGGATTAATTATCAGATGTTGACTCTAGGGCTCAGCTTAGGAGAAGGCAGAGAGAGTATTTGCCCTAGACTGTAATTAGCAAGAGGCTCGACTCCATGGCTTGTTTGTGTTACACGCCTTCTGTTATCTCTGTTAACCTACTTTTTATTCTTCACTGCAGTCTGATTACTATTCAATAAATCACATGATTATTTTATTGCAATTATGATATTTGATATTGATTTTTTTTGTTTTTTAAAATATTTGAATTAAAATGTAAAATTAAAGTTTAATGTTTAAGCTGAAGACCAGACTAGTATAGAAAAAGTCTGGAATTGGGTTGAATAAAAATTTTATAAAAACTGCTATACATACCTTAATTTTATCCTTACATTAGTTTTCACATTGACATAAAAAGGACAAGCACTGTAAATACTGTAAGCCAGTCATGGCTGTATTGCATAATGTTGTCAGTCAGTCAGTTTCATAGGAAACTTGCTAATGGGGGAGACCACATGAGTTTGCTGCTACTACTTCATTTGTGTGGTTTGACAGTGAGGAAGTGACCAAGGACATATAACTTTGGCAGCCATTTTTCCCTTAAGTCACACATTATAAATATGAGTACTTTTTTCATTATTTTAAGTGTGAGGGAATTCTGAACTATGCTCATGGAAGAAGTTTGCATGAATGTTGCCTGGAGTTCAACTTAGAGAGAGAGAGTTAAGCCCCATACACACGATGCGACGGTCATATGCAAACGGTCGTACGACCGCTCGTTGTACCGTTAGTATGCGCGATTAGAACAGCCAACATACGACGGTCGTGCAACAGAAGTTGGATAAGCAAACTAGAAAACATTGGTTGTACCAACAAGCGGTCATACGACCGCTGTATCTTGTGTACAGAGAAGTTGGTCCAACAAGTTGTGCTGTGCAAAACATGCATGCTCAGAAGTCAGGAACGGCCGGAAGTGTCCGTTCGTGTAAACCTACGTTCCTAATTCACAAATCACATGCACATTAGCTTCCTCTTTATACGTTCGTAACATGTCACTAAGTTCGGCTTGGTTGTATGATCGCTTAGAGCATGTCAGTATGCGAGATACATCAGCCAACACCATTGCACTATGTGTGCGAGGCTTTAGTTCACATTTCATATACAGTATGTAGACTAGAAAACTACTCAGTGCTTGGTCTGGCTTTGGAAGTGCACCCCAGTTGCCACTATCTCTCATTTACACTGTTTCTCTCTCTCAATCTAGCAGCAACTGACATACTGAAGGGAAAAAGATCACTACTCATGCATGTGGTTTGAATGAACCGGAGAAGCCAATGGAGGCACATTTCTAATGTCCAGTCTGTCCGACCATTTAAGCAGGATGGAGGAAGATTGAGCACCAAGAAGCTTTTGCTGACAGACATCACACTACTCTCCAATTTCCTATTATGACAGAAACTGGTTTATTTAGTCTTAAGTGAAAGGATCAAAGATCAAAGATGCAGTAACCCATAGCATCCAATCAGAAATCGTGTTAATGAATCCAGACAAATGAAGATAGATTGTGATTGATTCTGTTCTTTGCACTTTACTTCTAGCTGAATTTTTTTATATAAGCCCTAAAAATCTGCATTAAAGCTGGTTAATTTTTAAACTAAAAACCATGGGATGCTTTTGTTGCAAGATTGGAGAAGTTTGAAAATGACATTTTATTAAAATCTTTCCATAGCAAAATTAACAAATAAGTAGAATGTTAAATAGAAGTGGGTACATCGAGACTAATTATCATTCTTGTGGTACAGTAAAGACTTATGGAGCAGCCTTTGCTTCTGTAGTATATCTGGCTGGTGTATTGATACATTTCATACTGTTCTCAGATTATGCATTTTAGATAGAAAATATGCTATATCTTCCCCATTAATCGATCAAAAATATTGACACATAAATTCAGTAATTTAACCTCCCTGGCGGTAATACCGAGTGTGGCTTGGGGTGGGATTTCATTACCTTTAGCGGTAACCCCGAGCCACACTTGGGATTGCATCGCTGGATCCAGACAATGTTACTCACCTTGTCCCCTGGATCCAGTGATGTCCTCCCGCGGTGTCAGCGCATCTGTCCTCCACCTGATGCCTCTGTGTGCCGGGCACCGTTCCCTGCGAGCAGCGCGTCGCACGGGAACGGAGCCCGGCGGCAAATTCAAATAGTGAAACACATAGTAAACATACAGTACACTGTAATCTGTAAGATTACATTACTGTATGAAATCATTTCACATCCCCTTTGTCCCTAGTAGATTTGAGTGAACCCTAACTGTAAAGTCCGGGTTCGTACCGAACTTTGGGGTGTTCATGACCCGGACCCAAACCCGGACATTTAAAAAAAAGTTTGGGTTTGAGTTCTGGGTTCGGGTATTTGATCACCCATGTTAAATAGCTGCAGGGCAGCCAATCAACAAGCGTGATTTTCCCTAGAAGCCATCACAGCCATGCCTACTAATGGCATGGCTGTGATTGGCCAGTGCATCATGTGACCCAGCCTCTATATGAGGCTGGAGTCACAGTGCTGAATGTCACATGCTCTCTGGGTAGTGTAGGGAGAGGATGCTGCCTGTGCTGTGAGGGACAGATTGCAGATAGATAGATAGGTAGAGATTACTACTACTACTGCTTTTAGGGACAGATTGCAGATAGATAGATAGGTAGGCATTACTATTACTACTGCTTTTAGGGACAGATTGCAGATCTCATCCTGCATTACAGAAAGATCTGACTGGACTAGGCAGAGTGTACTGCTTAGAGGGACAGATTATTGTTCTAAAATCATCTCCTAGTTCTATAGGGTCAGGTTCCTGCTGTTGCTGTAAGGGACAGATTATTGTTCTAAAATCATTTTGCAGCCCTCTAGCACTTTCCAGGACTCTTTTACAGTCATTTTTGTGCCAAAAAGTTTGGGTCCCCATTGAATTCAATGGGGTTGGGGTAAAGTTCGGGTCAAGTTCAGTACCGAACCCAGACTTTTTTCCGAAGTTCGGCCGAACCCACCGAACCCGAACATCCACAGGTTCAATCAACTCTAGTCCCTAGTGGTTTGCCCAGTGCCCTGCATGCACTTTATATTATATATGTTATTCTTTCTGCCTAGAAACTTGAGAATGTCCATAGCAACCAAAAAGTGTCCCTTTATGTCAAAAGTGGTTTTTGATCAGCTAGAAAACAGCGATAGTAAATAAGAATCATTTGCAGAGTTGAGTGATACAGATTTTTGGGGAAATTTATCATCAGAAACTGAAAGTGACAACAGCGACAATTCTGCAACTGAGCAAATTTCAGTGTTTTTGATTACATTATTGAATACATTTTACTACTATTACGTTATTATTTTTGATAATTATTTTTAGTTATTTATTATATTATAATTTATGATTTCATGTTTCAAACTTTATCATACCCTTGATGTCTACTAGACTCTTGTTTGGACAGATTTAAGTGAGTTATTCCTAAGAATTACAGGCCTACAATATAAAACGCAAAATTTCCATGCAAAATATTCGTACCACTTTCAGCACCAAAAATCTGACATAATCATACCGCCAGGGAGGTTAATCACTTTGTAAAGCCCTTAGCTACACAAATCCAAATAGTTTTAAACACAATTTTGCAGCGCCACTCACTATACAGATAAATCAAAATAACTGTGATATAAACAATCCTAAAAATACCAAGTGTTGCTGTGTGCAATGTATAAGTGCTAATTGACCATTTACCACGCTTTAAAAACATAATCAATGAAAAACATGTAAGTTATTCTGTGCTGATAACACTAACATATTAATAAATGAACAAAGTCCATGAAAAACAAATCCAAATAGGCTGGTGAAAAAAAAAAAGGAACGATTAGTGGCAATTAGCAAAAGAGCCATCATGCCCTTGACAAATTATGGCTGCCTTCACCCAAATCAGGTCATGCTTCCTCTAAAGCTGAATCTGATTGTGTATGTGGGTTGTGTATACATGGTTCTGACAGGTCTCTTTTTTTTTTACCTTGGCTTTCCTCAAGTGAATGAACAATACTTATAATGAACAAAAAAATAATAATAATAATACAGTAGTAACGCTTATATTCATGGCCATCTAGAACACAAAGGCACAATCATCATAATACTGTGTTATTTAGCTGTTATTGTAATCAAGCAAGTCCATATGTTCATTACTTATTTCACTTTATTTATTAATCATAAATAACCTAGAGTTGGCAGATTATTCACATTGAGATGATGAATGTATTTACATTTTATCAGAACATGTTCTACTTATGTTTTTTCTTTGCTTTTGACAGTCAAGCACATGTGAACACTTTAGAAGCATTGCTCATAAAGTTCAATGAACACTTATTGTAAGAGGTGTGCATAGGAGCCTGCTCTATCTCTGGTTCAGCTTGTTTATTTTAAAAGCAGTGGTAAGCAGTGTTTAGGTGTTCTGTAGAAACTTACTGAATCTCATTTTTATTGAGTGAATCAACTATTATTTTTTTAAACAAAGCTTGTCAAAAATGTTTAGTATCTAATAATGGGAGGGGGTTATAGTAGATTGAGTTAAAGTGGGAGTTTAGACAACAATTAACAAGCTCTAACCCTACTCTGTGCCACATTCTAAAGCCCCTTACACATGGGCAGAATTTTGGGAGACATTTGTTGGTAAAAAAACAAAACAAAACGACATTCTGACCGTGTGTATGTCGGTCTGTGAATGTTGGTTTATGTTTGGCTGGCTTCTTTCAGACATGCATGCTGGAAAACCAGCAGCCGACCGACTCCCGATCAGTGCTCTCAGCCAATGGCTGCTGTCAGAACACAACAACTCAGCGGGGGAGATCACTGGACTAACCTTGTGGTTAGTACAGTGTCTCTGACTGGAGTTGTCAGTTTTTTTCATGCAACCTAAAAGAAAACTGTAGTGTGTACACAATCCATCTAGCCTGTAAAAAAATGCTGTACTTCCCTATTCTGAAGCCACTCCAGTCCCACACTGAGCTTTCAGTGGTGGTTTCACTGTGTAGGCATGTGCAGGAGAGGCAGTCATCAACGGAAGCCCCATAGTAACTCTACAGGTGACATCACTTCCCAGGCATTTACCAGTTGTTGGTTTTCTCCTGCACACAGCATCCTCCACTGGGCCTGGACGGGATCAGCTGCAGAACAGGTAATTACATTGATTTTGCTTTACAGGGCTAGAATGATTAATCCTAGAATGTGGCATAGAGTAAGATTATAGTTAGTTAATTTTTGCCTAAACTTCCACTTTAAAGTGGAATTCCAGCCAAAACTTTTTTTTTTATTTGTATGGTTTGGCTAAAGTGGGCGGGTCTTTAAGCACTTCTTTTGTAATTAGAAGAATGGGAATAGGAAGAAGATACTCCACCCGGGATCACAGAAAGTAATAAGCCTATTACTTTCTATTACCTAATTAAGTTTCTAGCCCTCCCATACTTTATAGATATAGTTTTCCTTTAAGTCTTCTGAGTGACTCTGTCGATATAGAACAATGGGAGCTGTCATTGCAAACACATACTAAGGGCTCATAGTGGACACATAGACTATGTTGACCGATGGCCATGGGAAAACACAAAATGTGGCAAAATCATTTTGCCATGATTTTGTGGCGTTTTGCAGCTGGCGGTCAAACCGTTCCTATCCTGAATGCGATTCATTAGCATTCAGGAGAGAGAGGTTGAGGCAGGTTGGACCTCCTTTAACCGCATCAGCTTCTAAACTCTTGTAAAAGCCTATGTGTGCATGGACACACAGGCTTTTATGGAGCTGAGTTTAGGAGCTTTGCAAAAAAAAAAAAAAATGCCAAAAGCTCCTAAACTCAGGTTTAGAAGCTGTAGTGTACATGAGCCCTAAAGGAAGCCTATTTTGCTTACTGGATGGCTAGCATGTCATTTTTACTGTTGCCAATACTTTTTAAGTTGCTGACTAGAAACAAGCAAGTCAAAGTGAAGTCAGCTCCTGTCATTTGCCCACATGTTTTGTCAGTAACTCAGAAGTCATTGATGCCCCCTGATTCAGATGTTCCATGGGGCTTTGGGTTCCAGCAGAGCCCTTTGGCACATCTATGTGCAGATGGCCTGCAGAGCTCTGCCAGAACCCAAAGGCTGGGCAGAGCCCTTTGGCACATCTGCACCAGAATAACAACAATGGTGGTGCCAAAGGTGTTATGGAGACAAAATGAATGGGAACTGAAGTTCCTCTTTAACATGTATCTAGCCAACAAAGAAAGTACTCCTGATTTGCATACTTATGCATGGTCAGTGACTCAATGACTTTCCCAACCTAGGGGCCATCTAGGAGAAGTTTTCCATACAACAATCTGGATACTGAGCTCATATTTGTACTCTGAAGATTGCTAATCCAACAAAAGAAGATCTAAATGTGGCGAAGTGCTTGTGAATTTGGAGATATCTAAACCACTGGATAAGACCCCAGTGGGGGAAGGTGTATTGGGAGCTTTTTATAGGTCTAAGTGTAAGGTGAGTGGTGACAGAGATCACACGTGATGTTGATGTTTGAAGAACACAAGAAGACACGGGATTGGACCCTTAGATTTTTATTATATATGGACTTTATTATAGTAGTCTGATATTTTATTATGCACATTTTTTGTTTTTGTGTTTGATAATGGATGTTTTACTTGTGGGGTTTCCACCACCATTTCACAACTTCATATATCTAAATTTGATTTGAATTTGAAAAGTTTTTTCACAGTGTCATCTTGAGGTGCACCTGGAAGGGGTTCATCACTGTTCGGCATTATTGGTTAGTAACAGGAGAATTCTGGAACATATTGTAAAGTTCATTCTAATATTAATAACGTATTTGTATTTACAAAAATGAATTTGCATGTATAGTTGGTACATTTTGGCATTTAAGTATGAGGGGGTCTCACCGCTATTCATAAACAAAGCATTAGGGTAGCACAACACTTTTGTTTGTATTTTTTGGACTCACTACATAGCGAGGAAAGGACTAAGACTAAGCCAAGGAGCTTGCATCCTTTAAAATCTCAACTTTGGATAGAGCAGGGAAGGATTAGAGCCCCTTTAGGGTCTTTGCTATCTGAGGCCCTGCGGAGAACATGAAATGATGAGAAATCTCTCTGACAGTGACACAGACATATACAAAAACACATTTTGTTAGTGTGAGGGAAAGTTAGATGCTCAGACAAGGTTTTTATTTTTGTCTGTGCCTTCTTCTGCTGGTGATATTTACACCCCCATTTTTTGTACAGGACACAACTTAGGGTCACACGCAGTAACAAAAAAACATTGAAAATTAAACATTTGCCAACTTTATGGTCACATGCAGTAACAAAAAAACATTGAAAATTAAACATTTGCCAACTTTATCCTAGGGTAGCAAAAAATATTCCTGGCTTTAGGATTTCATTTTCAAATGACAACCCTATATATCTGTTCTGGTAGGTTCCGTTTGAAGTATTATCCAGTTTTAATGCAGTCAAGGGAATGAAAATGCTCAATACTTGCCCTGGGAAACAACTTTTCTTTTCATAAATGTTTGGATTAGTTTATATTGGAGGGGACCTTTTCACCTTGACTGGGATTATACTTTCACCAAATTCCATCAGCCCTTGTTTTCTGATATTAAAACACTAAAATAAAACAAATATGTATTATAACAAAACTACAAACCACACATGAGAAATCCTTTGAGAGATATAAGGACATTATACCAAATATATTGAACAAGGGAAAGTATATAGAGCTGAAATAGTCCATTCCTTTCATAAAGATTTCATAAAGATTGTCTGGATAATGCTGTCAAGGTCAGAGACAGTGTGGGTTATCTATCTTAGAAGTGCCTGCCAGTCACATAAATTGCCGCAGTACCCTTACAAGCATTTATTTATAATGCTTTGCTTCTTTTTCTCTGATACATTCTTGTATGACGGGCACAGTTTTTCATGTACTAAAACTTTCATTCTGTTTTTATTGCCCATCTGACTTACTCATCTCATCACAGTTCACCTACACATATATTTCTTTTAACAAGACTAAAATCTTCCGCTGAGGTAGTACATCATAAGATAATGGGACTTTTTCCTGTAGAATGGATGTGCTTGAGCTTGCAATCTAAAAAAGGTATCCTCATTGCAGCAATGGCAATTTGACCCTTGTCATAGGGCTGCGACATCCATGATGCATGGTGGGAAACTATCTAACCTCTAAGGGCTGCATCAAAAGTGTTCTTTTTACCACAGAACTGCTCAGCTATCTAATAGTATGGACATAATTTCTGTTTTGTTCCTTGGTGGTGATAACCAAAACACTTATGGTTGAGACAGGCGAGTTCCTTCCTAAGAAAGAATGAGCTGTAGAAAAGGATCATATTTTAACACCTTCCCAGTCTCAACGTCCCTTTAGAAAACAAACAACAGGGGATGGCGCTGACAGGGTTAAATCTGCTAAGATCAAATGTTATGATAGATCTACAGTATGTACCATGGTGAAGTCTCTAAATCTATCATCTGTGTTCTAGAACAAGATGAGCAGCCCACTGGAACAGGGCAGCCCGTGGTGGGGGAGTAGAAGCAATATCCAACATGCAACAAGAAAAGAATAGGACAAGCGCCTCTAAGTGCAGACTGTATTGAGATTTATTAAAACACAGATCAACTAAAACTCACATTGAAAAGATGGATATAGGCACATCTATAAAGTCAAATGACCGGTGATCAATGACTGCAGTGGTCCATGCTGAATGCCGTCCCTGCTGAACTTGTCATTTCCTGGATGACAGTGAGATGGTAAGATGATGGAGGATCGGTGAAGAGCGCTGGAATGCACTCTGGAACACACTGCAAGTCAGGATGATGTCACCAGCATTCGCATGAGAAAGCTTGAGAAAGGAGCGCAAACTCTCTTTGACCATGTGTGCCCATGCTCCAATATGTGGTGCAAATGAGCATCATCCTGACTTGCAGTGCATTCCAGAGTGTGTTTCAGCCCTCTTCACTGATCATCCGCCATCTTATTATCTCCCTGTCATCCAGGAAATTACAGGTTCAGCCATTGATCACCGATTGTTTGACTTTATAGATGTGCCTATATCCATCTTTTCAATGGGAGTTTTAGTTGATGTGTGTTTTGATAAATCTCAATACAGTCTACACTTAGAGGCGCCTGTCTTATTCTTTTCTTGTCAACATCCCTTTAAGTGGTCCATTACTAGAGAGGGACAGACTGCTCAATCACATGACAGCTGTGCTTGGATGCCACAGTGGTTACATGATTGGTAATCCACCCAGTCAGCTCCCGATCATGACTAGAGACTGTGCGCTGTCACTGATGAGCCATCCATGGATTCACATATGTGGGTGTTAAAGCCCACTCTTTTTGCTGCTGCGCATATGTGTTATGTGGGTGGCAAGAGGTTAAAGAGACTAAAAGTTAAAAGTGACAGGTTCCCTTAAAAGAATAACCCTCAACCCATCAACCAATGATTTCACCATATGCTGTAACCCTGTAATAGACAACTAAATCAATAAAGTCTAAATGCACAGCAAGGATGAATTACATACAGGTATATGGGAACTCTTTCCTGGATGAAATTTATTTGTTCAGCCATTCTTGTGATCCATGTATCCCTGCCAGATAGCTCATCCAAACTCTCAACTTTCACTGCATTTGGCTTCAAAAACTCTGATCAAATCTCAGTCCCAGCCTGTTGACTGGATAGGTAAAAATAGCAGCAACAGACTGATGAGGTCATCTTGGTGCACGTAGTTCATTGTTCCTGTCAGCACATGTACACAGCAGGTGGGTCTGTCTGGTTATTAGCACTGGACCTACCTCTCTAAAGCTTCATACACACGATGCGATTGTTGTACGACTGCACGTCCAACTTTTCCCAAAATTGGCTGCCCATGATTTTGTCTAGCATATTGACGGTAATCAAATTATCATTCGACAAAGCCGAACGTAGTGACATGTTACGAGTGTGTAAAGAGGAAGTTCAGGTGACTTGTGAATTATGGACACAGGTTTACACGACAAACACTTCCTGGATTCCGACCATGCGTGTTTGTACTTACAACTTTTGCTTGTCCAACTTCTGTACACAAGAACTGAAAATCGGACGATGTCTTGCCGGCAGACAAAAGATTTCTACTTTGCTCATACAACTTCTATTAGATGATAATTCAAAATTGGCTGTTAAATGGAGCGTACTAATGGTCGGATTATCACAAGACAGGCTGTCGTACGACAATTTTCGGCCGATAATTGTACCGTGTGTACGGGCCATTAGTCTAAGTACTGCTGTGCAGTGGCTGACTTTAAGCCAAATTAAAGTTCATTTAATTATACTTTTAATGAAGAGACTGTGTATAGTTCTGCTGCAAGCAATGCACATGGTTGTTCTACATTTGCTTTTCGCTAAAGGGAACAAGGAAACTTATTTTTAGCTATATTGATGATGAACATGTTATTGACTCAGGGTCTTTATGAGCAAGGATCACCTGCAATTATTTGTGAATTGTTGCCATCATTTGCATGCATTCTTCTCTATTTTTCTTGTAATGGTCAGTAGCCATGGACTGCATTTTCCATCTGCCATTACAGTGCAAAGCAATGTGGAAAAGGTTGGTATGGCATATTCAAGGCATTTAAAACCAGTCATAAAGCTGAGGCACCTTTCACACATGCGGGATCAGATCTTGCTCGGCAAAAACTTTGTCCGCTGATTCCTGATTCATCCACTGATCCCCTGCTGAGCTGAGCGGAGCAGGCAGATGAAAAGTCAGTGTCGGACACAGTCCATCTCTGCTCTATGGGCATCCATGCCAGTCAGGGGTACAGATCCACTTGTGTTTTTTTTTTTTGCTGGATTGAACCTGGAGGTAGCCAGGTGTAAACATACACAAGTCCTTTTACATCCGGTGCTCCATATTGGAGAATGAAGAGACCAATTGGATCCGACTGAAAAACGGACATCTAGACCCGATCAGATCTCTTGTGTGAAAGAGGTCTTAGGCTTAACACTAAAGCCACAAAGACATAAAAAAGTAATATGTACAATATGGTGTATCAAAATATAATTTAAAGTGTAAGTACAGGGAGTGCAGAATTATTAGGCAAGTTGTATTTTTGAGGAATAATTTTATTATTGAACAACAACCATGTTCTCAATGATTCCAAAAACTCATTAATATCAAATATAAAACTATGTGGTATAACATGTATAATGAAAAAATACAGAAACACCGAAATCACAATTCGGATTCTGGAGAAAGTGTGTTCTCTAGACTAGCCCAGATCTACAGGCAAAAAGTCAGCCTAGGTTAACCAGAGAAGTAAGAGGTTATACCTCGTGGCCTACATTTTCCTGAACACATACAAATGTGGACCGATGGAGGTCCAAGTTAGGTCGTTTTTTTTTTTTGTGTTCACCTAGACATGGGGACTGACCGTACCTACGGG
>BLSH010464798.1:1367743-1385537 GCA_018402905.1 Glandirana rugosa
CTTGGCAGCTGTACGCTTGACTTTTCTCAGTTCACGGGCAGTTATTTTGCGCCTTGGTTTTTCCACACGCTTCTTGCGACCCTGTTGGCTATTTTGAATGAAACGCTTGATTGTTCGATGATCACGCTTCAGAAGCTTGGCAATTTTAAGAGTGCTGCATCCCTCTGCAAGATATCTCACTATTTTTGACTTTTCGGAGCCTGTCAAGTCCTTCTTTTAACCCATTTTGCCAAAGGAAAGGAAGTTGCCTAATAATTATGCACACCTGATATAGGGTGTTGATGTCATTAAACCACACCCCTTCTCATTACTGAGATGCACATCACCTAATATGCTTAATTGGTAGTAGGCTTTCGAGCCTATACAGCTTGGAGTAAGACAACATGCATAAAGAGGATGATGTGGTCAAAATACTCATTTGCCTAATAATTCTGCACACAGTGTATAGTTACATTTTTTTTAGTTTTTGATGGAGTTGGAAAGACTTAAAACCTCTGTCACTTTATTTTGTGCTTTCTTTATTTTGCTTTTATTTTTGGGGAACATTTCCTTCACTTCCTGTTCCCCTCAACTCTTGTTCAGGAGACCACTCAAAAATGTTGTATTTCCCATCTTTTTCTTTCTTGGTGACAGTAGTCACAGTACAACATGACAGTGTGTTTTGTGTGATGAACATTATGTTTTGGTCCCTTTGTTCTATGTTCTGTCTTCTAAAATGTATTTCCACCTCATTGCATCATTTTTAGAAATTGTTCTAAGCCAGACAGTGAAAAGTCAGCTTTCTGAACTGTAGTTACTACTTGTTTTATTTCTCCTGAGTACTAGCACAGACAGACAATATCAATTGTGCCCAGAGGGAAATATGGTGCATATTGCTTGTAAACATAATAGAATGGAACAAATAGGCAATTCATTTTATTTTCAAATGTCTACATTATTTTTATTGAGACATCCCTGTACTGTGATAGCCCACCTTACATCCTTTCATAATCTGGTGATTCTGGAATGCACCTGCTGTTGATGCTGGAACACTGCCCATTATACACCAAAACCTTCATCATAGCAACACTTATATTCAAATGTTATTGTTGCTTCTGGGCAGCACAGTGGCTAAAGGCCCGTACACGCGGTCTGATTGTTGGCCAACAATGGTCGTCCAACAGCCTGTTGGCCGATAATCCGATCGTGTGATTCTACAGCCGATTTCCAATTGTCGTCCAACAGAAGTTGGACGACGAGACTATAAAACTTGTGTTGGTCAACAATACGTTGGCCGATTGTTGGCTCGTGTGTACAGAAGTTGGCCAACAAAAAGTTGGAAGTGCAAACACGCATGCTTGGAATCCAGGAAGTGTTCAGTCGTGTAACCTGTGTTTATAATTCACAAATCACATTCACCTGACCTTCCTCGTTGTACGCTCGTAGCACGTCACTACATTCTGCTTTGTTGGCCGATTACTTGACTCATGTCAGTATGCTAGACCAAACCGCCGTTGCCCAATTTGGACAAAAGTTGGACGTTTGGTTGACCAACCATCGGCTTGTGTGTACGATGCTTTAGTGTTTAGAACTTCTGCCTTGCAGGAATGTGATCCCTGGTTTGAATCCTGGTCAGATCACCATTTATATGTATGTATTTATGTATATGTATGTTTTCCCTGTGTTTGTGTGAGTTTCCTTCTACACTCCAAAGACATGCTAATACGGTTAAAAGGTTCCTTTCCATATTGGCCCTAGTATATATGTGAGATAGAGAACCTGGGATGCAAGCTTCTTAAAGGCAGGGACTGATGTGAGCGTGCCTTTAAGTCCTGTGAATTGTGAGGTAGGGCATCCATACATCGGACTTGTTTTCCCAGCACATCCCACAAATGCTCAATTGTATTGAGATCAGGAGAATTTTGAGACAAAGGCAACGCATCAAATTAATTGTTGTGTTCCTCAGACCATTCTTGAACCATTTTTGCAGCATGGCAGGGTGCATTATCCTGCCGAAAGAGGCCATTGCATCAAGGAATACTGTTTTCATGAAGGGGTGTACTTGGTCAGCAACAATGTGAAAGTAGATGGTATGTGTCAAAGTAACATCCACTTGACTAGTAGAACCCAAGTGTGATGCATTGTGTTCAGATACCTTTCTATCAGAACCAGCATTAACTTTTTCTGCTATTTTAGCTACAGTATCTCTTCTATTGGATTGGATTACACAGGCTAGCCTTTGCTCCCCACGTGTATCAATGAACCCTGGCTGCTCAACATGGCACAGGATTTGGGAAGTACATTTATTTTGCCCCTACTATTGATTACTTGTAGAGATATTTGTGCTTAATCTACATAGGATTACACTGAATGCAGATTAGGATAAATTAGGTGAACTGTCTGACTTTAGTTCAGTAGCTAGACTAGAAATTAAAGCGTAAAGTAGGTAGACAATATTTCTTGTTTGTATCTCAAGTCTTAAAGAGGAACTAAATTTTGTAAGCTGTGGTCAAAAAAGGGCAACAAAAGGGCAAAGGACCAGTCACCAATATTGCTTGTGATTTCCCTTCACTGGATCTTGCCCCATTACTGATTTATCATGCCTTGTTCTGCATGGTGTCATCGTGTGAAGGCTTCCATCTTGCTAGAGCAAGGCTTTCCTTTCTCATGTCAGAGCTTCTAGCAAGGAGGACAGTAGCAGTAGTTACATCACCTAATTGCACTCCAAATCTCCAGAGACTAGCAGTCAGAGGCAGCAGTGCCCTAAATCTCACTTTGTAGATATACAACTATGAGGCTGTGGTTACAGGAGTGCCTAGGCACTCTCATATACCAGGAAGCACTCTACTACTTTCTAAATATTTCCTATACATCATACAATATCCACTTGCCGACCAGGCCTTTTCTGGAACTTTTTGTTTACAAGTTTAAATTAGTATTTTTTGTTAGAAAATTAATTGGAACGCCCAAACATTATATATATTTTTTAGCAGAGACCTTTGAGAATAAAATGCGATCGTTGCAATATTTTATGTGACACTGTGTTTGCACATCGGTCTTTCAAACACAATTAAAAAAAAAATACACTTTTTTTGAAAAAAACAAAACACTAAAGTTAGTAAATTTTTTTGTATAATGTGAAAGAAAATATTATGCCAAGTAAATAGATATCTAACACATCATGCTTTAAAATTGCGCACGCTTGTGGAATGGCGACAAACTATGGTATTTAAAAACTTCCATAGGCGATGCTTCAAACATTTTCACAGGTTACCTGTTTAAAGTTACAGAGGAGGTCTAGCACTAGAATTATTGCTCCCACTCTAAAGATTGTGGTGATTCCTCACATGTGTGGTTTGAACATTTATATATGCGAGGCACGACTTACGTATGCTTTCGCTTCTACACACGAGCATGTAGGGATGGGGCGCGTTACATTTTTTTATTTATTAAACTTTTTATTTTTTATTTGTACGCTGTCCTTTTATTTATTTATTTTATCACTTTTATTCCTATTACAAGGAATGTAAACATCACTCATAATAGAAATAAGCATGACAGGTTCTCTTTATTGAGAGATCTGGGGTCAAAAAGACCCCAGATCTCTCATTTACCTTTAAAAGCAAATAAAATGACATTTTGACTTTAAAGCGGCGTTCCATCCAAAAGTGGAACTTCCTCTGATCGGATTCCTCCCCCCCTCAGGTGTCACATTTGGCACCTCTCGGGGGGAGGGGGAAGAGGACGGTGTCCTTTTCCCTACATCTGTGAGCCCAGGGCCACTGCTGTCAGCAGCCCGGCTCCCACCTCTTCCCTCCTCCTCCTTCGCCGCCGCCAATGAGGAAGCACAGTGGTGGCTCACGCACGCACAGTAGGGGCCCGACTGTGAATGCGAGTGGCTACACGTCCGGATTTTCTTACCCTCAAACGTGGTGGCAGCACTTGTCCAGCCAATCTGAAGATCGGTGGGCAGTGCCGACATCACCGGACTCCAGGACACGTAAGTGTCATAATGTTAAAAGTCAGCAGCTACTCTATGTGTAGCTGCTGACTTTTAATTTTTAAAGGATCTGTGGCAGGCGGCAGACCTCTGCTTTAAGAAAAAAAAACGTATCTATCTGCCCAAGAACCGGAAGTGACATCAGAGGTTGCCCCAGTCCTCCAAAGGCATAGAGCCGAGTGGGGGCCAGCTTGCCCTCACTCGACTTCCTGCCTAGCCATCGGCCGCACCAGATCGTTTCCAAGTTTACAGATGGCTCCGGTAAGCTTGGCAACAACCAGGAAGCAGCGGGAAGGGGGGCACCTCTCCCAACACCTATAAAAGTGATGCCGTGGCAATTCCGCCATTGGGACCAGTTTTATCTTGTAGAAAATTGGCCACAGTAAATAATGATACCAGGGTTATGGCAGCTAGCTGCTGCCATAAAACCAGTATTTAACGTCACAGTAATGATGTATATTTACTGTGGGCGGTTGGCAAGTGGATATTTGTTGTGTGAGTTCAGATCTACTTTCATTTACATTGTAGACTAAAGCATATAGTGTATGTAGTATACAATATTTGACTGAGGAATACTTTGGAAGTATTATTGCTATCCCTTTTTACTGTGTTACCTATATAGCTGACAATCATACAGAAGAGGACTTTAATGTACGTCATTGATAAAGTCTGCAATGTTTTGCAGGCTAGTTACAGACAATTTTCAGACATGCAGTAATGTGCCTGAAAATCACCCGGATAGAATAAAGAAGCATTTTCTTGCAATATGGTTGTTTGAAAATAGCTAAATGCATTGCACTACTTGAGCACAACAGTGAAGAATATGCTCCTTTGTTATAGTCTGAACTGTTTTCAAAGCTTCCCTTTAAAAAGCATTTGTATTAACTCCATAAATCTGTTTACAGATCATCAGTATAATGCAACACATCAATCTGTCAGTAAATTGCACATTTACCATCGTGTTTGGAACAGATTTCTCTTCTGTTTGCTACATTCAGTGGTTAAAACTAAAGTTTTTTTTTTCCTTTTCATTGATTGTATCACTGTGACACTTTTCTTAACTGCCCATTTTCTTTGTAAAGCATTCTCAATCAAATCCTGAGGCGTGTGGCCAGAGGAATTCTGCAATCACACCAAGTCAATTTTCCCAGCCAGGATGTACTGGCAGACAAAACGGCAGCTCATTTGTTCAGGTCAGTAGAGGGAGCCGGAGCAGCAGCTCTTGAGCGATAGAATGAGAGAAAATAGCATTACATGGACTAGTCAGAATTCAGTGAGACACCGCATTTCATCTGTAAGTGCTGTAATAAATAAAACATACACAACATGCATGAAAGATGATATTTTTATTTTAGACACATCTTCAATAATCTTGGTAGATTTTATTTAGATGGCTGTGGATTAAAGATTAAAGTGCTATATAATATTGCAATTATATACACTATTTAGTATAAAAAAAAATTTAATTTGATTACTTAAAAAAAAATAGACAGGGTTGTATAGAAGTCAAAGGGATGCCATTGCTATGTCCTTTTGCCTTCATAATCTAGTATGTTATAAATATATACAGGCCAATTAAGTTCCTCCACCCCAGACTTGCTCATCCATGTTTTTATGGACCTTGCTTTGTGCACTGGTCCAGATCATTTGGTGGAGGGGGGATTATGGTGTGGGTTTGTTTTTCAGGGGTTGGGCTTGGCCCCTTAGTTCAAGTGAACTCTTAAGGCGTCAGCATACCAAGACATTTTGGACAATTTCATGTTCCCAACTTTGTGGGAACAGTTAGGGGATGGCCCCTTCCTGTTCCAACATGACTTCTGTAGTAGGTGATGCTGAGGTCAGTAGTAAGAGAGGCAGAGTTTAGAGGTCAGTAGTAAGTAATGGAGTTCAAAGGCAAGTAGTAAGTGATGCAGAGGTCAAAGGTAAGTGACACTGATGCAGAGGTCAGTGGTAGGTGATGCTAAGGTCAGTAGTAAGTTGCACAGAGTTCATAGGTCAGTAGTGCAAAGATCAGTAGTAAGAGATTCAGTGGGTGACACGGAGGTCAGTAGTAAATGATGCAGTGGTCATTAGTTAGTGATGCAGAGATTAAAGGTTAATTGTAAATGACAGAGTTCAGAGGTCAGTAGTAAGTAATGAAGAGGTCAATAATAATTGATACAGAGGTCAGTTGTAACTGCCACAGAGTTCAGAGTTCATTAGTAAGTGATGCAGTCTCTGAACTCTGTCACTTACTGCTGATCTAGAGTAAATAATGCAGAGATCAGAGGTCAGTAGTAAGTGACACAGTATTCAAAGGTCAATAATAAGTGACACAGAGCTCAGAGGTCAGTAGTAAGTGATGTAGAGGTCATTAGTAAGTGACACATAGTTCAAAGGTCAGTGGTAAGTGATGTAGAGGTCAGTAGTAAGTGAGATAACGTTTCAAGGTCAGTAGTAAATGATGCAGAGGTCAGTAATAAGTGACACAGAGTTCAGAGGTCAGTAGTAATTACAGAGTCAGCAATAAGTAATGCAGAGGTCAGTAGTAGAGTTGAGCGAACACCTGGACGTTCGGGTTCTGCAGGTTCGGCCGATCTTTCCGGAAACGTTCGGGTTTGGTACCGAACTTCATCCGAACTTTACACCGGACCCTGAACCCCATTAAATTCAATTGGGACCCAAACTTTTCGGCACAAAAATGACTGTAAAAAAGTACTGGAAAGTGCTAGAGGGCTGCAAAAGGAAGAAAAATGGGAGATGTGATGTTATTAGATCTGCAATCTGTCCCTTAAGATCGTTCTGTAATGTAGGATGAGAGATCGTTCTGTAATGCAGGATGAGAGATCGTTCTGTAATCAGATTGTTCTGTAATGCAGGATGAGAGATCGTTCGGTAATCAGCTCTATCTGTAATGCAGGATGAGATGTTATAGATCTACAATCTGTCCCTCAAAGCAGTAGTAGTAATCTCTACCTAGTTATTATCACTGCAATCTGTCCCTCACAATCTGTCCCTCACAATCTGTCCCTCACAGCGCCGGCAGCATCCTCTCCCTACACTAACCTAAGAGCATGTGACATGCAGCACTGTGACTCCAGCCTCATATAGAGGCTGGGTCACATGATGCACTGGCCAATCACAGCCATGCCATTAGTAGGCATGGCTGTGAGGGCTTCTAGGGAAAACCAGTGAAACGCTTGTTGATTGGCTGCCCTGCAGCTATTCAACATGTGTAATAAAATACCAGAACCCAGAACCCGAACCCAGACTTTTTCTCAAACGTTCGGGTCCGGATCACAGACACCCGAAAGTTTGGTGCGGGCCCGAACGTTACAGTCCGGGTTTGCTCAACTCTAGTCAGTAGTATGTGATGCAGACATTGCAGAGATCAGTGGTAAGCAAAACAGAGGTCAATAGTAAGTTACATAGAGTTTAGTGGTTAGTAGTAAGTTGGTTGCTTAGTATTTTAGTAAGGCTAACCGCAGACAAAGACGCTGGCTGATAATGGTTTGATTTAGAAATATTTGTTAATATTTGAGCACTATGCAGATGTTCTCTGACTAACAGATCTCAGGGTGAGAGGTCCATGCCTATATTTCTATCTATGTCTGCAGCAATCTTACTGTTCCACATTTCTATATAGCCACTAAGGCTACCTGAGCTGTGTGGAAGGAAAAAAATAATATACCCCTATTTCACCTGCTTTATAATAGAGATATGCTAATATATTTTCAGATAAAATGCATGCTGATTTCCAGCACCTCTTAAAAAAAGATGATATTACTGGGATGGAACTGAGGGCAAAAGGTGAGCAGGTATTTTGCATTAACACACGTTTAGTTATATACAGTAAATTAACTGAGCAGCTGTTGAAATAAAATCAATGTACATAAAAAATCTCACCTACGCGCGCACACACACTCATTCACAACACATATGCACTATATATACACTTAGCAAAATTATAAATGCAACCCTTTTGTGTTTGCCCCTATTTATCATGAGCTGAACGCAAAGACTTTTTCACTTCTCCTTTGCTGAGATAATCCACCCACCTCACAGGTGTGGCATATCAAGATGCTGATTAGACAGCATGATTATTGCACATGTGTGCCTTAGGCTGGCTGCAAAAAGGGCCACTCTAAAATGTGCAGATTTACTTCTATTGGGGGGGAAGGGTCCGAAAACCAGTCAGTATCTGGTGTGACCACCATTTGCCTCACACAGTGCAGCACATCTCCTTCACATAGAGTTGAGCAGGTTGTTGATTGTGGCCTGTGGAATGTTGGTCCATTCCTCTTCAATGGCTGTGCAAAGTTGCTGGATATTGGCAGAAACTGGAACACACTGTTGTATACGCTGATCCAGAGCATTGCAAATATTCTCAATGGGTGACATGTACGGTGAGTATGTTGGCCATGCAAGAACTGGGATGTTTTCAGCTTCCAGGAGTTGTGTACAGATCCTTGCACCATGGGGCTGTGGCATTATCATGCTGCAGCATGAAGTGATGGTCGTAGATAAATGGCACAGCAATGGGCCTCAGGATCTCGTCATGGTATCTCTGTGCATTCAAAATGCCATCAATAAAATGCACCTGTGTTCGTTGTCCATAGCATACCCCTGCCCATACCATCACCATGGGCCACTCAATCCACAATGGTGACATCAGCAAACCGCTCACCCACACGACGCCATACACGGTCTGCCATCTGCCCTGTACAGTGAAAACCGGGATTCATCCATGAAGAGAACACCTCTCGAAAGTGCCAGACGCTATTGAATGTGAGCATTTGCCCACTCAAGTCGGTTATGATGATGAACTGCAGTCAGGTCGAGATCCCGATGAGGACGACAAGCATTCAGATGAGCTTCCCTGAGACGGTTTCTGACAGTTTGTGCAGAAATTCTTTGGTTATGCAAACCGATTGTTGCAGCAGCTGTCCGGGTGGCTCGTCTGCGGTTGTGAGGCTGGTTGGATGTACTGCCAAATTTTCTGAAATGCCTTTGGAGACGGCTTATGGTAGAGAAATGGACATTCAATTCAAGGGCAACAGCTCTGATGGACATTCCTGCAGTCATCATGCCAATTGCACGCTCCCTCAAAACTTGTGACATCTGTGGTATTGTGCTGTTTGATAAAACTGCACATTTTACTGTAGAGTGGCCTTTTATTGTGGCCAGTCTAAGGCACACCTGTGCAATAATCATGCTGTCTAATCAGTATCTTGATATGCCACATCTGGGAGGTGAATGGATTATCTGGGCTAAGGAGAAGTGCTCACTAACACAGATTAAGCCCTGGTTCACATTGATGCTACATTGAAATCACTGTTACTTCACTTGAAGCAATGCGATTTCAAAGTAGCAAGGTCAGCGCGATTTCAGGTGCTAATTGATAGACACCTGTGTGGCTTCATGAAGTTGCACCTGAAATCAGCAAAAGTAGTGCAGGAACCGATTGAAACAGTGCCATTGCCCCTAATAGGCTGCAACTTGTCATGAGATTTGATCTCTCAAATCGCATGACAAATCACACCAATGTGAACCTGGGCTTAGACAGATTTGTGAACAATATTTGAAAGAAATAGGCCTTTTGTGTACATAGAAAAGTCATAGAACTTTGAATTCAGCTCATGATCATTAGGGGCAAACACAAAAGTGTTGAGTTTATAATTTTGCTCAGTATATATATATATATATATAGATATATATATATATATATCTATATACATATATATATATATATTTTTTTTTTCTTACTGAACTAGACTGTAACTAAAGAAAAACAACATATAAATGAATGCTCTATGCTCATTAATAGATGAATAAATTTACTTCTTAATGGCAGCAGTGTTGATACCTGAATTTGACTTTGTATTATCATCTTGAAATACAGCATGCTGACTGGAGGAAATGGCTAAGTGACAGAGAAATCAAATGAGCTCTCCAGTCTGCTGCTTCTCCTTCACTGTCCAATCACATGGGGGATTGTTAAGTGTTGGCTGTTGGGATTTTTAAGTGCTGCTTAATTGCAGGTAATAAAACGCAGGTTTCATGCCCTGACAGACAGCATTGTGCTATATGCCAGAGCTTTAAATATCTCAAACTAGATGGACAAAAATACAAATCCTTTGGGAGGTAACATGGCTCATATATATATATATATATATATATATATATATATATATACATATATATATATATATATATATATATATATATTTTTTTTTTTTTTTTAATTTGTGTATTAAAGCGGAGCTCCATCCAAAGGGGAAGTTCTGCTTTAAACACTCCTCCCCCCTTCTATGCCACATTTGATGTGTCTTTTTTTGGGGAGGGGAGCGGGTGCCTAGTTTTGACTGGTACCCACTTTGCCACTTCTGCTCGGATTGCCTAAGTTCTCCTCTCACCCTCCCTCCCTGCAATCTTCTGGGATATGTCACAGGTCCCAGGAGATTGCCTGACCATTCCAGAGGTGCAGTGCAATGGCTGTAAAGCAAGCTGTCACAGCTGTGTGTCCACAGTTGTAATGCCGGCTGGAGGAGAGGGAAATAATCGAGGGTTCGGGGAGCCACATCGCTGTATCCTGGGACAGATGAGTGTGTGTTTATTAACACTTTTTGTAGCTGCTGTCTTTTAAAGTGGTAGTAAACCTCTGAAAAAAAAACCTGCAAGACAATGGCATAATGTAGTAGTATGCATTGCATACTAGCACATTATGAAATGCTCACCTTGAAATGAAGCCCTCCCGCTGGCATCTTCTCCCTTCCTTTCTTCCGGGATTGTGGGCTCTGGCACTGTGAGTGGCCAGATTCTGGCAAGAAGCGCTGAAGGTCCGGCATGGTATGTCGGACCTTTAGAGCACATGTGCCGCTGACATCAGTGGCTGCATGCAGGGTGAATATTTCCTAAACAGTGCACGTTTACGAGATACTCATTTTACCTACAGGTAAGCCTTATTATAGGCTTACCTGTAGATAAAAATAACAAAGCAGGGTTTACAACCGCTTTAATAAACACAAAAACCGGCTGGAGCTCCACTTTAACCTAGTTGTCAGATCAGCTTTATTTGAATTTCAGTATGCTTCTGCTTATATATTCCAAAGAAAAAAAAATGTAATATACTTCAATCACTGTGCAAGAAAGCATGAAGCAGACACTGCATATGTAATGAGCAAATATGGCTAACTTGTATGTTTACAAACTACACACATACTGTATATGCATGCATACTCATAAATGCATTAATTTTACTGCTTATCAGATGTTTAACTGTAGGTCATTCTGTGTATTATCAAGGTAAGAGATCTCCAGCTTATTGGTTTGCCTATAACATGAGATTCCTCTGCCCTTGAAGAAAAAGCATTACCTAGTGTGGACAGTCTGGACTTCTATAAATGAGATCCATGGCTCCTATTTATCACAGTCTTGTTTGTAATATGACCAGTATCAGATGATAGAGATCGAACATGTTGTTTCCTTGCACTGTGGTATGGTGGATGAGCTTAGACAGTTCCCCTAGCTTTTAAGCTGATTAAGTAGGATTTCATTTCTGCAGAACGAAGTGAGAAGCAGAATAATTTTTCTTAGTCCCATAAGCAAGTAATATGATTAGTCCAGTAACAGCCATATTTATAAAATTACACTTTAAAAATAGTCTGGATTTTCTGCTGAGTACATGTCTGTAATGTGTATACTAAACCACTATTAATGGTTTCCCTATTTTATATTTTTAGACACTTAATTCTGTAGTGATATTGTATGGCACATGTATGAGAAAAGAAAGGTCACTTTAATTAAATTGATTGTGCTGCACTCCGCTTACTTACTGGGTAAGAAGATAAAGGAATGAGGCCGAATTACTAGGGATGGTCCCATTTCTACCGTATGTCACTCAGAGGTCTGTCACAGGATAGCACCATTTTATAAAATTATATAAAACGTTATGGTTTGTATTGTAACGTTATGGAGTCTGTGCAAACAGTGTGTGATATGTGCCAGGATTTAAAAAAAAACAAAAAAACAGGGGATTTAGTTGTGCATGACCAATGAACAAGCTTTTCAGTTTTACCTGTACCATGTTTTAAGCAGGCAGGCTGATATTCATTTTAAATATATTTATTCACTTGCTCTCCAAATATATACAATTTTGAGGTATTAGTTTGTATTATGGTCAAAGTATGAAAGCTCAATGCCCAAGCCAAGAACCTTGATGTCTGGTAATTTCTGCACTAACACTTTACTGAATGCTAAAAAAAAATTATGCGTTTCATGGGTTATCCCAGACCTTTGTTAATGTTCAGTTCATTCTGCGTTTGAAAGCCTTTGAATAACTAGTCATGTTAAATGAACCTCTTTGGATAAAACTTAGACCTGCAAGCTTCCAGATACAGAAGCTTACAGATCTGCCTACGTATACCTTTTTATTTCTAATCATTTGTCCTGAAACACACAGAAAATAAATTTGGCATTAATATATCAATGGTAATAAGCAACTGGAGGGCTGGTCCACATTCTCCCATTTCCTGCACCTCATTTATGGTTGTTATTATTATTATTATTTCAGGTACTTATATAGCGCTGTCAATTTACGCAGCGCTTTACATATACATTGTACATTCACATCAGACCCTACCCTCAAGGAGCTTACAATCTAAGGTCCCTAACTCACATTCATACATATACTAGGGCCAATTTAGACAGGAACCAATTAACCTACCAGCATGTTTTTGGGAGTACCTGACAAGCAGATTCATTAACTAAGTATTATAGTATGGCAGGTGGGAAGGAAGAAAGTCCATTACTTTGCTACCCAAAGTGATTATTCGCATATCACAGCACCTTGAATTCCTGGGTAAAGGGATACTCAAGAAAGCATAGAAAAATATATGCAAACCCCAGAGGTTTCTATTTTTTATGAAGCTTGCAGGTTTATCTTCACCAAGAAAAGGGTTACCTTGAAACTGAAATCCTTGTATGAATTACACCCGTCCAATCATTGCGTTAGCTTTTAAAAAAACCTAAGCTAAAAGCCTTATTTACTTACCTAAATCCTTGGTCATGTGATGTGCCAGGTCTTGAGTTTTTTTCTTCACTTCATGGATGCATAATATGCATACTTTCTATTGTGTGTCCAATCTGGGAGTCATCTCAAGAGCCAGGAACAATAACATCATGGGAATAGTGCTGGATCATAGGTCGTTGAACCCAGAAGCGGTGCTGGCAAGAGACAGGGATGGCCTTAGGGGAGTTTCAAGGAGCTTCAGAAGTTTTATTTTTTTAAGTGGTGAATAGGTGAGAAGAAAGGGGTTCATTCATCTAGACCTTTTTTACAGCATA
This sequence comes from Glandirana rugosa, assembly GCA_018402905.1. Taxonomy (NCBI): domain Eukaryota; kingdom Metazoa; phylum Chordata; class Amphibia; order Anura; family Ranidae; genus Glandirana; species Glandirana rugosa. The sequence goes on from BLSH010464798.1 coordinate 1,381,047, forward strand.
TCATATTAAATTGGAGGAGAAAAAAATAGCTCATAAGCTATAACACTCAATTCTATTCCATATGGTGGTTTTCTCGTGCAGGTCTGAATAAAAAAGACTGGAAGATTTTATTGAAAGACAACTCCATTTTCCTGTCCTTCATTTTTGGAGAATAATTCTGTGTGTTGAAAAGCAACCAACCATTGCATATACCTCCCGTAACAACAAACTATTTTAATGCCCTACCTTAGTGTAAATGTATACTGATAGGTTCAAAGTGAATGCACTTCCTCATTAGTGTAAATCTGGTTGTGAAGCTCATACTTTGACAGTTGTAGTAACATTGGGTATTCTGGGTAACATAGACATTTTTCCAACATTTATAATTTGCACCTTTTTATTGTTAGAATCTTGCTTTTACTAATGTTTATTCTGTTTCTGAATACCACTCTCCTCATAATAAAAAGCAGTAGCATATGTTTTGCTTAGCTCTCAATTTTCCACCTGTTTTGTATTGTAAGGTAACACATGATGTATATATTTCTTCTTAAGTAAACAGATGTGCTGACAATTCAAATCTGCATTAACTCTTGTATGGGGAAAAGTGGAACAGAAAAACACTAATTTGCTGGAAGTGACCTAAATTCTCTTATTCTGCCCTCTAATTCTAAATATAGAAATGTGTGTGTCCTTTTAACGTGCCATCTGCTTATTGGTGTATCAATAATGATGTTTTAATTATCATTTAAGGAAATGTGTTATTATAATTTAAATGGAATATTAATCTAAATCACCTGCTTTAAAACAATTGCAGCTTACCACAAAATTGCAAGAAGTGTTCTGTCAGATGCGTCATCAAAATTGTTTTCAAGAATGTCAAGGGATATCTTAAATTAGCTGGAATTTAGAAAAAAAAAAGGAAATGTAGCAAGTCTTCATGACTAAATTCCTGTGTGTCATAATATACAGCAGCTGATATATCACAATAAATCATTAAAGAAAATGTTCCTTGTATCATAAAAGTGGTTGTAAAGGCAGAAGGTTTTCTTTTTACCTTACTGCATTCTATGCAGTAAGGTATAAAACCTTTTGCATTCAGCATCCCCCCTGCAGCCCCCACTAAATACATACCTGAGCCCGATTTCAATCCAGCAATGCGCACGGGAGCCGAGGTTCTCTTGTCTCTCTTTCTCCTCATTGGCTCAAATACATCAGCAGGAGCCATTGCCTCTCACTTCTGCCAATTATATCAAATTAGATCCAGTGAGAAGGGAGTGGGAGTGGGAGTGGGGCCAATTCCTTCTCTGTATGTTTTATGCACTTAAAAAGCAGGGTTCTGGAGTGAGCATGCACAAGTGCCCCCAGAGCAAGTGGCTTGCTCTGGGGGCACTCGGAGAAGAGGAGGAGCCAAATGATGGGCAGGGTGACCCCAGAAGAGGAGGATCAGGGCTGTTCTGTGCAATTCCAGAACACAGAACAGGTAAGTATAACATATTTATTATTTTATTAAAAGAAGAATCTAACCTTTAATATCACGCTAAAAAAGATCTTTTGACCTCGTGTCACAAGTCAATGCTGTGTAAAGCCTCGTCAGGGAATGTCATCAGTCTGCTGTAGGCAGTAGAAACCATTTCCCTGGTCTTTGTTTTCCCCTCCCCCAGAGATCTTTTACTGGGACTGTTGTAGCATTATACCTTTCTTGTAGCTCACAAGGTGGGGGGTGTAGTAGGAGACTGATCTGTGTGAGACAATTGTATACACAGATCCTGGAAAGCCATTACTCACAATTTACATGACTTTATCTCCCTGCATAATATCTGAATAAAGATGGTACTAACTTTCTATGTTGATTGGACGATAAAGACAGTGAATTAAAATACTGTGATGTACATGAGAGGTAATAAATACTTATATAAGTTATATACTTACAAAACCTCTTGTTCTCATTTTTTAAATGTATAAATGGTTGTTTAAAAAAATGGCATGACAAAGGATTCCCAAAGCTTTATAGGTTAGCTAAAGTGACAACATTCCAAATAAGGTTGCTTTGCAGTCCCCTTTGTCAAATTAAAGCCTGGTATTAATCCATTTAAAAAGAGCACCAAGATTAATTTACAAAAAATGTAAAAGAAAAAGCTTATGTCAGCATTTGCAACCTCTGTTTCCTGATTTGCATTGCTAAATATTGATGTACTTTACTGATTCTTCGCACACAGTGACAAGTCTATAGGGTTGATTTAATAAATGCAAATAGACTGCACTTTTGAAAGTGCAGTTGCATCCTGAATGTGGAGTTGCTCCAGAGCTTAGTAAATGAGAAGAAGCCCTGCTGATGTCCATCATCCAATCCTGTGCAAGCAAAAATGCTGTTTTTTTCTATTTTCCTTGCATGTGATTGGATATTCTTTGTAGAATGAAGCTTTACCTCATTTACTAAGCTCTGGATCAACTGCACTTGCAAAAGTGCACAGTTTATTTGCCTTTAGTAAATCAACCCAGTTGACCCTAAAGGTTTCACATTATAACAGTTGTTAGAAAGAGTGGAAGACATTAATTGCATTTACCCACTGAAAGATCTTTTTAGTGGATAAATGCCAATCTCTATACTTAATGCAATAACAAAACCAACAAAACAAAGTTGTAAACATGCATGCACCAAGTTCAGTAAAGTATTTGTGCTGAATAATATGTGAATCTCTGTTTAAACATATTGTTGCATCTGGGGTTTAGCGATCACTAATACCAAAAAATATTTTACCACAGTGGCTAAAGATGTTCCCACGAGCTCTAACTATAGGAGGCCTGGGCCTCAGCCTTTTTGGATTGAACATAAAAGATCTGACCTTTAACACCCCATATTTTTGACTTACTATTGCATTTTACCATCATACAAAAATACTTTTGTAATGTAGTGTGTCTACTGTTACATAGTACATAGGATGAAAAAAAATATATATTGGCTTCAATGAAAGGATTGGAGAAACATGAAGCAGTAGCACAGTGAGGCCCATCGTGGTCCACTTACTCCTGTGACTGATGCAACCTATTTATTGATCCAAGAGCCATTTCATACTACTGCATTAGTGATGCCAATATATCATTGTGACACCAAATTAAATACAACTATAAAAAAAAAGGGGGGGGGAGAATATCACTGAAGATAAATATAATTACATGCACCACCGACTCAGTCACTATGTGGAGGATGTTCCAAGAGCCCCTATGCAATGCTAAAAAGAGAAAAAGGTCTCCACACACAGATGGCAGAGACTAGAAAAGCTCCAAGAGGAAACTCACTGCAAGTGCAACAAAGTTTATTGATACAAAATTTAACTATTATTTTAAAAGAACACAAAGGCTACAAAACCTTCACCATGCCACAGATAAAAGTTTCATGACAACATTGCCAGGAATTAATTAAAAACAGCCTGGGCGTCCAGGCATACATGCACATAACACTTTGATCAATCCATTCATCGAAAGCTAGAACCTAAGCTCTCAGCCACAATATGAGAAAGATCTGCAGTCCATCCAGAGACAGTCACGGGAGTACTGTGTGTAGAGGGAACTCCTGTCCCATATACATGTATCAATGATCCACAGTCCATCCAAAACCTGTGATATGTTACTGCCACTCTGGTCATGTGATACAGATCACCTGTTTGGGATGCCCCCTATTGGTGCTTCAGTCGGATAAGTCCAGTCTACAATGCCCCCTTGTTACCGGTTTCATCGGGAGCGGTGCGATGCAGCGTCAAAGCTGTAAAGCCACATGAGTTGCCAGGAGGCCGGGTCACATGACGTAAACCCGTCAATGCATTTCGCCCACACTATGGTCATGTGAGCTTCGTCAGGGACACCAAATTAAAGCAGAAGTAAAGCAATGGATTTAACAGTTTCAAAAAACTGTTGCATTTCCGCCACATGTCAGAAATGTAGCTATCACATTGGTTGTGCTTTCAACCAAACTGTCAAACTATCCAATGGCTGTTGCCATAATTGATCATGTGTGCAGCATCATGGCAGTTGAAGATCAAACAGAGGCCAAGATGGCAGCTTACTTGGCTGAAACCGAAAGGAGGGTTTACTTCCACTTTAAATGTTCTCCTAATATGCATATTTCAAATTCCATTGACCCAGACCTTGAGCAATGCATAAAAATAAACAGTATAGACCTTTGCTGTGCATTGACATATTTTGATGATGATTTAATAGGCTCTCACTTATTTTTGGCTCATGACCATTTTAATTTACCCAATGAGTACGTTAGCTATAAAAGCCTTACTATCCAGTTACAAAACAAATGTTGCGCTAATTGAAATAAATATCAAAACATATTTGTGTACAAAAGGTCCTTAGGTCAACATATCATAAACATGAAAAATATAGTCCCAAAAATAATGTGATAATTAGTGTTGAGCGAACCCGGACTGTAACGTTCGGGTCCGTACCGAACTTTAGGGTGTCCGTGGCACGGACCCGGACCCGGACATTTCAAAAATCGTTCGGGTT
>BLSH010464798.1:1387725-1406397 GCA_018402905.1 Glandirana rugosa
GCGTGGTGACATCAACGCGTCGGCTCCGCCCTACATGTTTAGTTACAGATAACGTCTTCAAAGGGGCACGGGCGACGCGCTGGCACACCACCTCTTTATACTCTCATGCTAATCAAGCCTCACTTTCAGATTCGGTCGCCATTTTACCGGAGACTGCCACTCAATCATAGACCCGTCTTTAGCACTTGGAACATGGTGATTTACCCGCGGCCGAACTCCAGTAGCAGCCGCAAGGAATAATCATCCATACAGCAAAGAGTTATCTTCTTAAGCTTATGAACTCATCTCTAAAACATAACAGTATCCCCACCAATTGTTTTAAACACTCATATTAGACAGGTATATTACTATATAAGTCAATAACGGTGACATGAACTCTACATTCACTTTATGTGAACTCAAGAGTTCCGGAACTTTTAACCCATAAATGTACATACCCAAGACTGTACCCAGAGTTCACGTCCCAAACCCGTGTGGTGACAGCTCTACCACACCACTCAGGGGAATCCCAATCCTCAATGGATCACTTGTCAGTCCATATTAGTTTAAAAAAATTACCAAGATGACAAAAAATAAATGCATATTTTGAATAAACTTCATTCCTATGTAGGTCACTAATGTCCGGGTATAAAAAATTATTTTTTTAATATATAACGGCAGTGCACACCCCCTCATATATCCCTCTTTAGGGAATGACTAAAGGCTACGTCTAAGACTGCATATGACACCCAGCCAGCAATATAGTCTCAGAGGTCACCCGTCTTCCTTCTCCACAGGAGGACACTAGTAGGTATAAACATGTCTCTTAGGTTCACAAATGCACTAATAACTAGAGGAAAAGGAGAAACTCATACTATGTTAATAGTTCAACATCCACATTTAGGCCCCAGGGCCTCAACGTGCGGGCCCTATAAATCCAGCTCATTTCACTTAGAACCTCCTCTCCAGGGCATCTTAAGGGTATCTACCCCCATAAAGGTGGTACCCTATGGGAGGGATCAGCTGACTCATTGGAAGCTTTTATGTTGGAACTTAATGATAATAACAGAGGTATAGAGCTGAAATACTCAGCGAGTCAAACCTCAATTGACTTTTTGGACTTTAAAATTAGGGAAGAAGATGGGGGAATTGTTACATCCACATTCTTCAAGCCTACGGATAGAAATTCTTTTATCCCCAATGATAGCTGCCATCACAAGGCTTGGCTTAATTCAATTCCAAAGCGTCAGTTCATGCATCTGAGACAGAATTACTCTAAAATAGAGGACTTTCGTGAACAGGCAAAAGTTCTGAAATCCAGATTTGTAGAGAAAGGGTATACTATAGAACCTCTTAATCAGGCCCTGTCTAAGGTAGAAGACCTAGAGAGGGAGGAGTTCTTGAAAGAAAAATCGATTACAAGGGATAATGAATCTAAGTTTGTAATGCCATTTATAACCAATTTCTCCACTCAACATTTCAGCATTAAAAGGCTGTTTCACAAACATTGGCATCTACTAAAGTGTGACCCAATTTTGGGACCAGTGTTACCTGGGAAGGCCCAGGTGGTTTTTAGACGAGCCCCTTCATTGAGGGACACCTTAGCTCCCAATGTATGTAATCCTCCCCAGGTGAAAAAAGCATTCTTTCAAAATATGATGGGCTTTTACAAATGCAGGAGATGTGCTGTATGCCAGGTTAATAGCATCAGGGATAGGAAAACTATTACATATAAGTCCAATAGTACCTCGCAAACATTCCAAATTCGATCTTTTATATCCTGCAATACACCCAATGTAGTATATGCTATAACTTGCCCTTGTGGGCTTCAGTATATTGGGAGGACTGTGAGACCTCTGCAAGTGAGATTAAAGGAGCATATTGGAAACATAAAGAGGGGTTTTAAAAAACACCCCTTGTCCAGACATTATCTGGTCCATGATAGGGACATTAAGGGTACCACCTTTATGGGGGTAGATACACTTAAGATGCCCTGGAGAGGAGGTTCTAAGAGGAAAGAAATCTCAAAACTGGAAATGAGCTGGATTTATAGGGCCCGCACGTTGAGGCCCAGGGGCCTAAATGTGGATGTTGAACTAAATGCATTTTTAGATAACTCATAGTCTGTGAATTTAAAATTCCGGGAAGACACTATAGTCCCCCTGGGAATAGGGAGCCCCCTATTGAGGGGCCACTATTAACATAGTATGAGTTTCTCCTTTTCCTCTAGTTATTAGTGCATTTGTGAACCTAAGGGACATGTTTATACCTACTAGTGTCCTCCTGTGGAGAAGGAAGACGGGTGACCTCTGAGACTATATTGATGGCTGAGTGTCATATGCAGTTTTAGACGTAGCCTTTAGTCATTCCCTAAAGAGGGATATATGAGGGGGTGTGCACTGCCGTTATATATTAAAAAATAAATTTTTTATACCCGGACATTAGTGACCTACATAGGAATGTAGTTTATTCAATATATGCATTTATTTTTTGTCATCTTGGTAATTTTTTAAACTAATATGGACTGACATGTGATCCACTGAGGATTGGGATCCCCCTGAGTGGTGTGGCAGAGCTGTCACCACACGGGTTTGGGACGTGAACTCTGGGTACGGTCTTGGGTATGAACATTTAAGGGTTAAAAGTTCCGGAACTCTTGAGTTCACATAAAGTGAATGTAGAGTTCATGTCACCGTTATTGACTTATATAGTAATATACCTGTCTAATATGAGTGTTTAAAACAATTGGTGGGGATACTGTTATGTTTTAGAGATGAGTTCATAAGCTTAAGAAGATAACTCTTTGCTGTATGGATGATTATTCCTTGCGGCTGCTACTGGAGTTCGGCCGCGGGTAAATCACCATGTTCCAAGTGCTAAAGACGGGTCTATGATTGAGTGGCAGTCTCCGGTAAAATGGCGACCGAATCTGAAAGTGAGGCTTGATTAGCATGAGAGTATAAAGAGGTGGTGTGCCAGCGCGTCGCCCGTGCCCCTTTGAAGACGTTATCTGTAACTAAACATGTAGGGCGGAGCCGACGCGTTGACGTCACCACGCTGTTACAGGACGGGAATACGGGCGATGCTCGAGTTGCTTGCTAGCTATTGATGTCATGCTGTTTTAAAGTGGTTGTATGTGAGTATTTTAATAAACAATTTTATTTAAACGGTATCACACTATTGGCCCCTTCCTTTCTCTGTCCTTGGGGGGATGCCGTGGTGTAAGTGATGGACGGTCATTCGGAGTAACCCAGGGAAAGAGAAAGAATTGTGTCATCAAGGTTGAAGGAGGGAGACCTGAACCTTAACCATACCCGCAGAAGGTTATTTCTGCCTGCGCATTTGACACACTAGCGATAGTGCATCCTCTATGTACGGTAAGAGTACCCATCTCTGGGGCCTCACAGGGTGTGCATGCCCTCTGGTGGTGGATCTCATGTATTAATCACCTTATGAGAGAATATTCACTCATCCTAATTCCTTTGTTTCTTTTTTCTTTTGCACAATTTTTATTGGAACTGAATTCTTTATCCGGACTGTTTTTTTCTGAAGAGCACTATCACATGTTTTTTTTGGTATTCACACTTGGATTATCACATTATTTTTGGGACTATATTTTTCATGTTTATGATATGTTGACCTAAGGACCTTTTGTACACAAATATGTTTTGATATTTATTTCAATTAGCGCAACATTTGTTTTGAAACTGTTTATCCCATGACACATTATCACATGGTATGTTGCTGCTTGTTTAGTCACTTTAGCGCATTATTTACCTAGGTTTTTTATGATTACTATCCAGTTAACCCTTTCCAAAATGAGAATCAAGAATAGTTTTTAATATTCCTAGTTGTGTGAGATGAAGAAGTGATGAAAATAAATAAGACCATTTCCACCTAAGCTCCTTCTTTTCGTTTTACAATACCTTTTAGTATTTTAGGAACCATTTTATGAAAACACAATACACCAGAAAAACAGGGGATTTTTTTCTGCTTACCTGAATGAAAACGGTCGAAGGCCAATCTCATTCACATCTTACATACTTGGATCCTAGTTGTAACAATATTTTAAAAAGTACATTTGTCTCTGCTGTTTTAGTCTGTTATGTTTCAGAGCAGTTTGCTGAATAACATTTGAATAATGTGCAATTCAAATGAGTTTTATTCTGACTTGCTTATGCAAGCTTAAAATATAAGAAAAAAGAGCAACATTTTTAAAATGCCTATTTAGTGAATAGAATCCAGTAGCAATCCCAGGGGATGACTGAAAACATATCTATCTCTTTCTCTCTGTCTGTAACCTCAAAAACAGAAAAACTATAATTTTTATACTATCTTAGTCTCTATTTCTAATTTCCCTGCCCCAATCTAGACTAAAATGAAAGTTGGCATGTGATTGGTTTTAAAGAAATCATGTGATCTTTGCATTGTTTTCCATGCATAAAATTAATCTAAAACCTTTTGGTTTTTTTCTTCTCTTGTTCAAATATTTTATAGAAAAAAAGTTCCTGTATAAAGGTACAGGTCATAAAACAATACTGTAATTACATATTCACAACAGGTTTAACTTAACATAGATAGAACATGGAAATGACCATGTAGGATCAAAAAAAAAAAAAGAAGGGGGGTGGGGGAGTACATAGCAGTTGGTGTGGGAGGACAATCCTCTGAAAAGGCGCACAAAAGTAGGCTGGAAGTCTAGGCATACTTAACATAGCAATGGAGAAGGCAGAGGTCAACAAAAAAAAAAGGCTTTTTTTTCCTCTCAGAGTGATAAGGAGCATTTTCATTGCAAGCTAGTGTATAAAATGTATTAAAAGAAATTACATTTCCATCTTCTTTATTAGTAGATTGAGCTAAGAATTTGAATTGCTCCTGCTTGACAGCACTGGAAGGGGTGGGATAGACTGAGCAGGGTGTTTACATTTTTATTTTCCTAAGTTCTTGCAGAAGCAGTTAACCTAAAGAGCTAGGTATTCACAGGGCTACCAATGTTGTCAACATCTAAGCAGCCACAGTAGCAGCAGGTTGATTTCACTGCACAAGTAAAAACATTATCACCTTATCAGAAGTGATTACCTAGTGGTTCCTGGTATGGGCAGCCTGCATCATATATGTGAGGTTATAGTTATACTTTAAATACAGTTTTACTGCTACAGGACGGCACCTGCGCGCCGGATCATGTATATATTCGTGATCCGGCTCTTGCTTATAGCAAAAAAAAATAAAAAATGCAGAGGTGATCAAATACCACCAAAAGAAAGCTCTTTTTGTGGGAAAAAAGGGACATAAATTGTATTTGGGTATGTTACGTACCAGGTAGTGAGTCTGACAGCAGGGGATGGACTCCCCTATGACACCGGTTCAAGAGACCGATGGGAGTGAGACAGTGGCCACAGGAGCATGGGGAGGTAAGAGTGCCTGTGGTATTCTGGTAATGTCCACCAGCTGAAGGTCTGTAGGACTGTTGGAGATAGAGATGACCTGCGGGGCAACAGATGCAGCCAGGAAGTAGCAATCAGGAGGGACTGAAGCAGAGTTGCAGAGCTGGCAGTCACGGTGGTCTGGATGGCCACAGACACTGGAGAAGAGTCAGGTGCAGGCAGGAGAATGGTCAAGTCCAAGCAGGTTCGTTAACAGACAGGTGGCAGAAGTACAGAGGGATCAGGCAATCGGTTGGTCGTAGGCAAGCCGGGGTCGGTGCAGGCAGAGATCAGACAGAGTCTGGGCAGGCACAGTCACAGGAACAAACAACAGGTTACGGGTCTCTCAGGAACAGGTCACACGCTGCAGAACAGACAGCACTTGCTGCAGGGTTTGCTGAGCTAAAATAGAGCCATTTGGAGGGAGCACGCGGGGATGTGCGGGAGCGCTCAAATAGCCCAAAACAGTGCTTTTTTGCAGGGTCTTCTCTAACAGGGTAAATTGTCTCATGAACGCGCATTTGTCAGTTAAAGTAACGCAGTGCCGTATCACAAAAAATGGCCTGGTCATGAAGGGGATAACTCTTTTGTAGCCAAAAAGCTTAGTATTTAACCAATTGCTTATATTATTTATGCAGATATTATACAGTTTTGGGAGTTCACCTTTCTGAAGTCAGATCCACCATCACAAGAAAGGGGTTCTCTTTGAAATATCATTGGTCTCCTTCACCTTCATTCTGGTTTCCAGGTATCCGCATACCAGTGAGCTACTTCTTTTCTGGTACATCTCTGCTACTGTCTTTATGTTCAGTTTTTGATACACAAAAACTTACCATCCTGACCCTAGTTAGTACACTGCTGTACAACTTTTCCTTGCACATGAATATATAATTGAATTGAGCGCACCTGCTCCCTATTTACTCAGCTCAGTAAGATTCTCTACCCCTATAGGAAGTCAACCCCAATACGTCTATACATAGATATAAGAGGTACAAACATTTTCATGTAATTGGAATACTTGTGATCCTCCTTATGTATTTTAATCTTCATAAACATCTTTACTTTATTTAAAAGTACCCATTGTTCCAGTGCTGAATGCAGAGTACAGGATTAATTTATTGAGGTTAATGTATAAATTGTGAAAATGGTAGAAACTGAAAAGCTAAAATGTACTACCATGTTGTTTAACCCCTTCGCTCCTAATGGTAAAACAAATCTTAATGCCCAAGCCCAATTTTGCAACTTTGACGTGTTAGTTAAATTGTACATATCATTACAACTACTTTGTACACCCAGGTGGATTATACAGCATTTCTTTTTTCAGATGAAATTGGGCTTCCATTTGGTGGTAAATGGTAATGGATATCTCCTGATTTTTTTTTATAATCAAAGGAAAACTGGCCCAATGTAGTAAAAAAAATATATTTTTTTGAAATTTAGCTGTAGATTTCTTGCTACAACCATAAGCTTCCACCAAAGAACAACCCAAATTAAATTCTCCTGCTCCTGACAATTGCAGCAATGCCACATATGTGTATGTTAGCTGTTGTTTGTACACGTAGTACAGCCCAAAAACAATGGTGTTCAGTTTTCTTTTTTATCCTACCTAAAACACACCGATACTGACACTAATACTAATTTAAAAAAAACTGTCCAAAAAAATACTGACCTTGACCTTTGACCTTGACCCAAACACTAACCCTGGCACTGGTCTAGATCATACATGTGCAAAAATCCTAAATTGAAATAGTGCAAAAAATCTTTATAGATTGTGAAATCTTGAGTGCTTAAGTGCTTGGTTCCCAGGATGCTCCCTGCAGTGAATGTTCTACCTCGTGCTGAATATTAGACAGGTCTTCCTAAGGACCTACAAGCCTTTATGACTTCCCTTGCTGTACACCAACATCTGGTGAGTGTGGTGTAATATTCAGCACAAAGCAAAATATTCCCTATGGGGGACATCCCACAATTTTTGCACTATTTCACTTTAGGATCTTTGCACATTTATGCATTATATGCATTTTATATTAGCATCTATATTGGCATTTATAGTTTGGTATTTGTGATTTATTATGGCATGATTTAGATTTTTTACATGTTAATGGAAGCACTGCCTAGGAATAATTCTATATTGGTTAAATTCCCTTTTGGTAATAGTAGACATCAGCTGCTTCCACTAGAAATGATTGTTTGAATTGGTACAGGTGTTCTCCCTGCCTACAGAGAGGCCTCTTTGTGTAAGGTCAGCATTAAGGGGTTAAAAAGGCCAATTTTTCAGGGCTTCTTATGATGGTGACCCTCATAGAATCCAAAGGTAATTGCATTGTTGATAGCTTTGAATAAAGATACATAGTTCAGGCATTTTCCCTTCTGGAGTGGCAACTGTCTCCCAATTGTTGACCTACATTGTCACCCTGTCCCATGCTCCTTGGTTAAACTCTACAAGCAGTCATGTTGACAAATATTGAACAGATATGGTCCACCATCAAATCAGGAAGCTGGTTCAGATCAATGGTGTGCAACTGACACTAAAACAAATGCTCCAAGTTGGCGAAAGAGGCTGGAAGAGATCTGCAGCACGGTAATAAAAAAGTGTGGCAAACGTTTATTGATACCCTGCTTTATCAAACCAAATGTAAAAAAAAATGTCATCTAGTTAATGTTTAGATCTAATTTACTAGTAAAAAAATAGTGTTGCCTTCTTACTGTACCTTTTAGAAAAAGCCAAAATAACTCCCTTCAAGTTTTAGTGTTAAAAAAAAATAGTGCGTGAAATCGTATCCTTTGCATTCTAATGAGAGACCTAATTGACCTATAACTACAAATCCATGACCAAGCTTTTAGTTTAGGGTTTAGAAAGCCATTTGTGAAATTGAGACTTGAGTTCAATTATTTCTAGCCAGAGTAGAAGGAAAAGCTGGGTCATTAAGAAACCACTATCAACACTTTCTAATATTGTATAAAAGGCAGTAGCAGTGCCACGAGTTATGTATAAAATAAGTATTACTTATTTTATGTAGTGAAGTAAAGAAATAAAGTTAATGATTCTGCTCTACTTCCCTAAATACATGGAAAGAGTTGAAAAAGTTGTTGATATGGATCTTGCTTTTATAGGCAAAAAATCTCATTAAACAGGCAACTTACAATTTACAGCTACATAGTTGATAATTGCTGTTTTGTCATCATCCTGGTCATGAAGATGTCACATAAGCTAAAATGTGAAAGGGAATTTTTGCCTAGTGGTATACACTTCACTGGTGTGTAGGCTTATTGTTAGATGATTTAATTATGTTGCACAGCCATTCAAGTGTTGCTTATGGCAATTACTTTTTTGTCTTTATGATTCCAGAAAAGCATTTTGAAGCAATATAAAAAAGCAAACCTTTTCCTTTTGTCTTTCTTAGTGATTATATATATATATTTTATACTGCTTTTGTTGCTAATGTAACAGTTAGAACAGTCAGACTACTACGTGATGCTTATGCAAATAGCATTTATGGCAACCTCCATAAATATACACAATAAAAAGAAAAGGAAGAAAGAAAAGCTTAAAAAACAACACAGATAATAGCTGGTGCTCTGGTCCAATCTCCACACGTATCCCATACTATTATGTTGGTGAGTTGCATTGATGGATGTGTAGTAAGGCATGGGGAAGTGGGAGAGACCAACTAGTAGAAACTAAAAGGGTGACTTTACATTTTAGACTTGATTCACAAAAGGATAAGGATCTCTAATTTAGCCCTTTGACTGTACTTTGCAAATCTTATTTGACTAAGCTGAAATTATTTGTCACTTTCTTGAAGCATATTTATTCTGGTGCGTTAGCTTCTTAAATTGAGCCTGATGTACATATTCTTAAAGAAGAACTATACTCATCTCCCACCAAGTGATGCAACGTTCATGAGCTTCCTCACAGGTGCACACATCTTCTACCCTGCTTCATCTTGGTTTGACCGCTTCAATCATCTTGATTGGCCAGCTTGGGTTGATGTAACTACAGTGCATGCGCTAGGGAGTTCATTCATCCCAGCACCTGGCAGATGCCAGGATTGTACACTGAGCTGTACAGGCAGAGCATGAGCTTTACTCAGGTCAGACTCAGCAGGGTGTGTGCAGGGTGTGTGTATTGGGCTTCTGCAGAGAGACCCCTGATTCCACACAGAGAGCATGGGAGCATGGGCCATGCTCTACAGTATGAAAGAAAATTGCTATATTCCCCCATCAACACAGCCAGTGTAGATGGGAGAATCCCTCCTGCAGTGCTATTGTGTTCTGAGCATTTCTTACCGGCAGAATACAATGATCACTGCTAGCAGCTATAGCCGCCGGCAATGATTTCATGAAAAAAATCTGGCAGGCAGGTTGTACTGAATCAATTGATGGATCAACTTCAGTACATCCAGCCTGCGCCTAGATGGATCAAATCTTGGCCAGTCCCTGCTGACCTGGCTGAGATTCTATCCATCTATGACCGGCTTTAGTCATACTCCAAACACTTTAGGCTCAAGTCACATTATCTATTCCATCACTGGCAGGGACTCACCAACAACTGGATCTTGTGGTGTCACTCACTCCTTGGTCAAACCAACTAGCTGGCTGGTTTACATGTATTTCAGTCAGCAAAGGAAAAACACCATACGAGCAAATGAGATCTTTCTTTAGAGATCCTGGTGATGATTAGTTGCCACCAGTGAGAGGATCACCAGTGTGACACAAAACAAGTTTTTGTAAGAAACATTGGAGTCTCCCTGGGTTGAGACAGATTTTCTTCGAAATTACGTGTAACTGTGATCTTCTAACCAGGATGTGCAAAAGAACATCAATGACTGTGAATAGCTGACAACCATATACCTAAACAAATCAAAAGACTGGAGAACACATTGCATTCTAGATTGGAATATTGTCAACAAATTATAAGCAATTCAATTATTTTTCTTTGATTTTAGCTCTTTTCTTCTGTCTGCATAGTTTTCATATTCTGTTATCTTGGAAATGGTTGTTAAGTAATCACTGTGTCTTGTTTTCTTTAGTTAGAATAACAATATCATTGATTTCTTGGAAGTAAAATACACCTTATCTAGAGTATTCAATAATGATGTGATTATGTTCTCTGTAGTCTGTACTGAGTCTTTTCTCTTAACATTACATTTATCTTTGGTTTAAAGGTTTTTATGTATTCCTACGTAAAGACCTTTATTTTTACCTTATGGGATAACTCCGGACAAATGTATCTCTCATTTATACCTATAAATTCACAAGGGCACTTGTGACGTAAGTAGGCAGAGGGCAAAAATCTTTAAATTATTATCATCCAAGATTTATGCTTGTTATTCTCTCAGTAGTCCTTCTGATCACGTAGGCTTAGGCCCATGTTGTCCCCTTATTAAAATTGCTTTGTTCTTTTGAAAATGTAATGTATTTGTATTCTGTGTTATGAATATATCTATATATATACATATATAAATATATATATATATATATATATATATATATATATATATATATATATATATAACTGTAGCCCACTTCAGACAACATTTTTTGCCAGCACACCATTTTTTTAACCCATCTGACAATGCAAGTGCCTGCATGGCTGCTGAGAAGATGTGCCGGGACACCTGGGTAGTAATTTGACAATACTTTTTATCCCCATCAGATGTTATTTTCCCCAGTTTCTATTGGCCAGTGATGTCTGTTGCTATCTCTTTGATCTATGATCAATTTTCTGTATCCATGTAGAAATCAGCTTATGTGTTTTCACTATGGAAAATCCCTGGTACTAATTACCTTATAGTATAACTGAAGGTACTAGACTAAATAAAAAAAATTGCCTTTATTAACTAATATGCACTGGCAGACAATACTCTATTGTGTTGTTTCTATACAGAAAATGTTTAATTGTGTTTTATGTTACTAGGTATGTAAAATCTAGGTAAATAAAAAAAATGTAAAAAAAATAAAAAAACAAAGAATATGGAAGCAAACATATAAAACACTATAGAGAGACCAGGTAAGGTTTACCAAAAATGTGTGTATCACTTATAAGTTTTAGGTACAATATATTCACAGATCTTCCTACCTGTCAGTCCTTGAGCATATCTCCTGATAGTCTTGCCATTGGCAAAGGGATAGAGGAAGAAGTAGGAGTGAACTGTAGAAAGCCTTTGGAGCATACTGAACCTTATTTTCAGATAAAATCACAAGTTAAATTGTATCTTCATGATGTTACATGCCCTTTAATACTGATTGGTTATTGATATTGCTATAAAATGTATGGTTAACCTTTTTTTACTTATTTTTTTTTAATTGTCTTTGATTACATTTATATAACATTTTGCATGGGAACAAAATATTTTAAAGCTAAATTTTAGCACATTAGTTAATCAAACTTGTCTTCTAGATACATATATTTTAAAATATCTTTTTATCATTAACAGGGAGATAGCATTTGTCCCTAGATCTCTTATTCATTTTCAGACTTGCAGTGGAGAACATTTCTTAATCCCAAAGGACAAGGTTCATAAACCTTTTTGCCCTTAACTGCTTTTAGGTACTTAAACTGTCGAGTTGACAAATACGTATTGACAAAGTGTATTTAATTCACAAACTGAAGACAGGCAATGTTGCATATTTCGATGCTTGCATGTCAAATCACTCTGTTATATGGAAAATAAATGAAAATAGCTCTGCAAATTAGTGCAAGTGCAGTATATTATCTTGTGTTCCTAGATTATCTTAGAACAATACTAAATGATGATCCTGTCAGTGCACAGAGTTCTGTATTTTCTGTCTTCTCTGGAGCATCTTTTCATCCCACATATGTATTGAGTGTAAGCCAAATAGGAAGCCCACATTGATGCTGTTTCTGACATATTGTTTAACATAGCATGGTTCTAATACCAAGTAATGTACAAATGCAGCCTTCAATCATTAAACATAATCTTTCTGCCATCTGTGAAAACAGCCCCGTGAACATTCAATGTAAGAGCCTGGAAGAGCAGTTATCAATAGCGAAGTCACAAAAATGAAGCAATTATATCATTTTTAGATCACTGTTGCATTTGATACTGCTAAAGTAATGAATGTCATTCTACAAACATGAAAAAATACTTACTGAGGGGCCCAGTGCTAGAGAGCTCAGATGGGAAATAGCCTAGCACAGAGTTTTTCCTTTCATTTAGAAAATGATGCAAAATATATAAAATCACCCAAAATTTGTCAATCAAAAAATGCTAAAAAGTACATCTTTTTAGGGGTTGAAAAGTTATACACAGCATGCATAGAACAGTAATACTGTGAATAGGACATTGTGCTGTAGTCTTTAGAGATAGGCTGAGATGGGGACAATGTAAATGATAACAGTCAGCCCAAGCAGAGAGCCCAGAAGTTTATTAGTTCACAAGATATCTGACAAGATCAACAGATATTTTTTGAATGTATCAAACAAATATAACAAAATGCTTTCAATAGTATATTTGATAGAATAAATGAAAGCAAATAGGAGAAGTTCCTTATTAGGTTTTAAATACATTTTAGGCCAGGTATATAAGCTATATTGTCAAAAGTATTAGGACACCTGCCTTCACACGCACATGAACTTTAATGGCATCTCAGTGTTAGTCCATAGGGTTCATTGGGTTAGCCCACTCTTTGTAGCTATAACAGCTTCTGGGAAGGCTGTCCACAAGGTGAAGGAGTGTGTCTATGGGAATATTTGACCATTCTTTCAGAAGCGCATTTGTGAGGTCAGGCACTGATGTTTGCTGAGAAGGCCTGACTCGCAGTCTCCACTCTAATTCATTCCAAAGGTGTTCTATCAGGTTGAGGTCAGGACTCTGTACAAGCCAGCCAAGTTCCTCCACCCCACCTCACTTATCTATGTCTTTATGGACTTTGCTTTGTGCACTGGTACAAATCATTTGGTGGAGGTGGGATTATGGTGTGGGGTTGTTTTTCAGGGATTTTCAGGGGTATTAGATCACATGTTGATTATCCATGGTGCACTAAATAGTGAAAACAATTCTTTTCTATCCATCAATTTTCAATGCAAAAACTTTGCCAATGTCTTGTCTCTAAATGTTTGGGACACTCACTTGCAGAATTTAGGGTAGCAGTCTATGTTTGGAAGGTCAAGTGGGCGAGTTTATATAAACAGAAGAATATATAAACCCTTTACTTTACTTCTACACTGTCAATCTAAAACCAACCAGGGCTATATCTTATGTTGATGGTGCCTGAAGTGCTATGAGTTTATTCTTAATAAATAAAACTAGGATTACAGCTCATCCATCTACACAATACCCACCCTCAATAATTTACACAAGGAGGTGGACAGTAAAAGAAAATGAAGACTGGAAAAAGAAAAAATGTTCTTGTGGCACCACTGAATCAGGCTACCCTTGATATTTTGCCTACTTTTCCTGTACTGGAAAGAAACCTTAACTTGTTCAATTGTTTAAAGTATTTGTATAATGAAAACTTTTTTTTTTATTTTGCTTTAAATTGAGTAGAGAAGGGTTAAAACCCCTCTCAGTTTATTGTTTAGTGCCTGTGTCACCTTAGGGAGTTGTCCCTTCACTCCCTGTCCCATTGAAATAACATGAGGTGAAAAGAAAAGTCTACAAAGTGGAAATCCCATTAGACACATGTCACCAGAATAGGTGTCCCCAATGGAAAAGTTCACCCTTTGCTTTTTTTTTTAGGTGACAACTATAATAACTTGAATTTCCCATCATGTTTGGTCTTCTTTACACTTATAACCAGGACAAATAGATGGGTGAATCTCCCCAGCAAGGACAAAAATAACAATAACAGCATGACAAGGGTTCCAATCCTTTCTAGATCTTTCATATTTAGCCACACCATGCTAACAAATAGTCTGCCTTTGCATTAAAGATCCAATCGGGATAAGGAGATTCATAATTATGTATGACTTGACCACCTGTTTACTGATAATCATTTGTCTTTAAGTGCCATCATTGGCAAAATGAAAAGAGTTAAAATTATAGCTTTTATCTCAAAGTTCAGCTGTTGTATTTTCAGCAAATATAGATTTTGTAACACTGTTGCTAAGGCTATTCCTTAGACTTGGAACCGTAAAGTAATGATTTATTGAAGTCCTCTTGACTTTTTTTCTTTATTATTTTGGTGTAAGGGAGAATGAAACATGGGAAACTGTGTGTTTTAGAAGTAAGAGGAAGATCATAATACTATAGACTTTGCAATGGCTGACATACCAGTCAATTTATTAGCCAAGCAAAATATGGTACACTTCCAGAAAGATTTAATTTATTGAGATTGTCACACTGCCTGGTTCAATTAAAGGTCGCCATTATTCAATTTTATGCATGTAGCTGCTTCTTATAAGTTATTGCTTCATCTTGAATGCTTCAGCTGCTAATACTAGCAGTGTCAGGCAAAAACAGTACAGCGCAGGGCATATATGCACAGTGACATTTTTTCAGATGGGTTAACGGAAGATATATGGTGTTTATATTTTAATCTAGTATTGAGTGCTGAGTGAGACTTACATGAATACTAAGAGCAATATATTGACGTAACAAATTGTTACATACCTTTCTGCTGCTTTGCTTTTTCCACAAAATCCCCAAATGACACAAACATATTACTGTAAAAATGTGTAATTTTTTTTAGAGATTACAGTAGTGTACTTTTGCTAGGAAAATTAGGATGTGATCAGCAACGGCTGTCCGGTTAGCTGTTTGCAAATGTGACCTACTATTGAGAGTATTGATTCTGAAGCTCAGCTTCAGGCACAGTTAAAAGACACAAATTAATTCTGCTCTGTATTCATTAATAGATTATTAAACATGTTTTTAAATGCAAAGCATGTAAGTACCAGAGTTTCACAGACTTCTACAATCCTTGTACAGCAGAGTTAAGACTGGGAAAGGCAGCAAAAAGAGCCAATCAGTAGTGTTGCACTGTATAAATAAGTTACAATACTAAAAAAAAGTAAACAGGAATCTGCTTTACACATGTCTGTATAATTGAATTGAATATTCACACAATTTTTTCTCGAATCCTTTAATATCGTAGCCTTAGGCTGACATTACATAATAAAATTATCTTATACAATTTACCTTTAGTTTTACCAAAACCATATAATATCATATAAAATCACATAATAACCATATAATATATTTAGGTCAAACGTAAACAATTTCAATTTGTATGCAGTCAGGCAGGCCCTTGCACTACATAGTTGAAGGTAAATCTAAAGGAAATTAAATAAGAAAATTGTAGAATGTGTGGCCAGCTTTAATGACTTTACTAGTTTTAGTCTCTAATCCACAATAAGTATCCTGATAGGGATATTTGGCTTATCTCTCATTCTCCTCATTTGCATACCTTGAGTGAAAGTATTGCAGCCAGTGATCTTGCAATATAGCCAGATGACTAGCATTTTCAGAAGGAGGTCAGCAATGGTAGCTGATTTTTTTTTTCCTTTTAAGTTTACGTTACATTTTTCCATGACAATTTGACATGGGACATGGTTGGTCCCAGGTTTGCACCTATTTATTTAATATTATGGAGAGAGATCTTCTGCAGACAACACATAAGCAGTAAGCATTTTTGGATTTCCATTACCTGAAGATTGACCAGCAATGGCTTGTCCATACGGTGCGTAGGGATGCCGCCCCCCAATCCATGCGCCCAGCCCCTAATCTACATGCGGGAAGCCGGACGCATGGATTAAAGCTGTAGGCCAGAGGAGACGCAGGCAGAAGCTGCTATAAAAGATCAAGAAAACTAATACTGTGCAAAGGAAATAATGTGTTAGTGAAAAAATGATGTATAGCTGCTGGTATAACACATTTAAATGTGAATCTTAGATCAATAACAAAAAAACGCTCTTACACCACTGTAACAATACCCAATGGATATTACTCCAAAGTGTTGTGAACACTACCAAAAATGTATGCAAAGTAGGCTAATAAGGTGCAAACTTATGTGAACACATCATACGCTTAATTTTTTTAAAAAAAGCAAGGCCTGCAAATATTAATGTGCATCCATAGGTCAATAATTAAATAGACCAAACATCATATATCAAGACAGCACAAAATAAATGACAATAGGTATGACAGTATCTAGATCATTGTGCAAATCTACTGTGCAAAAAACAATATAATATGCAGCCTTAAAGTGCAAACAGTACTAGAAAGAAAAAAATGTCTCTGTGCAGAAAGAAAAAGAATTTCCAATCCCAAGGAGTCTTCTTTTAAAACCAGGGTCAGGAGGGATATGCACAACCAGTTCTAATAAAAAGTCCAAATTGATAGATGCGAGCCTTCACCAAGCAAGGCACCCCAGTGGTAAATCCTACTCACCAGATTGCCATGATTCTCATTACAAGAATCAGTAACGCTATGTGGTCAAGCCTTTAGTGTCCAAAAAACGATGTTCTTACGTTGCTTTCAAACGGTCGGTGAACAGGTGAATCCAACAACCAGTAGGTGGAAAGTGGACTTCATATGACTCACATCAACATGTACCCAATAGCAGGAGAGAAGGATAGGGGCCACATGGTGAAGTACGTAGAAATGTATTTGTTTAAAACATATAAAATGTAAAAATACAAAACAAGCTTACAAGCGTGTGGATGGTACATGGGAGGCCAATGCCGTCTGCACAGAGACACTTTTTTCTTTCTAGCACTGTTTGAACTTTAAGGCTGCATATTATATTGTTTTTTTGCACAGCAGATTTGCAAAATGATCTACATACTGTCATACCTATTGTCATTTATTTTGTGCTGTCTTGATATATGATGTTTGGTCTATTTAATTATTGACCTATGGATGCAAATTAATATTTGTAGGCCTTGCTTTTTTTCAAAAAAATTAAGTGTATGATGTGTTCACATAAGTTTGCACCTTATTAGCCTACTTTGCATAAGTTTTTGGTAGTGTTCACAACACTTTGGAGTAATATCCATTGGGTATTGTTACAGTGGTGTAAGCGCGGTTTGTTGTTTTTTTATAGTTATTGATCTAAGGCTGCGACCTAGATGGGCTAAGTGCTGGTGATTGACCAATCAACCGACCGGGGGGGTGTGGGAGACCTGACTGATCGCCAGGGAGGTGGTGACAGACGTATTGCCGCCAACCCCAAAAATACCACCAGCTGCCACTGAGATCGACCATATACTGAATGGCCATGCAGTAATAACCATGTTCCACCAGTGAAATGTAATATTGCAGCTCCTGGCTAACTAAACTTAGACAAGCATGAGTGGGTGATCCAGCAGTATTATATCCTAAATACACAAATGTGTATGAATTAGCGTACTCCTAATTGTTTCTGGAGACCACCATGAGTATGGCTAGCCATAGGAGTGAATGGAGCTATGACATTCATGAGAAAACTAAAGACAAGCTGGCCAGCTCCATGTTGGAGGTAATATTGCTCAAATGTGACAGAAGTCAAGTATAAAACCAGGCTGCCTGCACTCAGAAGGGGTGGGAATTGTAGTAAAGAAAAGTTTCATGAAAGGTAAAGTTATCATTTATAGAGTTGAGTGGACACCTGGATGTTCGGTACGGGTTTTCGCGGAAAAGTTCGGGTTCGGGTTCGGTCCGAAACTTGACTCCGGACCCCGAACCCCATTGAAATCAATGGGGACCCGAACTTTTGGGCACAAAAATGGCTGTAACAAAGTCCTGGAAAGTGCTAGAGGGCTGCAAAAGGAAGAAAAGTGGGGGTAAGAGTAGGACAAGTGCCCTACAAAGAAATGGGGACAGGGAAATAACAATAATCTGTCCCTTACAGCAACAGCAGGAACCTGACCCTATAGAACTAGGAGATGATTTTAGAACAATAATCTGTCCCTTACAACACCAGCAGGAACCTCTCCCTATAGCAGTTTGATATGATTTTAGAACAATAATCTGTCCCTTACAACACCAGCAGGAACCTCTCCCTATAGCGGTTTGATATGATTTTAAAACAATAATCTGTCCCTTACAGCACCAGCAGGAACATGACCCTATAGCAGTAGGAGACAATTTTAGAACAATAATCTGTCCCTTACAGCAACAGCAGGAACCTGACCCTATAGCAGTAGGAGATGATTTTAGAACAATAATATGTCCCTTACAGCAACAGCAGGAACCTGGCCCTATAGAACTAGGAGATGATTTTAGAACAATAATCTGTCCCTTACAGCAACAGCAGGAACCTGACCCTATAGCAGTAGGAGAACGACAACGACATTCCCTGTCTAATAACAAGATTTTAGTAG
>BLSH010464798.1:1412195-1425905 GCA_018402905.1 Glandirana rugosa
GTGGACGGAAAGAGACTTGTGATTCCCAGAATTGGTGGGCCGATTCGCGATGAGGTACACCTTCCTTCGGGAGTGATCTGTTCGTCTGTAGGACACATATGTCCTCTGGGTGAAGCATGTTAGTCGCCAGGGGTTTACGAGAGTAGGATCTAAGGGCGAAAGTGACAGAGTCTTTGATTGCTAGGAGTACACCCTTCCTTTTCTTGTGTGGAGAGTTGGACAGAAATACATGCGGGAATCTAGGATGAGAGCATTTGGGGACCGCTGATTGTACGAAGTGGGTCTCCTGTATACACAGGATGTCTGCTTGTCTAGTGAGGGCTTCCTTCCACATGGAGTAGCGCTTAGCCGGGTGGTTAAGACCCTTAGTGTTCAGAGAAAGGCAGGTGATGGCCATATCTGGGTGACCCAAAGAGTGTAGGTGTGCTTGAGTTCTTTACTCACTGCGAAAGCATAAGGATGGCGAAGACTGTCAGAAGGTTCGGTCTTTAAGGGCGTTCTCCTCTGAGCGTGGGGTTTGTCAGAGATTGGCAGGTCTTTAGTGTTCTGGATATGACTGATGAGGTGTGAGACCCGGAAGCTTTGCTGATCTGTGTACAGGTCCTTCATTCTTCTGTATTTTCGTCTGCAAAAGAGCATAGTAGGGAGGGGGGAGGGAAGAGGGTACAAGGAAATGTGGAACAGGGAACAGAACAATAATAAAAAGGAAATCCTTGGAGGATTTGAGGACAGAGATGCGTCCTTTTAAGTAGCTAGGGGGGAAAGGAGTTGACTCCAATGTGACCAACCGGGGATAGCTCTAATACTGGTTATTTGCAGGTCTGTGAGAGCTTAGGTTTTCTTTTTTTGTTGTTTCTTGTGAGAGACCACCTGCCATTCCTGCTGAATTGCGTAAGGTTTGGTTCCCGGTATTCCGGCTTGCGGGGGGGCTGGTAGGATTTCCCATTTCCTAAGGATCTCCAGGCCCTCCTCCAGAGCAGTGACTGGAACCGTAGTGCCGTTGTTAGTAATTAGTAACGTGGCAGGATATTTCCATTTGTGGGGAATCTGGTGGTTCCTCAGGGCCTTAGTTATGGTAAGTAGGTTCCTTCGCCTCTGGAGTGTGTGCCTGGAGAGGTCGGGCAGCAGCTGGAGGGAGGCGTACTGAGGAGGGCGCTGATCTGGTTTCCTGAAGGCCTCTAAAAGGAGCTCTTTGGCTCTGAAGAAGTGCAGCCTAAGCAGGACATCTCTAGGGACATCGTCTGGCAAGAAGGAGGGCTTAGGTACCCTGTGAATCCTGTCTATCGTTATTTCCAGAGTGGTGAGATTGGGTGCTATGGAAGAGAACAGCTCCTGGGCAAAGGGCATCAGCTGCGTTGGGGAGACTGACTCAGGGACACCCCTAATTTTTAAATTATTTCTTCGGGAGCGGTCCTCTAGGTCGGCTAGTTTGTCCCTGACCCATGAGAGGTCCTCTGTGTGGGCATTGTGCGCATCTACCATCTTGTTGAAAGAGTCCGTGTATGTGCCCATAGCTCTCTCAATGGTGTCCACCCTCTCTCCCAGGTCTATAATATCCCGCTGACATTGCTGGACTGAGATGTTAATGTCCTGTTGAATAGAGGTCCTCAGGGACATGAGCATGTCCTTCAGTACAGTGTCTGAGACCGGCTGCCCCGTGGTGGCGAAATCAGCAAAGGGGTCGGTGTGTGATGGCTGCGCGGGCTTCGCAGTAGTGATGGCGCTCGTACCACTCACCTCCATCTCCTGTTGCACTGGGTCTGTGTGCGGTGAGGTCGTCCTCTGCCTGGTCTTAGCCGGGCTCCTTGTGGTGGGAGAGAGGGCTGGAGAGTAGGCTTCGCTAGACCGCGGCGGTGATCCGGTCCCGGATCGCTGCTTAGGAAAGGCCGCGGCTGCGGCCTTGAGCTGGTGCAGGGATCCTCCGCCATTTTGCCTGGGCCTCGCGGCTGTGGAGAAGAAGCCTGAGAGTTTCCCCAGCTGCGGGAGCGGGTCCTTTCGTCTTCTCCGCATTCCTCCTCCTTTCTCTGTTGTTGCGTGGTGTGTCTGGTGGTTTCACACTGTCTGTAGCTCAGCTTTATGTCGCTGCTATCCCGGTGGTCTGGCGGAGCTCGGGGCTTATGCGGCCATCTTCGAGCTCGGACGCCACGCCCCTTTTCCCCATACATTTTATATAATTTTACATGAATAGTTAAACAAAGATATAGAGCATCAGTTTAAAAATGTATAAACCTAAAATGAAAATGTACCTTTCATGAAGCTGTTCTGTATTACACCCCCCCACCCCCTCCCAAAAAAAGTATAGCCTCCATTTTAACTAGCTCAAGTTGCACATTCTTTTGATAACTGGCACTTATTTTCAAGTTGGAATTTTATTTAATGTCCATAACTGCCCTGCTAGCTACTAACTTGAGTGGTTCTATATCTGGAATTTTGTTTCAAATTTGTCTGTTAGTGAACGCAATGAATTATTAACCATTACTATAGTTTTTTTTATTATTATTATTATTTATACTTAAGGTCCAAGCCTCTTTTTGAGATTCAGTGTTTACAAGTTAAAATCAGGGTTTTTTGCTATACAATTACTTAGAACCCCCAAACATTTTATATATATATTTTTTCTAACACCCTAGCAAGTAAAGTGGCGGTCGTTGCAATACTTAATGTCATACCGTATTTGCGCAGCAGTATTACGAGTGTGTTTTTTTGGGAAAAAATTCACTTTTTTGAGTTAAAAAATAAGACAACAGTAAAGTTAGCCCAATTTTTTTCCATATTGTGAAAGATAATGTTATACTTAGTAAATTGATACCCAACATGCCATGCTTCAAAATTGCACCGCTCGTGGAATGGCAACAAACTTTGGCACGTAAAAATCTCCATCGGCGACGTTTACATTTTCTACAGGTTACCAGTTTTGAGTTACAGAGTAAGTCTAGTGCTAAAATTATTTCTCTCACTCTAGCGATCGTTTTCATATGCAGGCTTGACTTACGTATGCGTTTGCTTCTGTGTGCGAGCTCGGCGGGGAGCTTTAATTTTTTTTTCTCATTTCGTTTACTTAAATTTTTTTAAATCGTCCTTTTGAAAAAAAAAATAAAAGATCCCTTTTATTCCTATTACAAGAAATGTAAACATTCCTTGTAATAGAAAAAAGCATGCCAGGACCTCTTAAATATGAGATCTGGGGTCAAACATTTTTTTCTGAATTCCCGAATTACTAATAATAACGAATACTGCATCTATATGAATGGAACAAACCAAATTTGAATGTTTCCAAATTAATTTATTTGAAATAACGAATTTCGATCATAACGAATGATCCGAAAAAAAGAATAAAACAAATACGAAAAAACTATTTTTTTGGCTGTGCATATGTTTAATGGTATATCCACAATATTAGTTTTTTGTTACTCCTGCACTACCAGGACTCAAGGAGGACAGCTTAAAATAACTTGAAAAGGTAACGATAACAGCCGCTCACACTAGATACAAAGAAATTGTAAAAAATGTGGTGAAATAATGTGGAGTGCTATTGATCAATAACTGATAAAAGGGTATAAAAACCTGAATAAGGGTGAACTATGGCAAAAAGCTGAAAGATAATGATTGAAGATCGGTTGAGATAAATCGTTTTAAATGCACGTGCCTCAAGGCTGGGCACCTAATTATAGGTAAAGCAAACAAATCAGCTATAATAATAAAACCGTATCATATGCATGTGCCTCATGCCCATTTGAAGAAGTCACGAGGAGCGTGACGTAAGCTATCTGTGCATATGTCTATGCAAACATGTGTATGGTGCACCTTGTGGCAGAAGCAGCAGGTGCAGGTAAAAATGGGAAAAAGGATAAAAATATATATTTTTAAAAAAAATATAGTAGTAGTACTATTAAGCTGGAAGCTGGACTCCAACAGAAAAAACACACACACACACACACACACACACATATATATATATATATTATACAAGCTGTATACTCAGTACTTTACATTGTAGCAAAGTGCCATTTCTTCAGTGTTGTCACATGAAAAGATATAATAAAATATTTACAAAAATGTGAGGGGTGTACTCACTTTTGTGAGATACTGTATATATATATCTGTATATATATATAGAGCACTATAGGCAAAAGTAGATTGTAAGAACAACAAAAAATGCATATTATGATGTTGTCCAGAAGGGGGCATCAATAGATAAAAAATATATGACAGTTAAACTGGATATAAATACTAGCCGTGAATAAATACTTGGGAATGGATTTAACCATTTTTTTTAAATAATATATAAGGACTTGTAAGAGGGCAAATACAGTAAGTTAACCACATCAGCCCCGGAAGGATTTTCCACTTTAGGACCAGAGCACTGCGATTCGGCACTGCGTCGCTTTAACTGACAATTGCGTGGTCGTGCGACGCTGTACCCAAACAAAATTGACATCCTTTTTTTCCCACAAATAGAGCTTTATTTTTGGTGATATTTGATCACCTCTGCTTCACTTCTGATCACCGATATAAACCAAAAAATATGTAAATTTCCAAAAAAAACAATAGTTTTCACTTTTTGCTATAATACATAGCCAAAATTAAAAAAAAAAAAATGTATTCATCAGTTTTGGCCGATATATATATACTTCCTCATATCTGCGGTAAAAAAAATCGCAATTGGTGTATATTGATTGGTTTGCGCAAAAGTTGCTGCGTTTTCAAACCATGAGAATTAATTTATGGCGTCTTTACTTTTTTTTTTACTAGTAAGGGCATCGATCTGTGATTGCAGCGGACATGACGGACATTTTTGACACTTTTTTGGGACCATTGACATTCAAACAGCGATCAAAGCTAAAAATAACCACTGATTGCTGTATAAATGTCACTGAAAGGGAAGGGGTTAACCTGTAGGGGGCGATCAAGGTGTTAAATGTGTTCCCTAGGTGTGTTCTAACTGTGCGGGGGATGGGCTATCAGGGGCATGAGAAATCTAACTGATCCTGAATACAGGGCGGTTCACCGTTACTCCTGTGTAGTAAGCGATCACGGGTCGCCAACGGATATCGAGTCAGCCCAACCTGCAGACACACTGAGGGAGCATGCGGCAGGCACAAGAGCGCATTGCCGGCAGCGTGCGCTCACTCCCTAGCCACGCCTGCGCAAATCGCCATTTATAGACGGTGATTCGCATTGCGCTGCCACTCTGCAGCAGTACATTGACGCAACATGGTCCGGAATTAACTACAGTAGCGCATTCATTTCAAAATCTTCATTTAACCCACCAGGTGACAAAACATCCAGAGAAAAAACCCAATACTTTTTCCTCTGGCAAAGCATATAGAAACGCTCTGCCAAAGGGAGATCCCTAGAACATAGCTTCCATAATCCAAACTTTAAGACCATCAGTTGACTTACTATGATGTTCAAGAAAGGGCCTAGGAACACTATGTATGTCCTTGCCCTCAGTAATGAAGCGGCAGTGTTTGCCAAATCGATTACGTTTGGCAAACACCACTGCTTCATTACTGAGGGCAAGGACATACATAGTTTCTTGAACATTATAGTAAGTCAACTGATGGTCTTAAAGTTTGGATTATTGAAGCTATGCCCAAGGATCTCCCCTTTGCAGAGTGCTTCCATAAGCTTTGCCAGAGGGAAATGTATTGGATTTTTTCTCTGGATGTTTTGTCATCCGGTGGGTTAATTGAAGATTTTGAAATGAATATGCTACTGTAGTTAACTTACTGTATTTGCCCTCTTACAAGTCCTTATATATTATATTTTAAAAAATGTTTATGGTTAAATCCATTCCCTAGTATTTACTCATGGCTAGTATTTATATCCAGTTTAACTGTCATATATTTTTATCTATTGATGCCCCCTACTGGACAACATCAGTCCTGCCTCCATTACCTCACAGTTTGTGTTCCAAGCGGGTTGCTGGTCTCCACCCGCTGATGTCACTTTTGGGACCTGCGGTCCAAGCTGATCCTGGCTAGCACGGCTAATTGCATAGGAGTCTGCACTGCTGCGGCTTCCCTCTGCTGGCCAGGCTGGGACAATTTGTTGCAGATTGGACTACACCTGGGACCTCCACCACTGGGACCATCATTTCCCCACTTAGTACCATGATGAGCTTTCTTACATCTGACATTTTGTAAATCTTTTTAACCCTTGTGCTATTAAAGTCCTTTTTAATACTGCACTTAGAGGCACCTTTTTCTGTTTTGTTTGTTTTACCAGGGATTGCTTCCCCCATTGAGTGCTGACCTAGTGTTTGAGGACACCACACTCCTACTGCTCAGTACAGTCATTCGGAGAGCCATACACACACACTTTTTTCTACTTAATTTACTAAGCTTTGGAGTAACTGCAGTGGTAGAGTGCAACGCACTTTGCAAAGTGCACAGTCTATTTGCCTTTAGTAAATTAACCACTTAGTGTCAAGGGTGGGAGTAGCATCTCTTTAACATGAAGGGACCCTTTAAGAACCACAGGGTGTACATGTACCGAAAATCAGCCAGTTCATCAGGAACCGCCAACAGAAGCCGATCATTAGAATGGTCAGCATTCGATCAGCACTTTCATCCAGGAGCTGCAGCACTGATCATTGTATTCTGATGGGAGTGGGGGGTGGAGAGTCCCCCTGTCAGAATACAATAGCTCAGTAGGAGAGGGAATCTGTCAGTTTTTTTTAGCCAACCCGCTGTTCGTAGAAGAAAAAAAACTGAACTTGTATGCTCAGCTTAACTTTTGGGTTTTAAATAAGACTATACACGGTTTAAATCTGGGCCTGTTCATCAGGAATTTGTTTTATAAACTTGGGCACAACCAGCATGCCGGGTTTTCCCTGGGGTTATCGTTTTTTCTCCCGGTGGGGAAGGCTTACTTTGGTGGGCATTGAAAACATATACAGATTACTAAAAAGATCATTGGTGCCAGTGGTTACTTATTTAGAAACAGTTGCTTACTGCTCAAGGAACTTCTAGCAACCTTTGGAGGAACCCTGGTTGAGAAAGTCTGTCTTAGACTAACATAAAGTCAACATCTAAGGACTTTTTCCCACCAGATGTGTTTTCATACTGAATGTGTTTCTGAAATGTACTCATATTGCTGCAGTTTCATATTACAGGAACCTTAACTTGGCAATGAGTACCTGCCCAACTAATTACAGATCAATGTGCGATGGTAAAGCCCAACTCCATTTTTATAGTCTTCACCATAGCCAATGTAGCTGATACAGACTTACAGAAATGTTCCCATTTTAACATGTAATCTTCCCATGTTCTTAATATATATATATATATATACACACACAGATATTGCTGAAGAGATGCGTAAGAATCATAACCTAGATCAAAGACTGCTGACATGCACATGGGATGTGTGTTTGCCTGTGAGCTCTAATGGAAGCTGGGATGTGACTCTTTGACATTGATGTACTGTGGATTTCAGCTGTCTTGATTTTGTGTATAACAAAATCAATTGATGACATGGATGACTCACAAGAACATATAGTATGTGACACAGATATCCCAAACAAAGAAGCTGACATAATCTAATCAGAAAACTAGAATTCCCTGTAGTTAGCAAGGAAATAGTTATTTATATATAATAACTTAGTATTACTCCAGCAGGGAGATGTATACATGAGATATTAAAGTCATGTATTATGTTGAAACATCCTGAAATATTTATACAAATTCAGAGAAATTGATATTCACTTTTATCCCTTTTGGATGCATATAATTAAATAAATGTATTCAGCAGTGCTCCCACTGCACCGGAATTTTGCAGTACCCTGTCCATCGATATTACACTTAACTCTTAAGGTGCCCATAGATACAAGATAATCATTGCCAAGTCATAATCTAGTTATTATCCTATGACTTGAATAGACTCTTCACAATTATTCTTACAGGAGCAGCTAATCTGTCAGGATCTTGTTTTTGGCCCATTACTATTGATTTGTTTATAATGCACCCAGCATTGCAGCTTGTGCAAATTGTCCATCTTTTAAATATGCACGTACTCTTGGGCAATACAAGTATAAGAATTTAAGTACTCATTTGGAAAAATACTTTTATTGTCAAATTGTGCAGCAAATTCAATCATTTTCCTATTTTTGACATTAGCTTTTGCTGAGGAACTAAATTGATAATATTCTTTTATAGATACAGTTTAAGGTGGAAGATAACCCCAATTAAGTTGTGTTTGACTCAGCCAGCATGTTTAAGTTAAATTCCAGGCAAAGAATTAAATACAAAGATGAAATAAATAAAAAAAAGCTGTTTTACCTGCTAAAGGTTTTGTAATTCTGTCCATCCAGTCATGAGATGAACACAGATCTGCTGCACAGTACAGTTCTGCCTGGCAGGATTGAAGCCCTTATTTTTCTCTGTTGCATTTAAGTAATGTTTATAGACCCTTCACCTGCCTATGACTGAACAGCGAAGGAAATGGCAGCAGATGTATAAGCTCATGTCTCTGTAATTCTGCTATCCCCTCCTATAAGAATTCTTGTTAGCACATGACCACTGCAGAAAAACTGACTGGTTCTTTACCTGTGTGGGACATGTTTTCAATACCAGAACTTGTGGGGAGGAAGAAGTAGGAATAGGATAAGTACTTACATGTCCCTGTACTAAGCATTCGATCCTTAATATATGGGAATGGGACACCCAAATGTATATTTTGTAATCTCCAACCACAAGGTTCAGCTTAAAAATATTGAAAATACATGCATGCAAACTGCATTTTATCTGCCAAAAAGTTTTGTTATTCTGTTCAGCCAGAATAGCATACTATCATACAACATGCCATACTGTGCACATAGGGATGACAGCATGACTGAATTTAGCTTCTCAGCCTCCTGTGGTACCTTTCCATTTACTAGACAAGGATTTAGCATTGTGATGATGCTTTTTTATTGTTTAACCACTTCCCGCCCGGCGCATTGACAAATGACGTCCGGGCGGGTGGCTCATTATCCTGACTGGACGTCTATTGACGTCTTCAGGATAATCCGCAATCGCGCGCCCCTGGGGGCGCGCATCGCGGCGATCGGTGGTGCCGTGGGTCAGTCTGACCCACCGCATTACCGACCGAGGTAAAAGGCTTCGATCCGAAGCCTTTTACCATGTGATCAGCCGTGACCAATCACGGTCGATCACAGTGTAAATAGGAAGAGCCGTTTATCGGCTTTTCCCCTGCTCAGATCTGCAGACCTGAGCAGCGGAGAGCCGATCGGCTGCTCTCCTGACAGGGGGGGGGCTGCGCTGAACGTTTGTCAGCGCAGCCGCCCTCAGGATCACCCCACTGGACCACCAGGGAGCCGGATCAGGACCACCAGGGAGCCCCCCCGGACATCGCAAGGAGGCCGCCCAGGACCACCAGGTAAGGGCAATATTATGCACTGTAGGGATGGCACTGTGCCCATGTATGATGCCTGCCAGTGCCATCCCTAACAGTGCTTGTTGCACCAGTGCCCACCACTGCCACCTATCAGTGCCCACCTGTGCCACCTATCAGTGCCCACCTGTGCCACCTAAAAGTGCCCACCTGTGCCACCTAAAAGTGCCCCCTATCATTGCCCATCAGTGCCCAGTGCCACTTATCAGTGCCGCCTATGAGTGTCCATCAGTGCCGCATATCAGTGCCACGTATCAGTGCCCGTTAGTGTTGCTTGTCAATGCCGCCCATCAGTGCTGCATATGTGCCCCATCATCAGTGCAACCTTATCAGTGCCACCTCATCAGTGCCAATCTGTACTGCCTCATCAGTGCCCGTCAGTGTAGCCTCATCAGTGCCCATCAGTGTAGCCCCATCAGCGCCCGTCAGTGAAGGAGAAAATGTACTTTATACAAATTTTTGTGACAGAAACAAAGAAAAATGTTTTTTTTTCAAAATTTTCGGTCTTTTTTTGTTATAGCGCAAAAAATAAAAACCACAGGGGTGATCAAATCCCACCAAAAGAAAGCTCTATTTGTGGGAACAAAATGATAAAAATTTTGTTTGGGTACAACGTCGCACGACCACGCAATTCTCATTCAGATCGCAACAGCACTGAAAGCTGAAAATTGGTCTGGGCAGGAAGTGTTCTAAGTGCATGGTATTGAAGTGGTTAATGAGCAGGTAAGTAACAGTCACAAGATAATCACAAGCCTGTCTGCACAGAATAATAATACAAAAAATTACTAGGCACAATTCTCATGCATACATATTTTAACCGCTTCAGCACCGGAAAGATCTCCCACTTTAAGACCAGAGTACTTTTTGTGATTCGGCCCTGTGTCGCTTTAACTGACAATTGCACGGTCGTGCGACATTGTACCCAAATGAAATTTGTGTCCTTTTTTCACACAAATAGAGCTCTCTTTTGGTGGTATTTGATCACCTCTGTGTGTCTTCTGATCACTGCTATAAACAAAAAAAGAGCGACAATTTTGCAAAAAATAAACAATATTTCTTACTTTGTGCTATAATACATATCCAAAAAATATGTAAAAAACTATTGTTTTCATCGTTTTTGGCCAATTTATATTCTTCCTCATATTTTGGTAAAAAAAAATCGCAATCGGCGTATATTGATTGGTTTGTGCAAAAGTTCCAGTGTTTAGGAATGATGAGAATTAATTTATGGGGTTTTTTAAATTTATTTTTTACTAATAATGGCTGCAATCTGCGATTTTTATCGGAACTGCGTCATTGTGGCGGACATGTTGGACCATTTTGACACTTTTTTAGGACCATTGACATGCTATGAAAATGTACTGATTACTGTATAAATGTCACTGGCAGGGAAGGGGTAAACCTGCAGGGGGCACTCTAAGGGGTTACATGTGCTCCCTGTGTGTGTTCTAACTGTATGGGGATGGGCTGGCTGGGGGAGGAGAGTGATTGCGGCTCCCATATACAAGGAGCCTGCGATCACATCCCTTCCCCCTCTGCCAAAACGGAGGTCAGTGTGTTTACATACACGAACTTCTGTTCTGTCACTGGGGAGCAATTGCTGGTAGCCGGCGGACATTGAGTCTGCCCTACCTGATCCCTGGCTCTCCTGGAACACAGTGAGTGCGCGCACGCTCACGATCCATGATCTCGCGGCCGCCGTTGGCAACGGCGTTTCGGAATATCAAATCACTTTGCCACTGTCAATCCATGGCAGGCGGTCGACAAATGGTTAACTAGCTTTTTGAGGTCTAGGAATCAGCTGGTCAGATTTCCTTTCAAAAATAAAACCTGGGATAGAATCTAATCCAAAACTCCATTCAAAACTAACGAACAACGCTTTATCTAGAATTTGGCTTTCAAGACTTTGTAATTTTAAAGTGGAACTTGTGAGATCCACCTATTTATTCAAGCCCCACCACTACCAACACAACCACCACTTTCACCACCAATCCAAAACAATAATAGAACTGCAAGGAGATTGGATGGAAATTGCCTCCAACAAACACAGTGGAAAAATCCATACTCTTTTACTTTCAAAAATGTTTATTTCCATTTTAAATATTACAAAGAAAGGCACAGTACATCAGTGCATAGAAAAACAAATGGTAATGCATTTTACAGGTAAGGTAAACATAGTGGTTACTGAACTCACGGGCTCTCTTCCCTTCTGCTTATAGTTGATCTAAGGCAGGAGGAGCTACACGACCAACGGTCTGAATAGGCAGAGGTAGTGGACTCCAACTCCCACAATCCAGACACCCCATGAAGGGAACAAGCTGTGCCCTGAGGAGGAGGTTTCGCCCCATCGAGTGAGAATAGGACGGTAACCTACCTCCTGCCTCATCAATAACCTAGTGGAGGGAAAAGGAAGAGAGGACCTTGAGTCATATATGTCACATTCCTACTGAAATCTCGTCTACTATAAATCAACCAGAGCTTAGGATAAAAATAACTGAAGTACCGGAAGGGTAGAGAAGGGAAGAATAGAGAGAGAGAGATAGAAGAAAGTAGCACCTAGAGTCAGCTCGGGTCAACCGTATTTAAGGACAAGTTCTGTCCCGGTATGAAGGAGACAACTATGTAGGCCACCCAAGGTTCACAGATGTTCTCGAACCTCTTAGTTGTATCCGAGAGGATGCTGGATAGTTTCTCCTGGGAAATGATCCAGGAGATTTTCCTTGATTTCGCTATAGTGAGTTTGGCTCCGAGCAAGATAAACTGCATTAATACTCTTTTAATGAAATTGTTGTAATTTTTTCATACTTTCATACCATTTCCAGTCGATCTTCTAATAAACTTGGTTTAGTCAGTTGAACTCATGCATGAGTTTCTGTTGTTTACTTGTGATGATATTTGTCATTTCTGGTGGCTTCAGAGTGGTTGGAATTGATTGAAAATGTCCATGTTTGCAGCCTGCTTTAGCGTTCCATAATGTCAGCACCTAAAGATGCATTGAGGGAATTTTACTAAGACGGGAGAAGACAGACCCTGGAGCAGATGGGCATGGCAACCAATCAGCTTCTAGTTTTCATTTTCAAAGCCTAATAAAACAAGCTGAAGTTAGAAGCTGTGTGGTTACTATGCACAGCTGCTCCAGATTCTATTAACGTTTTAGTAAATTCCTTTCATTCTGTTGTCATGCACGCTTCTGCATTTCCCAGCACAGGAAGAATCCATGAACATACAGAATTAAATTCTAGTTGTAAAAAAACACTCCAATCAAGTTTATATTCTTAACTCAAAAATGTCCCTTCTATTGCTCTCATCCTCTTCCAAATCTCAAAATTCCTTTTTTGCTGCTGTAATTGGACTCCTTGTTAGAGGCTGGCTGTGTTCATTTTTATTGGTTTCATTGTATGTACGAATGTAGCCACCCTTTCTTGCTTTCTTCTGAGATGGACTATGGATTATGGAATCTATAGTGTGAATAGAACTGTGCACATGATCACAACTACCTGCATTGCTCATTCCAAGCAAACAGAAATTAATAAGAGGATGAGAGGCTTAAAAGAGTTTAGGGGAATTTTACAAAGAGGCAGAAAAGCACAGTAAGAAATGTTTTCATAAAAAAATAGATTACAGGGCCATTAAGTAGTGGATGTGTGGATTAATTTTGGAGGATGAGGATATTTTTTAGAGTAGTGAACACAACACATGTAAATGTGTTCTGGTAAGAACAAGCTATACGCACATGATATTTACATACTACAGAGATCTCTCCTTGCTGGATTTTTAATTTTTTTTTTAGAATTGTTATTTTAAACCATATTTACTGGTATTATACAAGAATGTCAGAAGCTGAAAAAACAGTGATTGACTATTTCTCTTTTCTCCCTTCCTTTTCTTTTTTTTTTTCTTTTCTTTTTTCCTTTTTTATGTTTTATGTGACCTAGATCAAAAGTATCTGTGTTTTCTTAAACATTAATACTTTGTGCTTCCTTATCTTCCATGCATCTCCTTCCCTCTTTTCTCTTTATCAGTTAGTGACAAAAAAGTCGAAGACTGTAAGAACATATTATGGTCATTTATACCAAATTTTATTGTTAAGATTTTTTTTTTAATTTTTAGGTCGTTCCTCTCTAGAGACATCATACATTTATAGTACACGCATATCGAACAAGAATGGTCTTGTGTAAATGTACACAACACAAGTGATGAGATTTTTTATAGGAGTAGGAGGTTTTAATTAGGTGTGTAGGTGATGAATTACCGGGACATTAGATAAAAAAATACTTTTGTAAAGAATGACACGAAAAGACGGAGAAACAT
>BLSH010464798.1:1446464-1473358 GCA_018402905.1 Glandirana rugosa
ATATATATATATATATATATATATATATATATATATATATAATGGCAAAGGGATTGCTGCACAAGAAAATTTATTTCTGAGTAATTTATGAGTAAAAAAGCTTACATTAGATCATCATGTAACACAAACTATTTTGGGCTAATACCGCTCATGCCCCTCCTCAGCTTACACGATAAGACACAATATATATATATTGATTTGGTTCATTCCAATGGAAAACAAGCAAAATGCAAGTGATGGTAGCCAAACTGTTGCTTACTACTACCTACTACCTAACAGTTGCTCCGGCATATTGTTTTATTTTGATAGGTGGATTCATACTGTAGCTAGTTATATTTTGTAGTAGGGATGTCACTGCTGTTGCAATTTCATGGGAAAAAAACATGTACCAAAATAAGGAGTGTAAGACCAAATAATACAAGAGTCCAAATTGATCCATTGGTTTATACTAAAAAACAGCCAACATGTTTCGGGGGTCAGGAAACACTCCTCCCTCATCAGGGCTTCAGTTAAAGTAGAACATTTGATTGGACTCTTGTTTAAATCTATGTAAGGAAGTTACTGGGTGGATCAGGAGAGCCACTAACCAGTAGTATTTGCATGAGAGGTAGTAAAAATAAGGACCAGTAGCAGTGCTACTTCCCGGACTGATGTGTTGAATATTGGGTTGATATATGAAAATGGTGCCCAGAGGAACAGTTCATATTGCTCATAGCAACCAGTCAGAATCCTTGTTTTCCTTTTCAGATCTAGGATGCAGAATAATGATTGTAAGCTGGGTATTGCTATGTGCAGGATGCTACATAAGTGCTCTCTGTACAGAATTAATTTCAGGAGCCAGGAAACAGCAGCTTCAAGCATGAGTGGGCTCCTCTGCTGCCACAAGTTATAGTTGTCTTGACAGGTTCCCTTTAAGCTGTTAATGAAAGCCCAGTGGGTGCAGAGCCTAATCATAAGCCACAGGCTTTATGTGGCAAATACATAATGTACCATATGCAATATACTTTAATCTAATAAATTGTATTATGGATGCCTCTACTACATTTCAAACATGAGGCAGAGCTAATGTTAGCAAATGAGTTCATGCGATACTGTATATTTTAAATTTATCACAGTCAACCAGTATACTGTGAGAATATTGTCAAACTGTGCTCTGCTAAACCTCCACTAAACACCATAATGATCAGTAGGAAAGCTGTCAAGTGGCAGCCTGAAGATTTTCATTTTAATGAAGTGTGCAAGGAAATATGTTTATTCTGCTTTTGTGCAAAAATAAGATATTTAATCATTTTGTATTCTATTTATGGCTTATATCAATTTCTTCTGTTTTCTTTTAAGTTAAATATGGTGCTGGTGCCTTCTGAAATAGTTTAAAAACATTTGTGATTCAGACATTGTGTTATGTTATTTGCAATATAAAATGGAAAGACATAATGTGCCAGTTTTTCATCTGTGTTATTGGTTTGAAGTGTCTAATTCATTTAACCGCTTGCAGACCTTCTACAGCATATGAACATCTTTGAGGGCTTTACATATGTCCCGAGGAAGTTGAGATGCTGCATTGCTATCCCACTATTAATGGACCTGAGTGTGCTCTTGTTATGCGTCCCAGTGTATAAACAGAAGCCAGTCCCATTAGCTGGTGCTTCACTTACCATTGTAAAATCTAGTGATTATTCATTGTTGCTATCATAGTTTTGATATAGTAGCTGTATTGACGGTCATAGGTTTGCTTTGCAATTACTTGCATTGTGATAAATACACCTGCAGCAGGAAGAACGGCCATCTTTGACAAGAAGGTTGTGACTATCAGACTGACTTCCCTTCTCAATGATGGGCAAGAGGTAAGTGGTAGCCAAATGGGGAATAACAGGATCTGGGGCAATGTTTCTACTTTGCCTACTAGACCCGAGCACTGTTACATTGCAGGAGGTCACAAACTACTTCTTATCCAGAAGCACTAGGTAGTAGCAGAGAGGCAGCAGATGTAAGTTTGATTTGTGCTGAGGGAAGGGTGCCTTTACAAGGGACTGTTACATTGCCCTAAATGAGGAGGGTGACATTGTCTCTTTAATGGCTAATTCATGCATGATTCATTACTGTGTGGTTAAGCAGACTTTATGCAGTGTTTTTAAAGCCTCATAACCATACTTCAATGCCTGCCAAGAATATTACAATTGGCATAATGCAGTGCAGCACACACAAGTGTGGCAGAGTTGTTTTGTGTTAAAAATTAAGCAGCATGTTGCTTTCATGAGGCATCAACACTTGTGAGCTGTCTCCATTAATTTCAATGGTAACATGCCATAACTGTGTCATAACTGCACATATAGCATGTATGATGTTTTAGTGAAACATTTATAAGTATTAGCTGGGTGCTGGGGGAGAGGCAGTGGAAGTTCCTGTATCCCAGAAAGCACTGGGAAATAACAGAGAACTAGAACAGAGTAACTTCAGCCACTTCCTGTTTGTACAGAACAGGTTTGTGGTAACACCATTTGATTCTGTGTGGCGGCAAAAGCATCAAGCCAGCCAGCAATATTGACAGTGCCAGGAAGGAGATGGGGCATTGAGAATTATTGCCAGTGGCAAAGCATTTTATTGCAGCAAAAGTGACCTGGACCAAGCCAAGTGTCAAAGAGATGAACTTATATGAATCCATATAGTAGAGAATTCACCAAAATGTCTGCTATCATGTTACAACTTAACCATGGCCCAAAGCTGATCGTTTCCCCTTTAGGCACTTCCCACTAGAAACTAGTCAAACATGGCATACATGTTATAGGTGCTTTAATGAGAATTGCTTCATTCTTCATAATCAAATGAGGCCAAGGGGTTTACAGGCCAAGTTTCCTTGCTAATTTCTCCAGAAAGATCAAAAATCACATCTGAATGGAAACAATAAGCAGTAACTCCAATTTGGCTCTCATTTTCTGTTTTCCATCTTTTTTTGTATAAGTAAAGCCAACCAGCAGTGGCAGGGGAAGATCCATTCTACAGCATTATATTTGATAGAACAAGTAAAGGTTAGAAGCATGCCATTGAAAGCTCCTTGAAATTATGAAATGCATATGCAAACAAATATATGAATATATGTTTAAATAAAATACACAATAGATAAATACATGAAAGCTTAACACAGTTGATGGACTGTAGTTTCTACAATTTAATAATGAGTGTATTTAATACCTAACAACCAATATAAAAACCCAACTTCAGCAATTTCCTTTTTTCTTCCGTAAAAGCCTTTATGTTTTTCATTCCTTATACGGTACATTGGATCACAGCAGATAACTATTTCAGGCTTTTTATCTCATCTCCTTGACTCAGTGAGAACATTTCCACAAATGGCATTTGTTTACTTTTGATAAACAAATTCCAGATCATCCATCACCCTTCCAAGTTGAAAAGCTTGACATTATAGCTGCATTAATTTTGCTTTATTAACGAGAGTGCAGATATCCCACAGTCTGTAATTAGAATCTTACTGCAGTGCTTTTCAAAATTACAGCAACTTCTAGACATCTTCATATTTGAAGGCTGCAGAGTCAGGAACCAAACTGTTTTACAGATTCTTATTAACTCAAATAGGCAAATTGTACTGCAAATTAGAAGGGAATATGAGCAAGGTAACTTACATTAAAAAGTTTTGCATGAATGTTGCAGTTATAACAGCACAAATGTAATAGAATCTGGGTTACCTGGTTCAAAAAAATAATTTCCCA
This sequence comes from Glandirana rugosa, assembly GCA_018402905.1. Classification (NCBI taxonomy): domain Eukaryota; kingdom Metazoa; phylum Chordata; class Amphibia; order Anura; family Ranidae; genus Glandirana; species Glandirana rugosa. The sequence goes on from BLSH010464798.1 coordinate 1,450,190, forward strand.
ATAAATACCTGATTACAAAAATAACTGAGGGCAAATGCACAAAATACATTTTAATTTAGTTATGTAATCAAATTGATTAAAGGGTTAGTTCACCTTTCCGGAAAAAAAAAATGTAAAAAGGTGAAGTAGCACGGGAAACTTTAGGCTGAATAAAAAAGATACTGAGGAGGCCTCTGTAATAACTATGCGATGTTAGTACAGTGATCTCCCCGCTAGGCTATTGTGTTCTAGAGGGGGGCCTGTCCCCCCGCTAGAACACATTGATCAGTGCTCGTCAGGGCCACTGATAGGGGGGTACAGCCAGCCCCCGTGTGGGGGGCTCGGAGCACACAGGGGGGCCCCACACAGGGGGGATTAGTGACAGATGACAATTGTGTCTCTTTTCCTGCAGCAGATGAACGTTGCTCTCCTTCCCTCTCCCTTGCTACAAGATTTTATCTGATAAGAAAGAGACAGTCATCCCTCACTAATCCCCCTCCCTGTGTGGGCCTCCCTCCTCTCAGCACTGGAGTTTATCTCTAATTTAGGCTCCATTGCACACTGGTTTAAAAAAAAATCACTGCTTCTACAGGAGTTTAGAGTTTTGCTTGTAGAAGCAGCTCAATGCTATCCTATGTGTCCATACACATTAGGACAATTACAGGCATATTTTAAGCTCAAAGTTTAAGAGACAGAAAAAAAAACCCTTCTGGTTCTCCTAAACTCCTCTAAACTTTGGACAAAAAAATGTTCTATATGAGCGTTTTTTTCTGCCAATTGAACTGGAGTTTTTTAAGCCCAGTGTGCATGGAGCTTAACTTTTTTTCTCTCCCTCTGATCCCGTAGCCTGTACATTTATCTCATCTTCATTTTTATTTATTAACTCAGTTTTACCTTTTAGATTTAGCAGGAATTCTGTGAGTTATGTTGTATTTGTGTCTGCTAATATTTTTATTGTACTTTTAGCGAAATATATACCCCATAATACTTTCTGGGGGTGGCCCTGTCAAATAGTCTGTAGGGGGCTCCACGATTTCTATCAGCAGCCCTGGTGCTTGCAGCCAAAGGCTGAGAGCTCTGATCAATACTGATCAGAAAGATGTCTTTCTGGCATGCCCATTCTACAGAAGCTAGGTGATTGGCAGACAGGCTGCCTTACACACGGCCCGAATGTCTGCCAGTTTTTGTTAAATCAGCCAATAGCGGCTGATATTCTGCCCCTGTGTACCAGGCTTAACAGACTGTGTTGGACTCCATATAGATAGGTCTGTTTTACCTGCCAAAGACCTTGTAACTGTGCAGTAAGTTTTCTGTTTTTGCCACTCTTGGCATACAGGATAGCTAGATCTTTGACTTCATCTGCAGCAGTACAGCTTGGTCAGTAACAAACCTGCCTACTTACCGATAATGAAGTAGAAACAACACACGCAAACCATCCATTTGTTTACTTTACTCTCTCCTCCTGTCAACATGTGTGTGCTGCAGCAGATTTCAATTAGTTAGCAGAGCACAAATCAAGCTAAAATGTAAACCCTGTAACATGTAGGAAAAAGCACTGTGTGTTTCACCCACTGCCTCAAATAACTGCTACCAGGTGCCAATTCCCCAACAGAGAATGTCTAGCTCAATAAGCAATCAACAAATGCAGAAAATGGAGCCACACACTGTCCATGTCCACCAGCTAACACTGATACAAGGATCAGCTTCAGCTCAGTCTCCTCTCATAAGCCACACCCCTCTGGCATGTTTCACCTTGATGATAGGGCTTAATTGTAGAGGTCACTAACGGCCTCTGAGTGTAAGCCCTATCAGGAAGAAATGCATCAGAGGGACATGACTTATGGGAGGAAATTGAGCTGAAGATGATCCTTTGATCAGTGTTGCCTGGTTGACATAGACAGTGTACAGCCCCATTTTCTACATTTGGTAATTTAAGTTTAAACCCCTCATTGTAAAGCAGCAAAGCATACTTACAAGTTAGTGTGTGGACCACTGTAAACAAAATAATGAACAAACTAATTTTTATAGTTTAGGCATTCTATAATGTTGACTGTCTGCTAATTAATAAATAGGTTAACATATGCCCAAAGTTTTTGCACTAGGCTCCTCAAAGGGCATGGGCCAGCTGCAGTTGCTATCCTTATTTTTATAGTTGTTTTCATAACTTTAGTTTTTAGTTTTCATATTTAATTTTGATTGTTTCCACCAAAACTGTTTTGTTTAATTGTAGCTGAAAGGCTCAAATTGCCTAAGTAATAGCAATGGAGCATTTAGGCCTACAGCAAGATATTTAAGTAATATATTCAAGGTTATATATGGTTGAAGCACTGATTTTATTTACAAACCCTCTCATAATATGTCTTAGTTTAAGGAAAATTGTTCAACCCGCAACTGTCCAGTCTGACAATTATACTGCAGCTCGACCCACCAACCACACTTTACTACTGCATATAGATGCCAGTGGTGCTCTACCAAAGTATATGTGTTTTTGGAAATAGATGTGGTCTGAAATCTACCTTTATTCATAACCATTGACTCATTAGGACTTTAATCTCTAACTTGGGCAGTATTCTATTGCACTGCATGAGGAGTGTGGGATTAATTTATTTTAAAATGGAGAGAAGAGAGCCATCTGTAAACAATCACAAAGGTTGCTCAACAACTAGGACTCCCAACCCTTTCAGCTACTTTTATCAAGCCAGGATTGATTACTGCTATGATTTGATAGTTGACAAAACACTGGGTTGTATATTGCCACTCTTTACAGATATTTTCTGAATTAATTAATAGGAACTTATTATTATTTCCCTAAAATAGTGAAATTATGTTAGGCTTAAATGAACAAGGTAAAGTACAGTAAATTGCAGAAATCCATAGCTATCAATCAGACCTTAGATTATTGGTGGATTTCATGTTCAATTCAAATATGAATTGTGGTTGGTTGCAGTGGGTTTCAGTTATTGTGTTTTGTGTGTTTTGTGCTTGTTATATTGAAGATGTTAGCATTGAAGAGTTCATTGATGTAGAATACGCTAAATGACAATGTGTGCCATGAATTCACAAACTACATCAATGGAAACCCTAGTCATAGACAAACACAAAGCTAGTGATTAGTCAATGCTATTGGTTACTTTGGCTTTTCTTTGACAGATATGGATGTATGTGCTCTCCATTTCTGCCCTGGTATTGCTCCATCTCAGTATATCACTCCCATAGATTTGCATGTCTCATAGATTTTGCTTCACATCTTAAACTAATGAGATTGCTGCAGTAAACACACAATATTTATGAACCTGCAATTGCTTTTTCATAGAAGCCAGGAGATAAGAGAGTTTAGACCATGAACCAATCATGGCTTCCCTGCAGTGAGGCAAATTAGTGATATTTATCGGGATAATATATTCGTAGGCATTTACCAGTGACCATGGTATTCATCTAACATGCATGTAAAATTGTACCTAATTAGTTTTTTTTTTTCTTGCGTTCCTGCTTGTTTCAGTAGCAGACAACATAACATTTCTTGACACAGAGGTGCATCAAATCAAAATGCTAAAACCAGTAACACCACGGTTAATCCAAAAGATGACCCACTTTAACTTGTAACCTGTAATTATATGCCAATATGCACTGCTGGTGTCTTTGGTGGCCATTAATACTCCAAATGGTTCATTAGTTGGTATGAGAACTAAGGTCATACTGAAAATTATTATAGGTATATACAAAAAGAAAGCTGGTTACAAGCTATAAAAGTATAAACTAAATATGAAAACTCTGTAATAGTATTTAAAAAAATCTAGATAGATAGATAGACAGATAGATACATTAGATAGATAGATACATTAGATAGATAGATAGATAGATAGATAGATAGATAGATAGATAGATAGATAGATAGATAGATAGATAGATAGATAGATAGATAGATAGATAGATAGATAGATAGATAGAGACATTTATTACAAAAAAGCATACAGCATTCTTTTTCCTTTCAGATACTCTGCACCTAGTTGAAACCTTAAATGGAGTTTTACAGAGGGAGAAGTGAGTGGGTGATGAGTCTCTGCTCTGCTGAGTAGTTATCTTACTTGCAGACTGAAAACTATGCCTAGGGGGGTGGTAAAAACACATTAGTCTGCATGATCCTCTGCTCCCACAGGCTCCTTTGCACTTCTAGAATTGTCCTTGCAACCTCCTCTCCCCTGCACTCCAGTGGTCTAAGCTCCTCTGACAACATTAAGGCTGATGCAGGACTCATAGACCTGCACTGGACATGAGGATGCTTGGGGACATTCCACTACTAGAGCAGAGGGGAGCACCATTTGCCATGGGAGCAGAGGATCAGGTAAGTAAAAGACCAAATGGGCAGTTAACCATTGCAGTCTCTGACTGAAAGGGAGGCCTTTTTTAAGATTAAAAACAACAAATACATGGGTTTGTATGTATGGAATCCATGTATTTGTTGTTTTTAATCTTAATCATAGCCCTTTGTGGGTATGAATCATCTCCCTCCTTGGATGATGCCCCTCCTCCTGGAGCGTACCCTTTAAATTCTCAGTAACTCGGAGCCTGGTCACATGACCTGATGAATGTAATCTCCTGTAACATGTAGTCATTTGTGACCAGACTCTGTCTCTCCATCCCAGCTTCCATGCTCCAGCGAGAGTGTGAGCTCTTTTCCTCCTTGCACTCCCCAGCTGCTTCCCCTGGTGTGGCCGTCCATTCGCTCATTCCTCTGGTCATCTGACTCCCTTGTCACATGAGGTGACTCACCAACATGGAAGCAAGCGGCGGCCGGTGTTTCCTCCATTCACCCGACTTGCCCAGTGGTGCTTCCTCAGGTGACTTTGACCCACAGGAGGACCATCATGAGCTAAGGAATCGCCGCAGCTGTGCACACTGTGGGGGCCTCACTCCCTCTCCTTCCAGCGGTGGTCCACCCTTCACCCACTGGCATCCAGCTACAGGAGCAGGGTCATCCATCCCTTTGCTGTTCAGCTTCAGGCGTCTGTGAGTGAGCTCACACCAGCTGTGAGTGGGGGATTGTTTCCTTTGCAAGTTTATTATATGCCTGTATGATATCAGACATCAGCCTAGTTTTTAACTTCCTATGTTGAAACTGTTGACTTTTAATAGTATCGTTAGTTTTGCTTTGGTGAGCCAGCACACCCTTTGTGTGTTATCAGACTGATTTACTGTTGTGAGTTTAGTAACACTTTAACCACTTCACGCATTGTAATGAAGTGGTTATACCGCGGTGATGCCTGCAGCTAGAGGCATCATCCTGGTACCGTTCTTAGAGTGGACAGTCGGCTTTCATGTTGTAACAACCGATGCGGTCAAATAGCCCCTTGGCCGTTATCACAAGCAGCAGGAGGGGATGTCCCCCCTTCCGCCGCTCCGCATGGGTCTCCCCTGTCCCACTGGACTGCTACCGTAGTTTGTTGCCATTCCACAAGTGTGTGCAATTTTAAATAATAACATGTTAGGTATCTATTTACTCTGCATAACATCATCTTTTACAATATACAAAAAAATTGGGCTAACTTTACTATTTCGTTTTTTTTAATTCAGCAAAGTGTATTTTTTCCTAAAACATTGCATTTGAAAGATCGCTGCGCATATACTGTGTGACATAAAATATTACAAGGACCGCCATTTTGTTCTCTAGGGTCTTTGCTAAAAAAAATAAATATATATATATATATATATATATATACATATATATACAGGGTGGGCCATTTATATGGATACACCTTAATAAAATGGGAATGGTTGGTGATATTAACTTCCTGTTTGTGGCACATTAGTATATGTGAGGGGGGGAAACTTTTCAAGATGGGTGGTGACCATGGTGGCCATTTTGAAGTCGGCCATTTTGAATCCAACTTTTGTTTTTTCAATAGGAAGAGGGTCATGTGACACATCAAACTTATTGGGAATTTCACAAGAAAAACAATGGTGGGCTTGTAACGTAACTTTATTCTTTCATGAGTTATTTACAAGTTTCTGACCACTTATAAAATGTGTTCAATGTGCTGCCCATTGTGTTGGATTGTCAATGCAACCCTCTTCTCGTAGTCTTCCCACACTGATAGCAACACCACAGGAGAAATGCTAGCACAGGCTTCCAGTATCCGTAGTTTCAGGTGCTGCACATCTCGTATCTTAACAGCATAGACAATTCCCTTCAGATGACCCCAAAGATAAAAGTCTAAGGGGTCAGATCGGGAGACCTTGGGGGCCATTCAACTGGCCCACGACGACCAATCCACTTTCCAGGAAACTGTTCATCTAGGAATGCTCGGACCTGACACCCATAATGTGGTGGTGCACCATCTTGCTGGAACTATGATGTCAGTGATAGGGAATTTCTGGCCATCAAGTCAGCTTTGGAGGAATGGCAGTACCTCCTGGAAGGAGCAGCTCACCCGGTATTGGTTTTTACTGACCATAAAAACCATAAAAAAAACATATGCTGTGAAGATACGAGATGTGCAGCACCTGAAACTACGGATATATATAATGTTTGGAAGTTCATTTTCTAGCAAAAAAATACTGATTTTAACTTTTAAACAACAAGTGTCAGAAATAGGTTTGTCTTGAAGTGGTTAAAGAAGAAGTAAACGCCCATTTTTTTTTCATTTTTTGCAACCTCTAAAAATTTCTCTCTAGAAATACCTTTTTTTTCTTTTTTTATCTAATATTGCTTCTTCCGGGTCTCGGCTGCGCCATTTTTACTGTTAATTTTGATGTATGCTGCAGACGTCATTTCCGCCCTTCTTTCCCTCAGCCTAAATCCTGCGAATGCATGGTTGCATTTAAATCAAGTCTCTATCTCTGATCCATCCACACTGTTTACAATCTGCATCACTCCCTCTCTTGTTCACTCCCCCTGTGTGACCTAGCACAAGGGGAGAACCAGGAAGCATAGGAGAAGGACACAGCACACTCTCACGATTCTTGTGTGCTGTGCAGATTACATTGTAAAGGAAATGATCCCGGCATGCTGAGCATACAGAAACGGCACACATAGCGTGCCATTTATGTATGGAAGAAGTGCGCAGGTGCCGCTGACTTCATTACTGCTTTCGGAAGAGATTTTGAAAAAACTGAAAATGTGAGTAAGATGGGACAAGAGCTGATAAGGAGGGCTAAATGTGCAGATTAGCAGGCAGTAAAGTGGAGATCGAGGGTTTACAACCACTTTAAGACAACATAATACCTGCAGAGGTAAGTATTTAGAGACAGAATATTAAATATGGCAATTCTCAATTTATATTGGGAAAAGAAGTGATGTATAAGAAAAGCATTGTGATACTGGAATTTATACTAGGTAATACCCTGAAATGTGATATTGTTTATACGTTTAACATTACTGTAAAACAAGGTCTTTTTAAAATCTTTGTAAATATTTTATCAGATCATGGGGCACAGCACATGTGCAAAGTTAAAGTTTTGAGGTGGTTTGTTTTATGATTGGTAATAAGATGATGTTGATGATTATGGTTATTAGGATTATTATTATTATTATCAGCATCACGCTTTAAATAGTTTGAAAAGCACTTTTAACTTCAATTACATCTTTATCAGTCTCTAGCTATCTGGCTCCATAGCACACGTTCACATATGCCTTTGACACAGAATATTAATGTACAAGGAAGAGTTATGGCAGATAAATATGCCACTAATGACTTTTGGGCATTAAATATTTTCTTTAATGTTATTCACGCTCTCAATTTATTTTGAAAACCTGAGCAGCACTCTACCCCTCCCATGTTCTCACTTGCTCATTTTCCCACACATGTTACAGAGGCATTCATCTTAATTTTATTATACTTCAGCTTCAGAATGGATATTATTTTATGAGGACGTGTTGAATAGAAATTCCCTGTGTGCAAGCAATGAAATAGCCATCACTGCTTCCTGCTAAATGGATATTAAGGTGAAAAGCTGAACTGTATACATACATCCAGCATTAAAAAGGTCCACATCATCATACCATCTGAGGTAGTCCCCCACCACACACTTACCGACACACGCACATACACACATATCTGTTAGTCCACTTAACTTCTGCTGACCTTAGCAAAGCTTAGATACATGCCGAATACTGGACAGTGAAGCTGAACTTCAGGCAACATCATGGATAGATTTGCTTTCACTGATGTACTCACTTTCTAGGCCATTTGGGAGCACAAAATAGTGTGCTTTAACAACTGAGTAAGAAGTCAAACGTAGTAATGAGCAAATATATTCACAATTTAGGTAAATTGACAGTTTTTTGAGTAGTCTGGGTATACATAACTATAATTGTTAAATTGGTAAATTATCATGAGCTAGAATTCTCTGGCCCCTGGTTTGGCCCTGGTTTGGCCCCTCTGGTCAAACCTGACCCCCTTCCATCAGTGGATGCATATTTGTTTATTGTGATAAACATAAGTATATGCATCAAATAATGATATTACTTATCCTAAGTTGCTGGGTTACAAATTGAAAAAATCATGGCCTGCAAAAGTAGGGGGTTTATACTCATCTGTTTCAACACCACTTTGAGCTACAGCCTCGTGATGAATCTTCACATTCAATATTACTGGCAGTTTCAGGTGGGTCTGCACCATGTGCCGTGGCTCCTTTTGCTTACCCCTTACCTAGGCTATTGCTCTGTAAGAGTTCAAGGATCAGAGAAAAGGTAAATGGATCAGATCAGCATAAACCCTGTTATTTTGCAGGTTATGTTTTTTTAAAAATAAATAATCCAGAAACTCAGCAATTTTAATATAATTATGGGGAGTATTATGAAGTACATACAGAGTATATACTGAAAAGGACCTGTGTGTGGGCCACTACCATCATTGAAAGGTCAGATATACCAAACAGCCAAACCATAAGATGCAGTTGTTTGCTCCTTATCATCCTCTCAATTATGATATAGGGGTTTGGTACCTACCAGGTCTTTGATTTGAACAAATCAGGCCTTCTACAACTGAGAAAGGGAACACTCAGGCAGCACAAATCTGGCCATGTATGGAAAGTATAAATGTGGAGTTATGATGTCTGTGTGATAGCATAATTAAACTATTTCTGAATGGACATGGAATATATATAAATTAATATTGTGCTAATTGCAGAATCCAACAGTATGGTTATGTAGCCAACAATGGACTACAGTTACCTTCTGCAGACCACCCCCATTATTCTCCCTCTATTCCTGTGTCCCTCTAGTGCTGGGCTCCAATAACTGACATCATAACTTTGAGCCAAGCAGGGAGGGCTGTGGGACTAGTAGTCTCCTGGGCAGACATGCTAGGGTTGTGAAACTATCCTTGGACTACGCATCCCAGAGGGCTCTCTGAAACACCAAAGGAGACCTCTGGGAGAAACTAAGAAAGGGCCAGTAGATCCGCCCCACACTCTCTTCTACCTGGGTCTCATCAAGTGAACACCTCCCTGCTGCTGTGCAGGAGGGCTGCGGCCTACCATGTGGCAATCCAGTTATTCCAGCCCAACCCCAAAAGGCCCAACTCTGCTTGCTGTTTGCGAGACATCACCGCAGCACCACCTCATCCAACGGATCCAACTACCACCCTGTCCAACAGGTGGCCGGTCATCTCTGTTCAGTCCAAAGAAGGACGTTTTATCTGGGATCGCTGTTTGGGAGGTTTCTGTCTTGCTCTTCAGTTGGTGAGAGGGCTGTTGCCCCCTGTTCATAATCCCTTCCTGGTAATCTTGTTTGGACACTGTGTACAGACACCTTGCCCCTGGAAACACTTTATTGCATTACATAAGACACTGTACATAGACATCCATATCTGGAACTAATCTAAGGAATGTCACTAGTCAGTGTAAGCTTTCCTGCTTACCTTAGCATCACTGTGCCATATTTTGGATACAAATTAAAGCACTCCAACTGCTGGTGAAGACTATCACAGGCCTGCACTCGGGACATTGCTGTTACTATTACTTAAAGGGCCCTATCCTATTCCTATTCTAACTGGTTTCTCATTAGGATGTAAAGGCTTATAGGCCGGTCTGGGGTTTCCCTTTTTTTTGTGGTATCCTATTGCAGTAACTAGTTATTTTGAGGGGACAGCAAATTTACACTGTTATACAAGCTGTACACTCACTACTTTACATTATAGCAAAGTGTCATTTCTTCAGTGTTGTCACATGAAAAGATATAATAAAATATTTACAATAATGTGAGGGGTACTCACTTTTGTGAGATACTGTATATACCTTGCACCTGTTATTGAACTGTAATTAAGTTGTTTTCTGGGGGATTCCTCACCTGAGTCTTGGCTGTTATCCAGGGCTCAGTTGGTCAATAAACCCCCTCTTGTAAATATATCTTTACTCCAGTAAAATCTAAGAGAATATCAATTCAACTTGTGTTAGTGTCATTTAAAGGCGCCTGCAAAAAAATGTCTGAACCCAGAGTGCTAGGTGGGTTGGAAGGTTCACAAGGTTAGGGCAGTGCAGCTGAACAAGTAATTCTAAGCAGCCCTCAAGGGGGCAGTGCTACAGTTATTTGTTTATTCACTCCTGGATGATACCATTGCTGAGTTGTCGTTTTGAGGATGCTAGTTCCCTAGCTGCCGTGCTGAAGCTTTAGTTTCAATACTTTCTATATAACATAATTGGAAAATGTATATACATTTGTGACTCTGGCTCTCATTTACTGGATTCTTGTGTTTTCACTAAAAGTACTCTGTATATTAAACTAAAAAGGGTTTGGATAGAGTGAGAAATGGTTTAGAACCTTGTCCATTTTTTCCCCCTCAAAGTCAATAACCTGTGCAGCACTGTCTCCAAACCACCATAGAACTTGGTGTGTGCTCTGCCAATAGTCACCATCAAACACCCACTGCAAAAGAAATCCAGAACTCCATATGGTAAATTAAGCATATGGTCTCACATGGAACTACAGTTAACACTTCTTCTAGCATGAAGAGGGCTGACTTTATTTTGCTATATTTTTTTCTGTGTCCCATCAGCGAGATTTCTATTCACTTTAATTTTCAGAGACAGCAGGAAGAAAATACCTCCCACATGAAGGGAATTCCCTTTTTTAAACAGTTGTCACCAGAACAGGTTTGGAATATTTCACCTCTATTCCTACTGGAAACTATTTAAAAATGTTGTATTTCCCATCATTTTATGTACCTGAAACAATGGTCACCAGGCCCTAATACCATCACTTGAAACTTGAAGCATTCTTCAAAGTTTGGATTTCCAATACAGACTCCTGATTTGATGTAAATTTGTATAGTCATGGGGGGCTTGGCTGACCAAGCTCCAGCATGGACGCTTAAGCCCAGAGCTCCGATCATCCGCCGGGGGAACGAGCACAGAGGTGCCCAACCAGGAGACCCAGTAAACAGCACTGAGCTCCCACGATCCCACAGACGCAGCAGACATGACCAAACACCGCGGAGACCACGCACAGCCAAGGAAACTGCAGGAATTCTATCCTGCAGTGCAGAGGCAGCAAGACCAACATGGCGGTGCTGACTCCATGCAGGCTCCACATGCAGCTGCAACAAAGGTACAGGAGAACGGACAGAGACAAAAAAGCAGCAGGGACAAAGGCTCACACAGTGGATCTCCCTCTGGCAATAACAGCCCATCCACATAGAGCCCAGCCAAGTCCAAGGCTCGCAGAGAATCCCCCACATGGCCTGAAGAGGAGACAGGCATGGAGGTAAGTGACACGCAGGCCTCCCACTCTGCAGCTAGGCCTCAGAGAGCGGACCCAATAGCAGCCTTCCCTACAACCGGGCAGTCGGTTTCAGATACGTATTAAAGGACATGATGCTCTCACTTAGGGCCTCATTAATGTCTGACCTGATTGCTAACGTGAACCAATGCAGCAAAGAAGTACAGGCTTTGGGGGACCGGATGGACACTATAGAGAACTCTATGGGCGAGTACTCTGGATCATTTAGCACATTAGTGGACGCTAACAACGCACATACTGATGAAATAACGTGGATAAAAGACAAAATTGCAAATTTAGAGGACCGGTCCAGATGCAATAACATTAAATTGAGAGGAATACCAGAATTGGTACTGCCTCAGCAACTGCAACAATATGCATAATCACTATTTTCCACCATGGCCCCTAGCTTGACACCGCATGATCTCACCATCGACAGGATTCACAGGGTACACAAACCCTCCTTTCTGCCGGTGGAGACACCAAGGGATTTCCTCCTCAGGGTCCACTTCTATCACATCAAAGACCAGCTAATTACTCTTTCCAGGAAACCTGGGGGGCTACCCATGCCATAATCTGGTATACAAATGCTTCCTGACTTGTCCAAACACACACTCCAACGCCGCTGCAACTTGGTGACCATAACCAAGGCACTGAGAAATCATAAGATCCTTCATAAATGGAGGCACCCTGCCACATTATCTATCACGCACAATGGAGCTACCATCTTTGTCTCAACCTTAGACAAGGGATTGGAGGCCCTATGAAAGTGGGGTATCATCCCAGAGCTAAATCAGGCTCATACTACTCCCACCTATGTAAATCACAAAGAGGCGGAATGGCAAGTGGTATCACGCAAGCGCTCGGGCAAGAACCGAAGCAAGGGTGACTCTGAACCCAATCACCAGCCTACCAAAACCTAGTATAACCCCCGGTCAAGATAGGATATATTCCATATCATGATCCCCCACTCACAGTTAAAGCAGTATGAACTGCACACGGATCTAGTCACAGATCCCATTTTTACAAACTTTATTCCAAGGTTAAAACCAAGGTTTTCCTATTTTGGCAACTGTTACTTTTCCTTTTTTGTTATATGCACATTTCAGAGCAGAGGAACCCCACAAGCAGTTCAGCGGGAACATCCCAAGATCTACCTGACAAGGACAATTACAGAGGAGCGGAACCCGGTAGGAGAATACTACCCACAACGGACTGACAAAAAAGTGAGTACAGACTAACGCCACACAAATTACCCAAAGCAACTGAACAATATCAATTACATGTTTGTCACTAAATGCTAGGGGCCTAAACCACCCAGTGAAATGTCTATCTATGTGGTCAGATACGCTTCCTGCGCCTCCAGTTTTCCCTGCTTTTCTGTTTCCCTGCAAGTGACAGTGACCCCTGTGGTGGGATGACTATTGCACAACATAACTGAACCAGAACTTGTAGCAGACTTGCAGAATGTATGCAAAGAAAGTTGATCTGAAGTTATGCAATGCAGACTAGCTGCAATTATGCAACAAAATTGTAAAGCCTGGAAAGTCTAGAAATAGCTTAACAAGTCATTTTCAAACTTGCAGCTCAATTGTTTGCTATCTGGGATATAGTTAGCTATTATTTAGGTTTCCTGTTTGTTAGGTTTACTGGTCAGGTATTCTGTCACGTTACTTTTATGTTTGCTGAATGCTGTTGTTTGGATGGTTTTTGTTTCATTGTAAATAAATCTCTCAGGTACATATAGTAGTCTGGCCTCTGATTTTAATTGTAGCTACGCAGATCTGGTCACCTCTGCTGCTGAATCCTGACAATACTTCACATTCCAACTCTTACACTGCAGCATTAACAAGGGAGTTTTTTCAAATGTTTTCACATATATCTATGTTAATTTGCAGATTATAATTATTCTGTGTTGCAGAAATACTTGATTCCTCCAGGGAAAACTAACCCAGGAAAAGTCCCCATTATAAGAAAATATTACATTTGCATGTGATTTTTTCTTCTTTTGACGTATGAAAGGTTGTTTACCATATCATTCTACAGTGATCAAAAAAAACCATACCATTACACACTAATAACCTGTCATTTCATAGGATAGACTTTACTCTAGTTTACAAATAATTGCTTATAATTCTAATTAGTAATATGTTGTGGGTGAACTTGTCTGTGCTGCCTTCTATTTATCATAACAGACTTGTAGATGGAAAAGAATACTGTCATTATTAATTAGCAATTGCAGACAACTGCTAACTTTAGAGAACAAAATATATCATCCAACCTCCCCTTTAGCTCCTCATGCATATTAACTCAGATGTTCTCACCTCACTATTAAGATCTGTCAAATCTGCGTGACCAGACTATTCTGAGAGCATACAGTGAAGCTTTTTAAGTATTTTGTAAGATAAGTGGTTCTAAATGCCTAAATCTGTTTTACTATGAAAGTTATTTAGCTAAAGATAATTTGTTGCTTAAAATATATGATTTATTGATCCATGTTAGAATATATTCTAATATTTATTTTTTTGATGTCCCTTTCTCCAAATGAGCCCAACAGACTAGTGGGGTGATTTATATTGTAGCAGAAATTCAGTTTCGCTCACTAAACTGCTGCTTGGAAAAAAAAAAATAAATAATTATTTTTTTTTTTAAATAAGGCATAGTTTATTTTATTTGTTTTTTTACTGCTATTTACATCTGTCTTTTACTTTTTTGTCTATGTTATCATTATTTGTGCACCAGAACTTTGTCTCTTTTTTCTTCCATCTGTTTTTGTGAAAAAATGTAAGATGATAAGGGACTGTTTTTTAGCATGTGAGCAGGTTCAGTATACATGAAAGTGAATCAAATAACAACTGATACACACACCTATACTAGTTGCATCTAATACATAAAAATAATATATAATTATATTTTGTATTATATTTAAATTAGATATGTAAATATATTTGATGAACACTGGGAGAGATTGCTGGTTTATAATTTTACCAACTGATTAATCTAGTGAGTTAAATTTAGTGAGAATGGTGAAGGACTCTTGGGGATTCGTGTGAAGATCTGGGAATTCATCATTATAATGGACACTTTTTTGAACACTTTTGCTATTATTGTTTTTTGAACATTATTGTTTCTTCACGTTTTCTAATATTTTTCATATATTTTTCATTTTTGTTTTTAGAGTCTATGCACTACTCTATAAGCACTTGAGCAATGGTATTGTAGATTTTGCACAAATATCTCTGCATGCACAATTTTACATTTGAACTTTATTTGCACAAAATAATTTTTATGTATTAGATGCAACTAGTATTATTTTTACTATTTCTTTTATTTCAGGTACTTATATAGCACCATCAATTTACTCAGCGCTTTACATATACATTGTACATTCACATCAGTCCCTACCCTCAAGGAGCTTACAATCTAAGGTCCCTAACTCCTATGCATATATACACATACTAGGGTAAATTTTTTAGACAGGATCTAATTAACCTACCAGCAGGTCTTTAGAGTGTAGGAGGTAACTGGAGTACCCGGAATAAACCCACATAGGCACAGGGAGAACATGTAAACTCCAGGCAGGTAGTGTTGTGGTCGGGAATCAAACCTGTGACCCTTTTGCTGCTAAGCGAAAGTGCTTTCCACTACACCACTGTGCTGTATAAGTGTGTATGTCATTTGTTAATTGATTCACTTGCAGATGTATTGATATATTAGCGATTTAGATTGGTTTGTGGACTTGTGCTACTCTGTCTGTAGTTTATTCTGTTTATTGACACCATCAATAATTAGAGCAGCAGCAGTCCATTAGATTATTATAGGCACGCCCACCCATGGCACTGTTACCTTGTTACATATGCTTGAAAGTAGCTAGTCCTATGAACCATTTAAAGCCTATTGCACCACCTAAATTTTGCCTTACACATTAACTTGCAAAAAATTAAAACTTCAATTTTCACAATACATAGGACTCATTTGAATCATAATTGGCATAAGAATTTATCTATGTCTCCAACATCTTTCCACCACTTCTCATCACTCTCACCTTCAACAACAGGGAGACATGTTATTTAAAAGAGAAATCAAAATGGCATATCTTGTGCACATGTTATTAGTGGGGTGGCAAAGGTAACCCAGAAAAAATAGCCAGCCACTGTTGATGTTAATTTTTTATTATTATTTTTTTGGTAGCATGTGAGCAGGAGAATGAGGGAAAGGAGGGATCAGAAAAAAGCTCATAATAAAGAGGACAATAGGATATGTAAGTTTATTATTTGACCTGAGATGATTCTTATGTTGTGTGCAGTTGGATAAGAGAAGTGGGGGGGGGGGTTGCTTTAAGTCTTCTATGCCTGGAGCATTTATTTCTAGAATGAGTGTAAGTTTCCAAATTATTTATCTCATTAAAAATGAACCAGAAAAGAGAAAGAAAGAAAAAGGAAGGAAAAGAAAACAATCTCTACAGGCAATGTTTGAAAAAAAAAAACAATCTATCAATTCCATCTGTACAAGGCAGTCAGTGAAATAAAAAATAGTGTACTAAAATCGTAATTTATTATATTTTTCATTACATTTCTCAACATTACCTTACACAAGTTTCTTGGAAAAAATATCTAAGACACCTTCCCAAACTCAATCAAACTTTTAAACACAAGTAAATTAGTTTAGTTGGAAATATCTTTGGCATTAAATCAGTATTTGCTTTCAATCTATTTTCTAATAAGTTTTTAGTAGACCGACTTTTTCACTGTAGTCCTGTGAAATTGCAATCACTTCCTGTCATATCTCGATGAATTCAGACAGTTTTATTAACCTCCAGTGAATAAAAAACTATGTTATTCCTTTTAGTGCATTATTCAAGAAAGATGAAATATCTGATTATACGTCTTTTAACTTTTACCTAAAATAAGATGAAAGAAAAAAAAAGAGCATTGATTTTTAGAAGACAAAAACATATTGTGATCATTAAAACTTCTTGCATTTGTAACTCCCCTTTTCAAAAATGCAAAGAGTGAAATTTTGATATCACCTACATGATAACCATTAAATGTAAATGTTATGCACATACAGAGTCTAATATAAATGCAGAGCACAGAGAACAACCTGACTTCTATTCGTAATAGCAAACTCCTTCCGACATTTATAAAATCAGAACTTTAAGACATACAAAATCTTACATTTTATTCATGTGGAATAGCACCGCAATACACTTCCACAATGCAATGTGTGTTAGTGTCCTCCAAAAGCTGTATTTTTCATGTGGTTTGTTGTAGCTTACTCATTTCAGATTGGCTGCCTAATATAGAGCACAGCAGCACACCTCAATGCACAAATACAGGGCATTTTTGTGTGAACAGGCCCATAATGGTTTGGTCCTAAGCTGTTCCTGCCCTACCTATATTACTACAGCATACCCCACTTTTAAGTACAGAACGGGACCTGAGCATGTATGTAAAATGAAAATGTACTTAAAGTGAAGCAATACCTTTTTTCACTTCACAATGCAAGTTAATACACTAGCTCTATGGGAAATCTTGGTCAGCTTGACATGACACCACTCCCAGTTTTTAACATTTAACATTGGCATCTATGGAAAATCTTGGTCAGCTTGACATGGCACTTCTCCTGACCCATAAGTGGCAGGGACACCAAACTTGGGGACCCAGGACTACGACATGGTAGATTAACTAGGCAAGCTGGCTGACCCTGAAATTGGATATATTGTAGCCCCGGGGTCCCCTTTTGGTGCTCCCCAAGTTTGGTGTCCCTTTCACTTATTGTTCAAGAGCAGCGCCATGTCAAGCTAACCAAGAGTTCCCATAGACGACAATGTTAAAAACCAGGAGCAGTGTCATGTCAAGCTGACCAAGATTTTCCATAGACGCCAATTTTAAAACTGAGAGTAGTGCCATGTCAAGTTGACCAAGATTTCCCATAGACACTAATGTGTCTGTATTTGTGAGACACTTTATGTACACTTGTGGGTATGTCCATAATCACGAGTGTAATATCGTGAGGGTCCGTAAAGCGGGGTATGCCTGTATATTACTCCTAATAAGAGTTTTATTGTAATTCAAATCTCTAGACATTCAAAAATGAGAGTTTGATTAAGGCCAGTTCTCACTCCTTCCTTTACTGATCCTTTTGCAAGGTATGTTTTGTTTTCGTACACTACTCTAAAATGCAAAGATGTCAAATGACTCCAACACTCACATGGTCTGAGTACTCCGTATGATGCATTCTAGAGCTAGGGCAAATTTTGCCCTATCAACAAGGTAGACTGTGCTGTGTATTGCCCCCTTTAATATCAATGACAGCTTCAAGTTTTTGTGGTATTTGTGCATGAGGCTCTTTATCTTCTCAGATGGTAAAGCTGCCCATTCCTCTTGGCAAAAAGCCTCCAGTTTCTGGAAATTCTTGGGCTGTCTTGCATGAACTGCACGTTTGAGATCTCCCCAGAGTGGCTCAATGATATTGAGGTGAGGAGACTGAGATGACCACTCCAGAAACTTCACTTTGTTCTGCTGTAGCCAATGACAGGTCGACTTGGCCTTGTGTTTTGGATCATTGTCATGTTGGAATGTCCAAGTACGCCCCATGCGCAGCTTCCTGGCTGATGAATGCAAATGTTCCTCCAGTATTTTTTGATAACATACTGCATTCATCTTGCCATCAATTTTGACCAAATTTCCTGTGCCTTTGTAGCTCACACATCCCCACAACATCAGCGATCCACCTCCGTGTTTCACAAGCCTTGTTAACTCGTTTCCAAATGTAGCATTTATGGTTGTGGCCAAAAAGCTCAATTTTGGTCTCATCACTCCAAATGATTTTTTGCCAGAAGGTTTGAGGCTTGTCCTTGAGCTGTTTGGCGTATTATAAGCGGGGTACTTTGTGGCATTTGTGTAGTAATAGCTTTCTTCTGGCAACTCGACCATACTGCCCATGTTTCTTCAAGAGTCTCCTTATTGTGCATCTTGAAACAGCCGCACCACAGGTTTTCAGAGAGTCTTGAAGTTATTTGTGGGGTTTTCTTTGTATCCCAAACAATTTTCCTGGCAGTTGTGGCTGAAATTTACCTGACCGTGGTTTGATTTCAACAGAACCCCTCATTTTTCACTTCTTGATTAGAGTTTGAACACTGCTAATTAACATTCTCAATTCCTTGGATATCTTTTTTTATACCCCTTTCCTGTTTTACACATTTCAACTACCTTTTCCCACAGTTCCTTTGACATTTTTTTTTGCTTTCCCCATGACTCAGAATCCAGAAACATCAGTGCAGCACTGGATGAAAGATGCAAGGGTCTGTCAAGAGTCCAGAAACTCAATGACCTTTCATACACACACACACTAATTACAAGCAAACAGATCACAGGTGAGGATGGTTACCTTTAATAGCCATTCAAACCCCTTTGTGTAAACTTTTGTGCATGTTATCAGGCCAAAATCACCAGGGTATGTAAACTTCTGATCAGGGTCATTTGGTTAGTTTCTGTTGTCATTATGATTTAAAAAGAGTAAACACCGTTGATTGATAATACATGGCTTCAGCCAAACACTAACCATGAGTGAAAGAAAAGTTTCCGTGTTATCATTCATATTCTCTGCAAAATGGCCAAGAAATCATATATTCTGCCAGGGTATGTAAACTTATGAACACAGCTGTATATATATATATATATATATATATATATATATATATATATATATATATATGTGTGTGTGTATTATTATTATTGTACAGGATTTATAGAGTGCCAACAGTTTGTGCAGTGATTTACAACATGAGGGCAGACAGTACAGTTACAATACAATTCAATACAGGAGGAATCAGAGGGCCATGCTAATATATACGGTATATATAATGTATTAGGTACAAATATACATCAAGATCAACTTTTATCAACAAACTCTAAGTTAGCTTCAGAAAAAAATATATAATAGAATGGGGAAGGGTTAGAACCTTTGTCGGCTTTCATTGCATCCCTGTTGGGGAGATTTCACCTGAAATTCTATTGAAAATATTGTTGTTATTATTACCTTTATTCTTGGGAACAATATCAAATTATCTATTGACAAAATAAATATTTTTGCAAATTGATAGCATTTGCAAATTTGTTGTTCACTTTAGCGCTTCATTTCTACATTTATGGTATTAGAAAAGAATGTCACAGTTGTCATTTGTGATATTACAAATTTCTCTATTATAAAACTACTTTTCTTAATCCATATCTAAGTTGATTGTGTATTCCAGGTTGATTTTCTGCTGAGAATGAATCTTGACATGGCCTCATTACATCATGTCATAGCGCCCTGAAGGCATTTTTGCTTTGCTGGCTGCCAGGTTATGACCCACTGGTAGAACAATACTTCGCATGCACTAGCTGACAGTTACACAGGACACATAGGTAATATAATAGGAATTTCTCTAGAGTGCATGCATGTGTGTGTGTGTGTGTGTTTTATAGTCCTGTGACTATTTAGGAGCTTAACAGATGTTTCACTTAGCTCCCGAAACCAATATAAGTATATTTGATCATAAATGTGATCAAGCCTCAAATTATACTGCTTTTGTATTTTGCCAATCTTGGTTTTTGAAAAAATATGATAAATGGACAACATTAAAATTCACCTTTCCTGCAGAAAACAATATTTTTAGATTTCTCCAATGGTGCTCAGATGACCAATGCTCAAGTATTGGTTGTGTTTTCTGCTGAAGAGATTTAGAAGACTGATGCTCAGGCACAGGTATCCAATCAGCATCTAAAGACTTACAATTACACTTAAAGTGTATCTTTTTTAGTGTTGTGTTATTTTTGGATAGAGCCGGGATAGGTTAGAAACCCAGTCAAGTTGGTATTAAATTAAATAAATAGTGTTGGAAGTGGTTGTAAACCTCAGACATGAAAAATGAAGCATATCCCTCTATAGTTGCTGGTTCGAATCCCAACCACAACACTAACTGCCTAGAGTTTGCATGTTCTCCCTGTGCATGCGTGGGTTTCCTCTAGGTACTCCGGTTTCCTCCTACACTCCAAAGACATGCTGATAGGTAAATTAGATCCTGTCTAAATTGGCCCTAGTATATGTATGAATGTGAGTTAGGGACCATGGATTGTAAGCTCCTTGAGGGTAGGATTGATGTGAATGTACAATGTATATGTAAAACGCTGTGTAAATTGACAGCGCTATGTAAGTACCTGAAATAAAAAAAAAAAAAAAATAAATAGTGTGTTCCTGTCTCAACTTGCAATGTACATAGATCACCCATAGGGGGATTTTTTTTTTATTTTTATTTTTTTTCATAGGGGGATTTTTATTTTGAACAAAAGTGGAGTTACTCTTTAACTCAGAGCTGGATTCCATAGCAGTACCAAATACTGCTGACCTAAAAGGAGAAATCTATATTCGTAAATATCCACACAAACCCCCCCCAGAAAATAGGAAATTACAGGAGAGCCCTTTTTAGTATTTAGTGGCTCTTTGGAGTAATGTATAAAGTTGGAGAGTGTAACTTACATTGCAGTGGTTTCAAGTGACCATGTGAAGAAGGTACCTGCACTTGGATATGTTGCTTGTGGCTGTCCCCATGCAAAAGGTGTCACTCTCAATTTTTAGGGAGGCCCAGTCCAAAGTCCAACTGGGGGTATCAGAATGGTGAGGTACACTCGGTCAGTGAAAAAACAAACAAACCTAGGAGCTGTGCATGTCACAGAGGTGCCCATTGATTAATTAGTGTAGGTATATTCAGGGACCATACAGAATTGAGATCCCAATGGCAGAAATAATCTTGATAATGAAGTATTTATTAACCACTTGCCAACCACCCCACAGCAGATTTACTGCTATAGGGCAGCCGCGCTGCACAGAATTACATATATACATAATTCTGCACATCTGGGTTTTGGGTACGAGTGCGTGCCACCGGCGGCTCACTCCTGCTGTGACTTTACAAAGAGGGAACTGATCAGCGGGTCCCATGGACCCAATGTCCATTAGCACCTGCTGATCGTTCGGTAAACTGATAGAATGGCAGTCTGCCTATGTAAACAAGTCAGACTGTCATTCTGTCGGTACAGAAGACATGGTTCCTGTGTTTCTGTACAGCAGAAACACCGGTCCATGTCTTCCACTAGTAGTAAGAGCACCTCCCCCACTACACTGAAACATTAGCTAGGCACACAGTCAACTCTTTGATCGCCCCTGATGTCGCCCTTCCCAGCCAGTATCAGTACAATGACTGTGCATATTTTTTAGCACTGATCACTTTAATAATGTCACTGGTCCCCAAAAAAGTGTGAAAAGTGTCAGTTATGTGTCCGATTTGTATCACAGTCCTGCTATTAGTCACTGATCACTGCCATTACTAGTAAAATAAATAAAAAATCCCAAAGTTTGTAGACCCTATAACTTTTGTGCAAACCAATCAATATGTGCTTTTTGGGGTTTTTTTTACCAAAAATATGAAGAAGAATACATATTGGTCTAAATTGATGAAGAAATTTGATTTTTTACATTTTTTATTGGATATGTTTTAGAGCAGAAAGTAAAACATATTGTTTTTTTTCCCCCAAAATTGTCAGTCGTTCTTTGTTTATAGGACAAAAAATAAAAAAACGTAGAGGTGGTCAAATACCACCAAAAGAAAGCTCTATTTGTGGGAAAACAAGAATATACATTTGATTTGGGTAAAGTTTAATACGATTACGCATTTGTCAGTTAAAGTAACGCAGTGATGTATTGCAAAAAATGGCGTGGTCAGGAAGGGGGGTGAACCTTCAGGCGGTGAAGTGGTTAAAAACACAAAAGATACATTTCATTTTCTAAGGAAGTGGCTGGCAGTTACAAAATGAGTCTTTGGTATTTTTATTAAATATTTAATTATTAGGATTTTTTCAACACAATATATTCCCTGAATACATCTACACATATTCAACAATAGGTTCTCTGGGTTTTTTACACTGATAAAGTTCAAGCTTCTGCTTTTTCCCTTGCTACACCTCTAATAGGTGCTTTAATCCTATCAAAAGATGTCTAAAACTGTGATATTAACATAAGTAGTGTTGAGCGAACCCGGACTGTAACGTTCGGGTCCGTACCGAACTTTCGGGTGTCCGTGGCACGGACCCGGACCCGGACATTTCAAAAATCGTTCGGGGTAGAAAACTATCCTAATTTCGTGGATAATCTCCACATCGTTCCCTTTTTCGTCTTCGAACTTGAAATAGTCACATTTTTTGGGTCTCTTGGATAACAACTTATACACATCTACATAAGTCCCTTATATAACACAACTTTTTTAGGATTATTAATTTATAAATTATTTTTATGGTTTCTGAGTAAAACATTGACGGTCGGTGAAGGAATCTTTTACTTTACATAGAAAACACAAAAATTGGTGAAGTGGCGGACTTCCAAGTGGGGGGAAGGACTGGTGCGGTAAAAAACGTTATGTAGTGACGCAATGAAAT
>BLSH010464798.1:1477036-1582629 GCA_018402905.1 Glandirana rugosa
TTTCCCTATCCCCATTTATTTGTAGGGCACTTGCCCTAGTTTGAAGATGATTTTAGAACAGTTATATGGCTTCTACCGTTAATTAATACTTTTCAGACACAGTTTGAAGATGATCCACATTCACCTCCATTTTTGCTTTTTTTATGTTTTTATTTTTTTAAAAATATTTACAGTTATTTCCCTGTCCCCATTTTTTTGTAGGGCACTTGCCCTACCCTTACCCCCATTTTACTTCCTTTTGCAGCCCTCTGGGGCTTTCCAGGACTTTCCTACAGCCATTTTTGTGCCTAAAAGTTCGGGTCCCCATTGATTTCAATGGGGTTCGTTGTCCGTGCGATCGTTCGGGTTCCGTCCGGACCCGGACCCGGACTTTGTCCCGAAGTTCGGACGGACCAGCAGAACCCGAACTTCCAGGTGTTCGCTCAACTCTAAACATAAGTAAACAAAGGTTTGACCAGAGACCAGGTTTGTATTGTTCATCACTGGAAATTTAAAACAAGATACATATGCATTTTTTAGCAAACTTTTTGGAAACATCCCCATTGCTCTCTATCTACAGTATATGTTGGAGTATAATTAGCACTGCATAGAAAATCTTATCTTTTGGTAGATGTAATATTGTCTTCTTATATGCAAAGGAAGCCGTTTTCACTGTCAGAATCCGACAGTGACGTGTGTCTCTGTTGTCTTAATTGGCTTGATGTACATTCAGGCAAGCAAATAATTTTCACGAGTAAATTCTGAGAAATAAAAGTGCTAATTGCTGTGCTGAATACATATCAGCAAGCTCAATCAGTCTTCACTTAAACTATTTTTAGTATATAATTACCATTATAGACAAATAATAGCTAACAGCAATTGGTGCTTTATGAATTTTAATGTCAAAAACACAAAGCACTTATTCCTAAAGTTATCTCAATTCATAAAATACATCAACTTAAAAACCATATAAATGTAGTTTGCACTGATACTGAAAGGAGTACTAATTAAAATAATTACTGCAGGTCAGAGCCAAAACACCTTGTGCTGTTCATAAAGTACCTATTTATTTATTAAAGTGTTTGTCTACTCCCAAAAGTGACTTTTACCTACAGGTAAGCCTATAATAAGGCTTACCTGTAGGTAAAATGAATATCTCCTAAACCTGTATGGTTTAGGAGATATTCCACTTGCAATGCAGCCGCTGACGTCACAGCGCATGCGCAGTGATGTCCCGGCGAAGGCCCGGTGCATAGCGCCGGACCCTGCCGGAAAGTCCGCCGGAAAGACGGGCTCCCGTGCGCATGCACGGGAGTGACGTCTCGTGGCTCCATCCACTCATAGCGCTGGAGCTGCGAACCCAGAAGAATCCACACAGCGAAGATGTCTGCTCCCTCTGCAGGGACCGGGCAGCCCTTCTGGAGCTTCATTCTAAGGTGAGTATTTTATAATGAGCTAGTATGCGGTGCATACTAGCTCATTATGCCTTTGCCTTACCGGTTTATTGTTTTTTTTTTGCTTTTTTTATAGGTAGACAACCGCTTTAATGCTTAAATAATATGTCTACTGTACTTTTAAATTCTGCATGTGTGATACATATATGGCACACACACAACAACACAAAATATTGTCTCGCCCAAGCCATTAACTAAACATATATTAGTTTCGGAATAGCAGGTGCTCCCTAATGAGTTCCCCAAAACAAACAGGCAGAACGTGTAACTTTTTTAGTGTTTTGTCAGCAGTTGGCTTTTTAACCAAGAAGTTAGCTCCCACAGCAGAGAGAGTGAAAGAAAAATCCCTGAGCATCATTCAGCTCAAATACTGTATATATAGGCCTCTGCACAGCTGAGACTAATAATAAGGTCTGGCTACCAGGTAAGATGTACATCAAGAATGGAGGCTTTATTCCACCCAAAGCCCTAGAAAGCCTGTGGGCCTGCAATAGAATTTACTAAGATTTTAACAAAATAAAAAGTCTGTTTCTACACATGAGACAGGTGTAGGTGAAAAACAAAGGACACATATACACCATCCACAATCCTGCCAACCAATGCCTATATATATATATATATATATATATATATATAGTATATATATATATATATATATATATATATATATAAAAAAGGCCAACGTTTGCACTCATCTAACCCTGCTTTGAATTACTCTTACCTGTACAATAAATGTGGCAAACCATAGTCCTTTTTGCAGAATCTCAAATTATGGTTAGAAATTTCCCACCAAAATTGTAAATGTTGACCGAGTGAAGTGTTTGAAGTCTTCAAAATACATTATTTTTTATGATTATTATTATTATTATTAATAGTCCAAGTGTCAAAATGATGTGCACAGGGTTGTGGACTCGTGTACATGGGAAGCATGAAAGCCTCACCATTTGAAAAATGTTTTAAATGAAGCGTTGCGCAAACTGTTGGCACTATATAAATCCTGTATAATAATAATAAATTGATCCTTCTAGACATTTGTGGCTTAATTCAGTATATGAACTATGGGGGAAAGTGTGTACACAGAATGTTAAAGCGGTAGTAAATCGTAGTGGATGGAAAAAAAAATTCCAAGCAAGGAAATATCATAATGTGCTAGTATGCATCACAAAGCCCTCCAGCACCGCGCTGTCACCACTGAGAGGGCTGACATCTTCTCCTGGTCTTCCTTCCGAGTTCACATCCCCTGGTTACATGAATGACCAAAAGCGTGATGATGTCACTCCCGTTTATGCGCACTGAATGTCTCCTGAACTGTGAAAGTTTAGGAGATACTCACAGTACCTTGCCTGTAGTTGCCTTGCAGTAGCTTGCCTGTAGGTAGAAGTGGTAGAACAGAGTTTACTACTAGAGTTGATCAAATCTGGACTGTAAAGTTCGGGTCCGTACCGAACTTTGGGGTGTCTGGGACCCGGACCCGGACTTTTCAAAAAAAGTCTGGGGTTCTGGTATTTTATTCCATGTGTTGAACAGCTGGCAAGGGCAGCCAATCAACAAGTGTTTCACTGGTTTTCCCTTAGAAGCCATCACAGCCATGCCTACTAATGACATGGCTGTGATTGGCCAGTGCACCATGTGACCCAGCCTCTATATGGGGCTGGAGTCACTGTGCTGCATGTCATATGCTCTCAGGATAGTTTAGGGAAAGGATGCTGCTGGCTCTGTGAGGGACAGATTGCAGAACATCTCATCCTGCATTACTGAACGATCTAATTGTGGACTAGGGAGAGATACTAGTACTGCTGTTTTGAGGGACAGATTGCAAACCTCATCCTGCTGTACAGAACGATCTGACTGGACTAGGTAGAGTCTGTTGCTTTAAGGGAAAGATTATTGTTCTAAAATCATCATCAAGTTGTACAGGGAAAGGTTCCAGTTGTTGCTTTAAGGGAAAGATTATTGTTCTAAAATCATCTCCAAAGTGTATGGGAAAAGTCTATTGCAGCCGCATAGAGCCATATTACTGTTCTAAAATCATCTCCAAAGTGTATGGGAAAAGTCTGTTGCAGCCGCATAGAGCCATATTACTGTTCTTCCAGCCGCATAGAGATTTTAAAACAGTAATATAACTCTATGCGGCTGCAATAGACTTTCCCCATACACTTTGGATATGATTTTAGAACAATAATCTTTCCCTTAAAGCAACAGCTGGAGGCTTTCTCTGTACAACTTGGAGATGATTTTAGAATCTAAAATCATCTCCAAGTTCTATAGGGAGAGGTTCCTACTGTTGCTTAAAGGGACAGATTATTGTTTCTTGCACAAAATTAAAAAGTGCATCTACATTGCTGGTTTAAAAAAAAACAAAAAAATTCCAAAAATAAAAAAAAACAGTGTTGGCTATCTCCTCCTTCTCCACCGCCACTTTCACCGCCTCCTAAAACTCCAACTCCACATACACCTCCATTTTTGATTTTTTTATGTGATTTTAGCTTAAAAATTATTTTAAGTTATTTCCCTATTCCCATTTCTTTGTAGGGCACTTGTCTGACCCTTACCCCCATTTTCCTTCCTTTTGCAGACATCTAGGAATTGCCAGGACTTTGTTACAGCCATTTTTGTGCCAAAAGTTTGGGTCCCCATTGATTTCAATGGGGTTCGGGGTCCGGGTCAAAGTTCAGGTTAAGTCTGGACCCGAACCCGGACTTTGTCCGTAAGTTCGGCCGAACCTGCCGAACCCGGACTTCCAGAGGTTCGATCAACTCTATTTACTACCACTTTAAGAAGAGTCAGAAGACTTACTAAAAAAAGTTAATGTAATATAAAACTATTACTCATTTCCTTTATTTGTTGGTTTATCCAGTTCAATTAGTAAATTAGTGGAGCCCAGTATATCTCTAATAATATTTTATATTGTAAATTTTAACTATACTTGCATCATACAAAAGGCAGAGCTTTTAGCTTTTATTTATTATTATTATTATACAGGATTTATATAGCGCCTTATTAAAGGGCTTCAAAATTCATGTGCCTAAAGAAGTACATCCTTGTCAATAAATCTGTCTGGGCCACTGCAGAGTCAATGAAAAATGAATAAACATTCCTCTTTATTTGCTTATGAAAATAGAAATGTGTATAACAACTATTGCATTCAGTTATGAATACAGTTGCACACTGGAGTTGGAACATACAGTTTGCAACTGCCTATATTTGTGCTGAAGTCTGTTAATTTGATTTAAAACAGTCTTCTTTTACAATATATATATTTACATATTATATATCAGAGCATTATCGGGTCCTTAACCACTTCCCGACCGCCGTATGCAGAATGACGGCCGGGAAGTGGTTCAGTTATCCTGACTGGACGTCATATAATATCCTCAGGATAACAAGCCGCCGCGTGCCCACGGGGGCACGCATCGCGGCGATCGGTGATGTGGGAGGTCAGTCTGACCCCCCGCAATACCGATCTCGGTAAAGTGCTTCCATCCGAAGCACTTTACCATGTGATCAGCCATGACCAATCACGGCTGGTCACAGTGTAACACAGGAAAGCCATTTATCAGCTTTCCTGTACTTAGGTCTGCAGACCTGAGGAGTGGAGAGCCGATCGGTTGCTCTCCTGACAGGGAGGGTTTAAGCTGATGATTTATCAGCACAGCCCCCCCTCGGATCGCCACACTAGACCACCAGGGAGCCTGCCCAGGGACTAGCAGCAATGTCCCCACCCAGGACCACCAGGGAGCTGACCAGGGACCACCAGGGAGCCGATCTGGACCACCAGGGAGGTCACCCTAGACCACCAGGAAAGGGGCATAGGGCCCAATATGAATGGCACTTAGTGCCACCTTAAGATGCCACCCTAGACCACCAGGGAATGGGCCCCTTTCTGTACATATGCCCACCAGTGCCCCTATCAGTGTGTACCAGTGCCCCTATCAGTGCATACCAGTGCCACATATCATTGCCCAACAGTGCCACCTACTAGTGCCCACCTATCAGTGCCCATCAGTGCCCAGTGCCGCCTAAGAGTGTCAATCAGTGCCGTTTATGAGTGCCCATCAGTGCTGCTTATCAGTGTCCATCAGTGCCGCTTATCAGTGTCCGTCAGTGCTGCATATCAGTGCCCGTAAATGTTTCATATCAGTGCCCGTCAGTGCTGCTTATCAGTGCTGCCTAACAGCGCTCATCATTGCTGCATATAAGTGCCTCATCATCAGTGCCACCTCATCAGTGCCAATCAGTACTGCCAGATCAGTGCCCGTCAGTGTAGCCTCATCAGTGCCCATCAGTGATGGAGAAAATTTACTTATTTACAAAGTTTTGTGACAGAAATAGAGAATTTTTTTTTTTTTTCAAATTTTTCGTTATTTTTTTTATATCGCAAAAAATAAAAACTGCAGAGGTGATCAAATACCTCCAAAAGAAAGCTCTATTTGTGGGAACAAAATGATGAAAACTTTGTTTGGGTACAGCGTCGCACGACCGCACAATTCTCATTCAAAAGGCAACAGCACTGAAAGCTGAAAATTGGTCTGGTAGGAAAGTGTTCTAAGTGCATAGTATTGAAGTGGTTAATAAAGTGGTTAAAGTGCCACATGCCGCTAAGGAAGTGCCTTCCATAGTTTTAACAGCACTTTACAAAGTAAATGGAGACAGTACAGTAAAATTTCAAGAAAAGATGGTTAGGAGATCCCCACTTTTGAGAATTTCCAATCTAAAAAGAAAAGGCAAATAGTACACAAATATATTACCTGCATGGAGATGAACTTAGAAAGTGAAAGTTGAATTTTTAGGTAGAGGTGAGTTAAACTTTCCCGAAGAGATTAGTTCTCAGGTGTTGCCTAAGGCTTCATGCACACAGGACTTCCAAAAAAATCATCAGTAGCTTATCAGTGATTTTTTCAGCTTTTACCAGCGTTATATTACCGCCGTTTTTTCATTTTTTTTTGCGTTTTTAAAGGGCCAGCATTTTTCTTTTTCCAATTGATATAAAATGTCCAAAAACATTGGGGATCGACATTTTTGAGCTTTTTTGAGCGTTTTTGAGCCTTTGAACGTTTTTACAGCTGAAAAAAATCTCTCAGAACCCTCTGGTCTTTTTTTACAGCTCAAAGAGTCACTGCTAAAAACAGCTGATAACAGCCTATGTGTGCATGAACACATAGGACAACATGATGGAGGGTTTATTAACTGTAGAAAAAAATGTCTTCAGCTAAAAACAGCTGCTGTAAAACAGTCCTGTGTGCATGAGGCCTAAAGGTGGACGGAGTAGGAAATAGACAGAGAAATTTGAGAAGGGGTTCAAGAGGATGGGGAGGCTCTGGAGAAGTCCTGAAGGGGAACATGGGAGGAGGTGAAGAGGTAGCTATAGAGCAGGCGGTCTTGGGAGGGGCGAAGAGGACAGTGAGCCTGGGTGATATTTTGAAACCATGTTGAGCACTTAATTCAGGGCAGACTTGTGGATGGCTTACTTTGTTGTTTGTATTTATAATTTTGTTCATCCATTTTTTTCTAGCTGTGGAAAGACGGAAACCACTATGAGGTTACTATTTGCTGTCTGAGTAATGCTTTGGAGATTTGCCTTCACTTTCTGTGCAACAGACAATGAGAGATAAGCTCTCCAAAGGGAGGGGGATTCCCAGCTTATATAGTTGTCACTGGAACCTTTGTCCCAAGTTTGACGATTTCCCCTTCCCTCTTTTTAAAATGTTAGGTTTTCATCAATTTCTGTCTTGGCAACATCTGGGCAACGAAATGGCTGAATCTTGCCAACAGGGTCAAAGACCACAATACACACTTGATAGTTTATCTTGCCTAATTCCATTTTGTTCAAAGCTAAAAAAAACAAATTACTTTTCATACTGTACATTTGGCTTTCATATTCTACAGATAAAGACAGAAATATGGCTGTCATTGAAGACTTAAGGTACAGGCACCAGTGATGCCGTCTTGATCCTAGCTTCACTACTTAAAGTGGTTGTAATGTCAGAAGTTATTTTATCTTAATGCATTCTATACATTAAGATAAAAAAACCTTCTGTGTGCAGCAGCCTCCCTGACACTTACCTGAGGTCTTTCTCTGTCCAGCGATGACCACGAGTGTCTCAGCCATTTTTCCTCCTGACTGGCTGCAATACAGCAGTGGTACCATTGGCTGCCACTGCTGTCAATCAAAGGCAGCTAGCCAATCAGTGGAAAGAGGGGGCGGGGACAGGACTATGTGTCTGAAAGGACACAGGGAGCTATGACTCAGCTCAGGTGCCCCCATAGCAAGCTCCTTGTTGTGGGGGCACAGAACAGGAGGGAAAGGCTAGGATAACAGAAGAGGGACCCAAGAAGAGGAGGATCTGGGCTGCTCTGTGCAGAGCCACTGCAACAGAGTAGGTACGTATAACATGTTTGTTATTTTTATAGTAAACAATTAGACCTTACAATCATTTTAATGAGTGATTATTGTGACATAAATATGCAGAATTGGAGTTCAAACTTTAGGACTGTTCTGGCTGCATGCTTGTTCTAACTCAGTTATTTATTGGAAATCAAAGTCTTAATAAGAATGACAGTCCCAGATTCTGCACCTTTAAAATCAGCACTGGCAGCTTTTGCCTCAATTTCCAGTAAGTTATGTCTATTTATTTCCTTTTCTTTGTGTGCTCATGCTGTTTAATTATTTCCCAAATATGTATAGCTGGCCCCTTATTATTTTCCAGCTTTGATATATGATGCATTTTTACAGTCATTGACATTGTGTCCGATTTTGGTACTTAAATTGAGGCCTGTGGACGCAGTACAGTGTCATGTAAATTCATTAAGAGATTTCAGTGGGAATTATTGGTGGTTATCACTGCAGGGAAGCTGACATCAGAGGGTACTGCACTCACACAACTTTCCCCCCAGGATATCTTTCTCGGTAACTTATAAAATAATTGCTCCTTCTGTTTAAAGAAACAGGCAAAGGAGCAGTTAAACACAAGAGGCTCATCTCTCAGCTATCTTACGTGCCTATCTAACATGACCACTTATTTCTCACTGTTAGTGTTTGTGAGCGATGGCTCTCTATTAGAAATGTGGAGCTAGTGTATAAAGGAAATAAATCATAAATGTATCTGATTTGTTGCATCAGATTTCTGCTCCTGGTCCCAGAGATGGTATCAGATCACCATACTGTGACATAGAGGACCCTGGAGAGATTCATAAAGCTCAGAGATTCAGAAATAAAAAAAATCTGAATGTTATACTCAGTAGACAACAGCTGTTACTAAATTCAAAATAGAAATTGTTAATCATCAATAATTTTAAATGACAAGTTAGTGTATGATTCAGAAAAGCCAGTCTTGGTAGCAACAAAATATTTTTCTTTTTTCTGTAGACTCAACTTCATTTTCCTGCCATATTTGCCAAATGTTAATGTTAAGGTGTGATCATCTAGTTTATAATTAAAGTAAAAGGGCTTGCAGAAATTCACAGTTTCTCCATATCCATTGTACCTGTTATTTATTTTATTTTTAATTCTTTTTTTTTTTTTGATTTGATTATTTTTTCAGATTGCAATATCCTGGGGGTGGGACTTATTGTAAAGAGATATTTGTGAAAAACATTTAACATTCTTGGTTTGTTAAAGCCCAAATCGAACCTTCAATTTAATCAGCTAAATGCATTCCAGGTGCATTAAAACAAAATATATTTTATGTCTTATAGTTCATTTTCTTTCTAAAGCAGCCACAGCATGTGTAGAAAAGTGTATCCCCTGCCATCACCTGCATAGTGGGACTTCTGCTCCCTACATTGAAATAGTGGTTTTATTGCAGAGATCTGACAAACCTCATGCTACCCCTTGTTTACAGAGCTCTGGCTCTGATTTAGCATGGGACATGTTGGACCTCTGCAAAAATATCACCGCTTTCTCCAATGAGAGTAAAGGTCCGAATGTGCAGCTTCTTAACATTACACAAGCTTTTTCTACTTTGTCTGTGGCTGATTTTTACCGAAAACTGACTGTAAGATTTTGCAATGTTCTGCCCATTCAGCAATTAGGGTTCTTACTCCACATGGTACTTGCCAGATTGGCACATCTCCAAGGTCCCCCACCCCGCCCCTCCATGCTCCGCCTTGCCCCGTTATCCACAATTTGTTTTAGATGTTGTAATGATACCGGAGATGTGAAACATATTTGGTGGACCTGTCCCATGTTAGGCAGATTTTGTACCAAAGTTTTTAATCCTCTATGTACCTTATTCAATAGTTCATTGTCTTGTTGTCCTTTATCTGAAACCCTCCTTCAACACTAAATACCAATATAAACTAACCATCCATGTGCTGCTAAGGTTTGAAAGAAAATAATGGTACACTTTGCAGGAGTCAGGCAGTGAATACAACTGTTTTTCATCAATGAGAAACTTATTAGCATACTCATGGACATGTATGAAATCCATGGATCCAATATGCTCATGTCTCGGGTCTGCCTAAAAGCTTCATGTCTTTATAGGATCCTAATGTGGAAGGGAACAAATTGGAAACTCTGGGGTTTAGGTTGGGGATTTCCCTACTCCCTTCCCCCCAATCCAGTTTTATAACTAATGATTCTGCCTGTGGCCTATTCTGCCCACATTCACATACACATTGCCTTGTAGCTATGCAAGCTAACATGATCAGGCAAACATATCTTTATTGCATGTTAATTGCAGTTGAATATGCAACTGTATGATTCTCTGTAAACGTCAATAAATATGATTGAAATCATGAAAAAATATACATGAAGTTCACTTTAAAGTGGTTGTAAACATCAGGCATGAAATATGAACAAAACATATCCCTCTAAAGTGTGTGCTTGTCTCAATGCAGAACATGAAATGTAATTTCTGCCTGCTGCCTCATTCCTCTGCTACCTGCATGAGTCAGTTCTGACACGTTTTCCTGACACCAAGAGAAAAAAAGTGACTGGGAAGGGAGCTCCAGAGCACAGTCTGTGATTGACAGCCTCAGCTCTGTTCCTGTGTGCTGTGTGAAGGGGGTGTGTCTTTTCCCTCCAATCTCTCGTCACTGAGCTCTGCAGTGTGTAATTTCACCTCTCCACCCCCTGTTTTCTGACAGCTCCGACAAGCTTTATAAATGTTGGACTTTGAGCAGATGTAGAGAAAAGAAGACCCCAGATAAACAGGTACAACTTATGTAGAAGTATTTGTTTAATCTCTGTGTATCACCTGAAGCTAGTCACTTCACTGGGTATATGTAAGGGTTTACAACCACTTTAAGCATATCTCTGTGGCTCCAAGACATTCACAATAATTCTCTGTTGCCCTGACTCATGATTGATTCAGAAGGCACTGCTCAGTCCTGCCCCCTGGTGTTTTCCATTTATTCTATAGGCAGAATGCAATAGGTCAGCTAATGTTAATTGGATAGTGTAGGTAATGCGCAGTCAATAGGTTTGATATTAGAATTGTTGAGGTAAATTTTTTTCAGCCAAAATCACTGCATTAAAGCAGAGCAGCAGGCTCCTTCAGAAAAAATAAAAGTCAGCAGCTACAAATACTTTAGTTGCTAAATTTTAATATTAGGATACTTGCCTGTCCATGAATCCAGTGGTGTCTTCACCTGAGCAGATTTTTCAACTGGCTCTCGAGTGCTGTTGCCGCCATCTCGGGTAAAGGAATGCGGCAGTGAAACCTTTCGGTCTTCACAGCTGGTTCCCGGCTGTGCATGAGTAAAGCTGCGTTTTGTGAATGGCACGGCAGTGGGGAAAAGGAGGAGGGGAGCTGAACTTCTGGATGAGTTTGCTGCAGTGAAGTCAGCTGGAAGTGGGAGCCGGCACTTGTCAAAGCCAATTTGCCAAATGTGGCAGTGGAGGGGGGAGGAGGCAAATAAGAGGAGCTTCCCCTTTTGGGTGGAGCTCTGCTTTAAAGTGTAAAGACTTTATTCCTGACTTCTTCCCACTGAGGTGAGGGTGATGTCACAATCCTCCCCCTAAGATCCTGGGTACGCTAAGGATCCCATATCTCACAAGAGATTTGCACTGTGCTGAAGCGTCTTCCCGTGAGAATTAGATGCTCAACATTCTAATGATCTTGACAGAATGACTGTGATGTCACCCTCAATAATACTGATGCTGAGGGTAAGGTACATTTTTTTTTTTTTTACTTTTTTCCCCCCACACAAATTTTTTTCCACTTTAATGCGGCAACCTTATATGAGGGAGTAGGCTATCATGCTTGACTATCATGTTATTGTCTGGCTGCTTGAGATAACGAATTTTGGCTTTTCTGTGACTTTTTGCCACTTGCTTCTTCCAAGTCTATGGCTAAGATATATTGAAGTAAGACACATCCAGTCAACTAGCATTTTCAAAAAGAGGTTAGCAATAGCAGCCCCCATAACAGGTGCTTTTAAAACTTGTCCTCAGTCATGTATCAATCCCATTTCTTTGGCCATTTCAGATGTTACAGGCGCTGTTGTTGCATGCCAATATTTCGCTGACATTTGACAAAGAAATTATTCTTGTTTTTCTACAAAATAGAAATAGCTGTGCAGCAACCATGGGTATTTATTAAGAAAAATATGACATTTTCTCTGACGACCCTTTAAAGGGCTGTAGCACATGCAAAAGTTATTTAAAATGTCAAACTAATAAACAGACCAAGGAGGCGTGTCGGTCAAGGTTCCATATGTGCCTTTGATTAT
This sequence comes from Glandirana rugosa, assembly GCA_018402905.1. Classification (NCBI taxonomy): domain Eukaryota; kingdom Metazoa; phylum Chordata; class Amphibia; order Anura; family Ranidae; genus Glandirana; species Glandirana rugosa. The sequence continues at coordinate 1,489,144 of BLSH010464798.1, forward strand.
TTTCAGAAGAAATACACAATCCATGTGAACTGACATTGAAAATAAAGGTCTAAAATGATGGCTTTGAAAATCTACAGACTGCTACACGTTTAAAAACAAAAAATATTCTGGGTACTGCAGGTTTTTAAAAAAGGGAGTTTTAGCACTTCATAAATGACTGTGATTGCTAAAAGCATGTGGGTTGCCAAACTGTTTTGACATATTTTGAATACCTATGTGCATGATTATTATATCTTTATATCCTACTGTGTCCTAAAATTCTAACTGCACTTTTCAAGTTGTGCCTACATTAATAAGAGCAGTCAGTACTCGTAACAAGCTCCGTGAGATAAATTGGTACACTACTGAGCCGGAAAAAAAGTGTTTGAAAGTTTAATTCATTGAAAACATTTCTTCAGTTGATATCATCCACTGATTAGAAAGTTCACCTTGAGTGTATGCCACTATTTTTCATAAACAATGATTGTTCTTAATGATTAATAAATAAGCCTAAGCTAAATAACTTTAGATCTGAGTTAAACACTGTTATGAAATAATGCAGCTATGAAAATATCATGGAAATAAATAAGCATCCTTAGGGAGTGAATTAAATTCATTTTTAGGTGTGCTGCTCAAGGTACACATACCCTATGGTATTATAGAGAATCCCATATTTATGTGTACTGGAAGAAGACATTGATTTTCGCTAGTGGCTATAGTAGCCATTAGTGATAATCACAAGAGAATCCAGCAGGCTGGTTGTACCCAAGTAGATTGATCGATCAACTTGGTACATTCAGCCTGTCCATTAATGGTTTGAATCTTGGCCTGGTTCCTGCTTAACTAGCTGAGAACTGTGTATGGCGGCCTAAGGCTGAGGAATATTGCGAATAGTCCACCCCTGGTATAGAGCTTGCAGTACCTAAGGAAGAGTACCATTCAAGGTAGGCTTGTGTAGTTTCAGGAAGAGCACCCACCTAAGGGGGGCATGTATTGAGGAATATGGAAAAAATTACTGGACATTCTATGTTAATATGCATTTATAGTGTGGTGAAGTATTGATGCTGGACCTAAAGCTGTGCAAGTGAAGGATGGATATCCAGAACTGCTGTAGTGTTGCTGCCAAAGTAAAGTTTTCATTAAAAGGCTGTATGTATGAACATTACAGAGGTGAGATCTAAAGGCTAAGTTCACCTTTTTTTCCCCTAAATTCTAGTTCCCCTATGTACCAATATAGCATTAACGTACTTCTTTTTCCAAAATAAAACAGCTTTCCATTTATTATATGCATGCTTACCTCACTTTCTTTATGGATGTTTCAAAACACTGCTGAATTACTTCTGCCTTACTTCTTGGACAGACTTTAGGTCATGACATGGGAAGGAATTGACCAGCTGATCTTATTAGCACACACCCTGCATCATCTGACCTTAGCTGGTCAACTCCTTTCTATGTCATGAATTAAAGTCTTTCCAGGAAGTTAGGCAGAAGTAATTGAGCAGTTTTTTGAAACAGCCATAAAGAGTGAGGTAAGCATGTGTATGATAAATGGAAAGCTGTTTTATTTTGGCAAAATACGTATATTAATGCTATATTGGTACATAGGGGAACTGGAATTTAGAAAAAAAAAGGTGAACAAAGGTGAACTTAGTCTTTAAGCAAGGAGAATGAGAGTAACTAAGATGATAGAGTTTTTGCCTATTACAGGTGTTTGCATACCCTATTTCATTCCCAGCATGACGAAGATGGTCAGCTTAGCAGGAGCTGGCGGCAAATCAGAGCTGCCAACATGCTTGTCCTGTTAACTTTTGTCACAGGAATGAAAGTGATAGAAAAAAAAACATTTTTAGTAGTCACCAAAACAAGAATAGAGATGAATATTTTAATGGAAACACTTGTTCCAGTGATAACTAAGAGAAAATTTACCTCACTTTGAAAAGATAAACTCTCACTTCCTGTTGTGTCTACAAAACTGGAAGTGAAGGGTAATCCCTAAAATGGGACACACCATTCTCTAATGTATCTAAGATGAAAACAATTGGCTTTAGATACACTTTAAGGTTCCATTATTTTTTATTTCTACTCATATGTTCACCCTGTCAGAGCAGAAATGTCAGTCTGTACTTACCTGAGTGCAATGCTGAGCTTCAGACACTGCAAAAATGTTCATATAATAAAGGAGTTGTTTTGATTGCATTACATCATTTTTTTGTAAAGGCATACATCTAAGTATACAAATGAAATGCATTAAAGGGAGCTGGTTTACCTATATGGCTATTAGTGCTGCCCCTCCCTCTCCTAGCCTGAGTATTGTCATACAACGCGGTTTCAAAAGGCTGATACCACAGCATATTTACTTATTTTTCTTAATAAAAAAATTCAACAGAATGAATAAAAAAACAGAAGCATGCATTATGGCTGAACCAAGAAATATAGGATCCAAACAACCCTTAGACTGTATTTAAAAAAAAAACTGTTTGAGGCTTGGAATTGGGCTGTTAAAGCTTGGGAGGCTATGGATTTACAGGTTATCATACTGTAGTGAAATACTGAACACCTAGGAATCTATTCATTAAAACATTTGCTGTGTGATTATGCTGTAGCAACGTTTGCACAGCCATTGTAAATATTTGCTGTAATGTGTCTAGTATGTTATTTTCCTATGATCTCCAGTTTTATTCAGTGGCCATAATGCAGTATTTTTCTAAAATACATTAATTAAGAAATAACTGCATTCTGGCCACTAAATGGAGTTTGAGAATCACAGGAAATATACATATCAGACACATTACGGGGATCATTTGCTATGACTGCGCAAATGCTGATGATTTGTAAACCTTTGGCTTGTAAACATATATGGGTTGATTTACTAAAGACAAATAGACTGTGCACTTTGCAAAGTGCAGTTTCCCTCTGCAAGTGGAGTTGCTCCAGAGCTTAGTAAATGAGGCCAAGCTTCACTTTGCAAAGAGTACACAAACGCATGCAAGCAAAAATTAAAAAAAAAAACAGCATTTTTGCTTGCACATGATTGGATGATGGAAGTCAGCAGAGCTTCTGCTCATTTACTAAGCTCTGGAACAACTGCACTTGCTGAGTGCAACTGCACTTTGCAAAGTGCACAGTCTATTTGCCTTAACTAAATCAACCCCATAGTGTGTACCTGCCTCAATTCATAGCACCTAGTGTGATTCCTTGCTGCTCTCTTCTTCCTCTGTTATCTGCATGTGTTAATTCTGGCAGTTTTCTCCTACACCGGGCAATCCATGGTGACAGCCCATCTTCTTCTAGCACACAGCAGTTGATTGACAGCCTCATTTGTACATCATTTCAGTAGGGCTATGTAGAGGGGGTGTGTCCATTCCCTCCACTCTGCTCTGTGCTGTGCAATGTGATACATCAGTTCCCCGTCCTCTACCTCGTGGTTGCTGTGGAATACCATCTGATCTGTGCATTTTGGAGGACTCTGGAAGAGAAAGGGCTATAGCTACAGAGGTACAGCTTTTGTGAGGGGATTTGCTTTACCAAGGTTTATCACCACTTTATTATACACTTGCCACATTTGACACCTTTCGGGGGGGAGCAGATACCTGTTTTTGACAGATACCCATCCCCACTTCCTTCAGACCTCGCTGCAGTGAGGTACGTCAGAAGTTTGGGGAAGTCCTCCCAGGTCAGCAGACCATCAGTTGTGCCCTCAGACAGTGAGTCAGAGGATCCCACGGTGGGCTTTCAATATGCCTTAGTTCCAGCCATGGTCAGAGCGGCCAAGGAAGCTCTAAGGTTGTAGGATCTGGCAGTTTCTCCTCCGAAACAAAATACATTTTTCAAACAGCTCAGCAGAGAGTGTCCCCACTTTCCGCTGCTGGGTGAACTTAGGGAAATTATCTCGGAAGAGTGGGCCAAAGTGGACAAGAGGAGCTCTCTGCCCTCTAAGGTACAGAGACTGTATCCCTTTAAGGAGGAAGATGTTAAGCACCTTGAGTCAGCACCAGCCATAGATACAGCTTTAATGAGACTTGCCAGATATGTGACCCTGCCATTAGAAGATACGGTCTCTTTTAAGGACCAGCTAGAAAGGTGAATTGACACTGACCTTAAAAAGATCTATATGTCAGCAGGGATGGCCTGCAAGCCAGCCTTTGCCTTGGCAGCAATTTCTAAAGCAATGGAGATCTGGACTGATAGTGTGGAGGAAACCCTAGCGGGCTACTCTCTAGAAGTCGCAAGGAATTCCCCTATCCAGGAGCTAAGGATGGCCTTGGCTTTCCTGGGGGAGGCACCGCTCGACATCATTCGCCTAGGGGCCCGGGTGATGTTGTCCTCTGTGACCGCCAAGCGAGCTCTGTGGCTGCGCCCGTGGATGGCTGATCCGGCCTCCAAGCAGGCTTGGTGCCAGATTCCCTTTGGGGGGTCCTCTCTATTTGGGGACAAGCTGAACGAGGCCATTTCTCGGGCCACGGGAGATAAGTCAGGCTTCCTCCCTCAGGATCAGCATCTGCAGGCGTTTAGCCGCTCCTTCCCAAGGAAGCAAGGAGCAGACAGGGGCAAAGAAGCACGCAGTTATAGGCCAGGCCATGAGTTCAGAAAATCTTGGAGAAACAGACAAGCTGCCACCAAAAAAACGGCAAAAAGCGCCCCTCCCGCCCATCTGGATTCTGCTAAGTCCTTTTGAGATTGGGCCCGCTCAGGCAGGCCAGGTGGGGGCACACCTCCGTCGCTTTTGGCATGTCTGGGTGGCCTCAATCCGGGACTTGTGGATCATCAGAATGGTCCTTCAACAGAAGTCCAAGACTCAAGTTTGTGCCTACAATGTTACCCACTTCGGAAGAAAAGAGACAAGTTCTAGTGTCTTATGTGAACACTCTTCTCGGGCAAGGAGCTGTCACACTGGTTCCAGAAAACGAACGGGGACGAGGCATGTATTCTCACCTTTTCTTGGTACAAAAAAGTGTGGCGCATGGAGGTCGATAATAGATCTCACACATCTCAACCAGTTCATCCGCAAGGAAAGATTCAAAATGGAATCCCTACTCACCATGATACAATCTGTCCAGCCAGGAGACCGGATGATTTCTATCGATTTGAAAGACGCCTACTTTCATGTTCCGGTAGCAGAAGAGTACCAACAGTTCCTGCGCTTCGCACTGGATCAATGGCACTTACAATTTACATGCCTCCCCTTCGGTCTAACGACATCGCCTCGTGTGTTTTCCAAAGTTCTACTAGCTGTAGTGGCACTTCTGAGGGTCGAAGGTGTCAGCATTTACCATTACCTGGACGACGTACTCCTCCTAGCCCAAGACAGAGGCCGCTTGTTGGAACACAAGGTTTTGGTGACTCGTACCCTACAGCGGTACAGATGGCTCTTAAATTTAGAGAAGACTCGGCTGGTGCCCACTCAATCCCTAATCTTTCTCGGGGCCCACTTCAATACCAGTTCAAACACAGTTTTTCTTCCCAAGGAGAAGATATTTACAATCCAAGACAGGATATGCCAGGCTCTATTGTCCTCACGCCTTTCAGCTCTTCAATGCTTCAAAGTGATCGGGATGATGGCAGCCTCGATTCTGATGGTGAAGTGGGCACAGTGGCGGATGCGGCCCTTCCAGAGGGGCTTCCTCAAACAGTGGAGGTAACACAGCAAATCCCAGCTCATCCACATAACGTCATCAATGAAGTCATCTCTCCTCTGGTGGATGAGAAGAGAAAACCTGACCAGATGTCACTCACTGATACCCATCACATGGTTGACAGTTGCGTCGGATGCCAGCACCAAAGGCTGGGGGGGCGCATTGCCGGACGGAAGGAGTGCAAGGCACCTGCGACTTCCCGGCGCAACTGGTAGTGTCCAACTCTCTGGAACTCCGAGCCACCTTCAAAGCCCTTGTGGCATTCCATCATTTAACGAAGAAGGCATCAGTTATGCTAAAGCTGGACAACACCACCGCAGTGGCCTACATAAAGAGGCAGGAGGGACTCGCAGTGGTTCTCTGCTGCGAGAGGTGGAGCCAATCATGGGCTGGGCCCAAAAACACCTGGACAACATATCGGTGGTGTATATCCCCTTTGCCCAGAATGTCCAGGCGGACTTTTTATCCAGACACGAGTTGGACAACAACGAGTGGTCCCTCCACAGGGAGGTGTTCAGTTGGCTCCTATCCTTGGGGATGACTCCAGAGATCGATTTGTTCACCTCACCCTGCAACAACAAACTCCCGAGGTTCCAAGATCCCCAAGCCTATGGGGTGGATGATCTCTCTGAGCAATAGATGTTGCACAGGGCCTACGCTTTTTCCCTGGTGCCTCTGATCTTTTGATTTCTCAGGAGGCTCAGGACCAAGAAGGTAGAAGTAGTAGTGGTGATCCCCTTCTGGCCAAACAGGCTGTGGTTCCCACTTCTATCCTCACTCAGCTTCAAGGACTCGATTGCCCTTCCAACCAGACTGAACCTTCTCTCACAAGGTGCATCTCTGCACCCATGCCTGATGCATCTACGTCTCAGGGTCTGGTTTTTGAGAGGAGAAGGTTGGAATCACTCGGTTGTCCAGAAGAGGCCATGCCCACCTTATTAAGTGCTAGAAGAAGCGGCACCAACAGGGTGTATCAGAGGATTTGGGCGAAGCTCGTGGACCATTTATCTTCCAGAAACAGCACTAGAGATGCTCTATCAGTCTCAGACGTTCTTAGTTTCCTGCAAACTGGCCTCGACTTATCCTTATCTGTCAGTTCGCTAAGAGTCCACGTATCAGCTATCTCGGCCTTCTCAGGCATTTCATGGGCTAAAGACACACTTATACGCCAATTCTTCAAAGGGGTGGCCAGGCTGAGGCCTCAAAGGAAGCCAAGATTTCCAAAATGGGATTTACCGTTTGTCTTGGATTCCCTGTCTCAGTTTAACCCGGGCAGTCCACCGACGCTGAAGGACCTTACACACAAGACGGCCTTCCTGGTTGCAATCTCTTCAGCCAAGAGAGTATCTGAGATTATCAATTTGGGATCAAAAGAACCCTTTGTAACCTTCTTCCCCGACAGGGTGGTTCTGGTACCTATGCTAGGTTCAAGACCTAAGGTAACCTCTGTATTCCACGAAAATCAAGAAGTTTTGCTCCCCACTCTTAAAAGGTCAGACAGCTCCGAAATTCATCCACTAGATGTGGGGCAGTCTCTAAAGCTTTATCTAGAAGCCACAGCTCCTTTTCCGTAGACAGAACACCTTTTTGTCCTCATGTATGGGAGAAACTAAGGGTTTCGAGCCTCAAGCAGATCTATCGCCTCCTGATCATCTAGACCATCCAACGGCTTACAAAGAGAAGGGGTTGGCTCCTCCAGAGGCAGTGATGGTGCACTCCACCCGGAGCATCGCAACATTGCGGGCAGCAGCTCGGCATGTGGCCCCTGATGTAATTTGCAAGGCGGCTTCATGGTCCTCTATTAATACATTTATGGCTCACTATTGTGTGGAACCTGCAGCTTTGTCTTCTGTTAATTTTGGTGCTCAGGTTCTATCCCCTGAGATTGTTAATTAAAAGTTTTCTTTGCTCAGCAGATTCCCCCCCCTGTGTGTAGCGAGTTATTTCCCACACGTATGCTGCCATGGAGTCTGTCAGGAAAACTGAATATTTCTGTAAAATACTTACTGTAATTTTACTTTCCTGATAGACTCCATGGCAGCAGGAGTTCCCATCCAAAGGCCCGGAGTAGGCTTGTTATGGAACATGGATGTTGGTGTGGAGCAAAGATTTATGGGAGCAGAGTCCTATAGGGTAGTTATGGAGGCGGCGCCTACCCACACGTATGCTGCCATGGAGTCTATCAGGAAAGGAAAATTACGGTAAGTATTTGACAGAAATTTTCCATTTTAGATATAATTAAAATTACTACTTGGTTTATACAGAAAAAAACATACATTTAACACATCCATATGTGGGTAGAGAATGACTTTCTAGGATATTAGCTGCTTCTTTGTGTGGAACTTTAAACATCAATATGAAATGAGATTTAAACTGAACTTCAACATGATTATTCCCAGTATGCCTTCTTGTCTTACTTAATGTTTTTAATCTTGCAATTAGCACTAGTAAAGTGCAGTGTAAGCTCTTATTAGGAGGCTTATACAATCAGCTTCATCACTGTGCGAGTTGGGATTTTAAGACATGAAATAAATTGCTACCAGTGGACCCCACAATGACGACTGTCAGTCCCCAGTGGCTCATTCACTGTAACAGTAAACATAACTCTTGACTCATCAGAGATTTAAAGTCTGTGACATCAGTACTTCTTCTGGCTTTGTTATCATTAACTTTATTATTTGTGAAATTGGGATCATTGATCTAATGGTCTCTGATTAAATTAAGAAAAAAAAGATATATATATTATATATATATATATATACAGTATCTCACAAAAGCGAGTACACCCCTCACATTTTTGTATTTATTTTATTATATATTAAAATAATATTATATATTATATTTTATTAATATATCTTTCCATGTTATAACACTGAAGAAATTACACTTTGCTACAATGTAAATCAGTGAGTGTACAGCTTGTATAACAGTCCCCTCAAAATAGTAACAGGCATTAATGTCTAAACCGCTAGCAACAAAAGTGAGTACACCGCTAAATGAAAATGTCCAAATTGGGCCCAAAGTGTCAATATTTTGTGTGGCCACAATTATTTTCCAGCGCTGCCTTAATCCTCTTGGGCATGGCGTTCACCAGAGCTTCACAGGTTGCCACTGGTGTCCTCTTCCATTCCTCCATGACAACATCAAGGAGCTGGTGGATGTTAAAGACCTTTCTGCTCCTTCACCTTCTGTTTGAGGATGCTCAATAGGGTTTAGGTCTGGAGACATGCTTGGCTAGTTCATTACCTTTACCCTCAGCTTCTTTTTTTTTTTTTTTTTATAATCACTTTATTCAAGTTTTCATTTGAAAATCAACAAAGTACAAACCAAAGGATTACAGCCTTATTACCCTGTATAAATGGGTAAGTTGAGGTCTATGTAAATAACCGGGTAAACATGTAACTTTAAACAACAATCCCTGGGTGAGGTAGGTGCGGGAGGGTGAAACCTAGGGGAAGGGCTAAAGGTAACTGTGAGGATTCTCCTTTTTCCAAACCTGGTGAAATCCTTGTCTAGGTTAGTCAGAGATAGAAGTCGACTGGGATGTCTCCTCCCCCCCCCCCCGAGAGGTGAGAAGGGGAGGGAGACGCTCCCGTCCCCCTCCTTAGAGAGGGTGCACTTATTTCAGGCTCAGAGAATGTCATAGAGTTACAAATAAATCTGTATCAATACATTACATATATATCTAGATTGAGAGAGAGAGAAAGCAATTTGTTGACCATATCAAGTCAGATGAAGGGTGAGAATAGGTTTGATGACACTTGACTTGAAAGTAGGTTTCTTAGTGAGTGGTCATGGTGATTATGGAAGGGGCGGGGGAAAGGTGAGTAGTGCAGGCTCGCACCATTGGTGTGGGTACAAGGGGTTCTCCTGATAGTTCATGTATGAAGGTAGAGTAGAGGTCCTCCAGATTCTTATTAGGGAAGGTTTTCAATATAAAAGTTTTCCACTTTTGGAGGCAGCAGTTCTTTACCATCTGGTTATTGGTCCAACAGTCTAGTAGGTCTTTCCGAAGTAATAAGAGCATCTGATTTTGGATTTCGTCCAGTGCTGGCAGTGTTGGCTTAATCCAGTATTTTAGGATGGCTTTTATGGAGGCTAGGAGGCAAAGATGTATCCATTGAGAGAGCTGGTTAGTCCAGGGATGTTCAGCTGGTGGGGCATATGAGGTGGGTGGTTTGGGTTCTGACCCAAAGACCATAAGTTGCGGGTCTAGTGGAATGTCCAGAGAGGTCACTTCTTTTACATAGCATTGAACTTGTTGCCAGAGGGATGTGACTTGTGGACATTTCCAGAAGCGATGGAGTAGTGATGGTCTCTGGGTTTTGCACCAAGGGCAATTTTTCTCTCCTCTGGGATTTCCAGTGGTGGAGTGAGGGTTAAATGCCCTGTGTATAATCCAAAATTGTGTCTCTCTCCACATTTCATTGACACTAATTTAAAAAGTTCACCTGTACCCCTCTAACAATGCCTTAGGAAGGTATTCTTTTTGTAGGTCCTTGTTCCAGGCTTTGGCTGAGGTTGAGTCTATCGGCTTGGTGAATATGGGTATGAGAGGTTTATATATGGCCGAGGTGGAGACGTTGTCTAGTTCAATTATTTTTTCCAAGAAGGTATGTTTAAATCTGGTTTCAGGCTTTGGGCAGTTATTATTTACATATGACGACACTTGAAGTAGATGGAAGTTATGTTGAGGTGAAAGGTGGAATTCTTCCAAAATTGATTGGTGAGGCCTGATAAGCCCCTTCTGGGTGCCGTATAATGTAGATATTTTAATGAGTGCCTTTCGTTCCCAAAGGGTGAAGGCAGCGTGCTGCGTGGAGGCCAGTAGCATAGGGTTACCTCATATTAGGATGTGTATGGATACGTTTGGGGAGGCTTTCAGTTTTTTCCTTATCTCCCTCCAGGTGATGATGGTATCTCTGATAAGGTTAGTCCGTAGGTTGTTTGGTAGTGCTCTTAAGTTGCTGTGCAGGATGGCCGGTAGGTTGTAGGGTGCAATCATTGCAGATTCCAGGTGGAAGTTAGAAAACTTAGATTTCTGGGTCAGCCAGTCTAGTCCTATGCATAAGAGGCAAGATAGATTGCATACCCGAATATGGGGAATTCCTGCCCCTATTGGTAAGGGGGAAGTTAGTGTCGACAATTCTTTTCTTGTTTACGCAGGGGTAAGATATCACTTTTATTAAAATGTATTTTTAGGCCGGAGCATGCTTGGAATTGTTGGAAGGTGCGTTGGATTTGTTAGATATCTTTGTGAGGGTTGGCCGTGAAAATGAAGATGTCGTCAGCAAAGAGGGCTGTCCGTAATTCCTCTTTGCTTATATTGACTCCGTGTAGGGGTGCTTGTAGGTTTAGGTAGCGGGATAATGGTTCCAGTGCTAAGTTAAATAATAGTGGGGATAGGGGACATCCCTGTCTTGTTCCTTTATGTAATTGAGTGGGGTCTGAGATAAGTCCAGCCGCTACAACCCTAGCTGAGGGAGAGGAATATAGGCTTCGGATAAAGTGGGTTATTGGTCCCTAGAAGCCAAAACCTTCCAGAACCCGTGACAACCATTGGAAGCTGACGTTGTCAAAGGCTCTCTCGGCATCAAGTGTAATAAAGGCGATATCTTTGGAGGGGTTAATTGTTTGTGTAAGTGTAGGTCGTAGTGAATGTATTTTATACGCTCTTGTCTTTCAGCCCATGTGTTAAAATCTAGCTTCACAGCTTGCCATTCTGTCCTGTTTTTCTGGGTATCAGTCAGAATTAAATTTTGTTGGGCGTGTGATAAAAAAGGGGCGTGGTCTGATAACACCAATTCATGTATATCTGTGTCTCTAATTTGTTGCATTAGGGATGGCAAAGTTAAGAGGTAGTCTAGTCTGGCAAAGGATTTGTGGGGGGCCGCGTAATAGGTATATTGCTTTTCTATTCGGTGGGACATACGCCAGGGGTCTATTAATTGGGCTCCTGTGAAGAATTGTTCGAGCAGTGAGGGACGGTTCGCTTGTAGATTAGGGGTCTTGTGACCCCGGTGGGACTGGTCCTCTTGATTGTTATGGACCATGCTGAAATCATCCCCAATTAGGTGTGGAGTAAGTGGATCTTTCAGGATCCACTGCGTGAGTTCTTGAAAAAAGGCGAGCGAGGGTGAATATTAATATATCATGTTAATATTTTAGGTAATAGGGGTATGGTGTTGTTTTGCCAGCATGGAACCAAAAACATAGTAGGTAGTTACTACTTACAGTTTGTTGTTCAGGAGTGAGGTTGTCTTGGGTAGTGAACATAGGAGCGAACCTGCATAGGAGAGGGAGTGTTAGAATGGGAGAGAAAAAGACAGAGGTTATAGAATCAAACCTAATAGAAACAGTCATCATTGGGTACTTCACTTTTTTCCGCATGAGTAGTAACAAACCAAGTCCGGCATAGCCGAGTGCCCGGGGTAACTATGGTGAAAGGTGTCAGCTCCCGCAGTAGATAAAGATGTGGGAGATTTAATCGACCGTGGGTGCGGTGTGTAGAGAGCAAGTTGGTGTCTCTGGTATGATTGGAGTAGTGCATACCAGTGGTTGTCATCCAAAGTTAGGGATGAGGCGTGCCCCGTCAGGGTAATTGGGGCGTAGCCTTTTTGGTGGGTCTTTCCTGGTGCTTCTTTGTTCTCTCGCAGTGGGTTGCAGGGTATTCATGGCTGAGGCAGGGTCTCCTGGGCGGCTTAAGCTGCTTCTCAGGTAGTGGTCTGCTTCTTCTGGGGTATGCAATTACATCTGGTCTCCGTTAGGCGCTTGAAGTTGCAACACCGCAGGAAAAGCTAGGGTGAAGCGTAGGCCCTGTTTGTATAAGGCCGCAAAAATTGGTTGAAATTCCTTCCTTTTTTTGGAGACTTCTGCTGAGTAATCCGCAAAAAGCAATATGTTTGCACCTTCTATGCTGAGATTGTGGGACTTGCGGAAGGCTTGGAGGATGGCTTGGAGGACGGCTAGTCTGTCAATGTAATTCAAATATTTTACAATGACTGGTCTAGCCGATTTCCTATTGCTGTCCAGTGCTCCAATTCTGTGGGCTCAGCCCAGCGCCTTAGGAATGCGGGCAGCACATAACTGGTGTAGGGCATTGTTAGGAAAAGACTCCGGGATGCCTATAATTCTCAGTGTAATCCTCCTGGATCTGTTTTCGAGATCCTGGAGCTTCTCCTGTATTGCCCCATGTATTTTAGCATGCTGTTCTAATGTCCCAGTGGCCTGGTAAAGTTCATCCTCTAAGTCAGAAATCCTGGCCTCAGCCATTGATAGTCTCTTTGCTTGTTCCCCTAATTCTCTCTTTATCTGCAGCATACCTGCTGAAACTGCTGAGTCCACTGCTGCCGAGATGTTGGGTAGGAAAAGCACTACCACCGCTTGTGCGATCTTCTGGTATGAGACATGTGCCGCTGCTCCCAGAGGATCCACTGGCTGCATCTCCACGCTCTCTCCCTCAGCAGTGATGGTGGTGGCCATATTGCCTGCATCTGGAGGAAGGCCCTGTATTGTCGTAGGTGCTGGGGTGGGCGAGCTAGAGTGGGAGCTAGTGAGGTACCACTCCATGTCCGTGATGACGCTCTATTACGAGGGCGAAATGCGTTGACTGTCCGTGATGATGCTCTATTACGAGGGCAAAACGCGTTGACGTCATATTCGGTCCGCAGCAGCCGTCCGCGTCACTTCCGCTCATAGTGGTAGGAGCTGGTGGAACGCACGCCATTGCCGACAGTATATTGATTATCAGGCGGTTTTTAATCATCGATTCTGTAAGTAGATTTTATGCCTGCGCAATAAAGTGCCATTCGTTTCAGTCTACACATGAGGATGTTTTTTGTTCATTTGAGCCATCCAGATCATATCTCCATGTGGGAAGATTAAGATCCATTTCGGGTGTCCGGTCGTTCTGCTGACCCAGTTTAATGTCTTCCTCACCGATTCTTAGCTTTTATGACCTCTGACTGAAAAGCAGTAGGTCCACTTTTTTCGGTGAGTGGGGACACAAAGGGGGTTCTGGCACCTTTCACGTTGCACTTGGAATGTCATTGGAGCACCTTGTTGAGCACTTTCAAGCACAAAAACACTTTAAAGACTTTTTTTGATTGATTTATTGATTGATTCTGTATTGCTATTGATTGATTTTGTATCCAAACTCTTTATTCTTATCTGCTCATCATGTATTAATTTGTTTATTATCACCATCACTGAGGGGAGGCGCTACCTATTATTGTTTCATTACCGCTCCATTTGCAGGGGCAGCGTTGCACGGTCTCAGAGCACGGATCGCGGGGATCGGGAGCTGTGTTTATATGCCGATTTGATCCTGGAGTGTCGGAGCTGCCACGAGCTACTCCTCACCAATACGGCGCCGGAACCGGAAGTACACTCAGCTTCTTTAGCAAGGCAATGGCGGTTGTCTTGGAAGTGTGTTAGGGGTCGTTATTCTGTTGGAATACTGCCCTGCGGCCCAGCCCCCGAAGGGAGGGGATCATGTTCTGCTTTAGTATGCCACAATACATGTTGGCATTCATGGTTCCCTCAATGAACTGTAGCTCCCCAGTGCCGGCAGCAGTCATACAGCCCCAGACCATGACACTTCCACCACCATGCTTGACTGTAGGCAAGCTACACTTGTCTTTGTACTCTTCACCAAATAAGTTTATGTTAGTCTCATCAGACCACAGGACATGGTTCCAGTAATCCATGCCCTTAGTCTGCTTGTCTTCAGCAAACTGTTTGCAGGCTTTCCTGTGCATCATCTTTAGAAGGGGCTTCCTTCTGGGGCGTCAGCCACACAGACCAATTTGATGCAGTGTGCAGCATATGGTCTGAGCACTGACAGGCTGACCCCCCCACCGCTTAAACTTCTGCAGCAATGCTGGCAGCACTCATATGTCTATTTCCCAAAGACCACCTCTGGATATGATGCTGGGCACATGCACTCAACTTCTTTGGTCCACCATGACTATTCTGAGTGGAACCTGTCTGTTAAATCTTCTTATAGCCTAGGCCATCTTTATGTAAAGCATCAATTATTTTTTTCAGATCCTCAGAGGGTTTCATCTTGAACTTCCAGTGACCAGTATGAGAGAGTGAGAGCGATAACACCAAATTTAACACACCTGCTCCCCATTCACGTATGAGACCTTGTAACACTCACAGGTCACATGACACCAGGGAGGGAAAATGGCTAATTGTCCCAATTTGGACATTTTCACTTAAGGGTGTACTCACTTTTGTTACCAGCGGCTTAGACATGGCTGTGTGTTAAGCGTGTGTTGTTATTTTGAGGAGACAGCAAAATTACACTGTTATACAAGCTGTACACTCACTACTTTACATTGTAGCAAAGTGTCATTTCTTCAGTGTTGTCACATGAAAAGATATAATAAAATATTTACAAAAATGTGAGGGGTGTACTCACTTTATATATATATATATATATATATATATATATATATATATATATACTGTATGTATTGTATATTTTTTTCAGATATTCAGCAGTCCTTTGCAGATAGATAGTGTATGATTCACATCAAATCATGCCCAGCAGGGTTCATGATTTCATGTTTCTACCACTGTCAAGAAATAATATATACACTATATGCACAGTGCTGTTTCTGATTTAGTGACAAGGATTATCTTATCTACTCCCACTTCGATGAGTGTTACCCTCTTTTAAATCACCTAACTATACAGAAGATGTGTAGGGACATGTAGAAAATTCTACTGTTTTTGCTTACCACCTCCTGCTTTTTGCGTAGGCTGAATACTAGATGTTATATGTATGCTTATACATATAGATAGGGGGTCTCTGAAGGAGAGAGAACACTGAAGGTTGTATAGTAAGGTGATGAACACCTAAAATGTTTACGTTATAAGCGCACAATGGAAAGAATAATGAAAGCTGATTGATTGCAGTTGGTTATTTCACTCTCAACTTAACTTTTTACTTACTCACTAGATCATGACTCTGTTAATGGTCTGCCATGAAGGTCTTTGTTTGGATACTTAAAGATTTACTGAAGGCAAATAGGCTGTTCAGTTTGCAGGGGAAATTGCTCTTTGCATGTGAATTTTCCCCAGGGCTTTCTGAATGTGATGAAGATTTACTTTGCAAAGAATACTTAAGCAGTGCTAGTAAATAAAAAAAAAAAGACAGAATTTTTGCTTGCATCTAATTGGGTAATGGAAGTCAGCAGAGCTTTACCTCATTCACTAAGCTCTGGGGCAAATTCCCTTGCAAAGTGAACAGCCCATAGCCTTTAGTAAATCAACCCCTTACTTGTATAGGGTGAGAACTATTTCCCAGTTGTGTATCTACATTGGTATTCTGTCACCTGCCCCCATGTTGGAGATCACAAACAGCTATGCTGACACAAATCATGCAGGCATGGTCTACCATGTGATAGTTGGTCCAGAGCAATGATGTGTAGCCAATGCAGTAGCAAATACTTGAAGATAAGAAGTGATTAAAAGAGGAAGTAGGACGTACCAGGCTTACTAGGCTTTACTTAATCAAAGAACAAGATTGCATTGTCATAATTTAGGCCTATTTTTGAAATTTAATGGCTGATAAATATTAACTTATTTTTTTTTCAATTTAAGTAATGGTGTCCAGTAGAGGTTAGATCTACTTGCCATCCTAAACAGGACTGCTGAATTTGTTTTTGGTTTATCTTACCCTCTGCAGGAAAATATTTGAATATGTCAATTAATACAATGCCTTAGCCTCAAGCATTGGATGGAAAAAGAAAATGTAAAACATATTTGAAGGGAAAAAAAAAGAACATGTATTCTGGTATGGGGATAAAAAAAAATCATTATTGTCACATTTGCTCACTTTGACTTATCAGTTACATAAATCAATATCATACCTCATCCAGAGAAGTTTCTGCAGCTTGAGACCGGCTGTGACATTCTGTGATAAGTGTTTGAGCCACCAAATGTGAATTAAATGACATTCTGTTGTGCTGTGATGGTTGTATAAAACAAAAAATATGGAAGGGGGTTTGATTTTCCAGAAGATGAGAAGACATACACAGCACATTCCTTTTCTAAAAAGAAATAATTTAAGTCTGCAGCCAAAGCAGAGTATGCTTTACGTGTGGCACATTGACAAAAGTAGATTAATCACCTGGAAAGGTAATACCAGTTAGATTATATATATATAAATATATATATATATGATATAAATATCGCACATATCACATTTACATCATTAGCTACCACTGAAAGAAAAATATTTTCTACTTGAAATTGGGTTATAACCATTACTAATACATTTTATCTTTTCTGACCCTTACTTTTCATGCATTTTTTCCATCTAAAACAAGCACAGGTTTCCTAATAAAATAATAGCCATTATTTCAAAGCTTCTCACAATTAATTATTTATACCAAGGGAGATCTGATTGTTTCTCTGTGACAACAGGTGGGCGTATTGTTTACAATAAGTAGTTACTACTGGCCCATTTAGGCTTGATTTTATAGATTGTTATTATCGGCATATATGGGGCAGCACAGTGGTGTAGTGGTAAGCACTTTCGCCTAGCAGCAAAAGGGTCACTGGCTTGAATCCCAACCACGACATTACCTGCCTGGAGTTTGCATGTTCTCCCTGTGCCTGCGTGGGTTTCCTCCGGGTACTCCAGTTTCCTCCCACACTCCAAAGACATGCTGGTAGGTGAATTGGATCCTGTCTAAATTGGCCCTAGTATGTGTATGTAAGAATGTGAGTTAGGTACCTAAAGCTCCTTAAGGGTAGGGACTGATGTGAATGTACAATGTATATGTAAAGCGCTGCATAAATTGACAGCGCTATATAAGTACCTGAAATAAATAAATATTACAGGAAGAAGTGACAGATGCTGAATGCCATTTCATGATTATGTAGGACTTTCAAAAAATAACTTCCATTAGTATAACCACAACATATCAGACTATTTCCACTTGCCATTTCTTTGTTTTAAATGTAAAATCCAGATTGCAATACTATGACAGCACCCACCAGCAAAACCTGGAGCATCAAGTGATCCTTGTACAAACATGCCTTGTCTACTGCAAGATTTGTCAGAACATCCATGACCACAACCGATAACTACATGATTTTAATCACAGCATTTTTTTAAGTCCAACTCCTTATCACATTCCAGAAGCTGGAAGATTTAATATGGCTCATATTCCTACCCAGTGCTTGAGCTGTACATCATCAGTACTGTTTTCTCTTACAAGAAAAGCACCATGACTAGAATGAGAAGAAGATTTATGGTCTGAGTCAATGGGCTTTTGTTCACTTTCTGCGGGTTTTGCATCCCCATACCCCAAGTCCATGGGAATGAAAATCCCACTTAAATAAAATCAATGAAGGTCAGATGGTGGACAACTGACGGTCAAATGCACTTGCCAATGAATTCTAAATGATCTTTGAAATGTCTTAAATTGATGTCAAACCGATGCCAAGCACAAAGCCCGTTGATGCAGGACCTAACTTGTATTTAAAATTATAATGAGATAAATACTAAAACTAAGTGGTACTCCATAGCAGAGGGAAAGTATCAAATAATCGCCCTGCTCCAAAGTCTGAAAGAAATCAATCAACAGTTAATAGGGGTGCATTTATAACTTACATCAAATTTGGGAAATGGGTTTTTGTTTTCTATTTCAGTTCATATGCTTGATGCTGCTAATTATTGCAGACCATCAGACTTTATCTCTGTTGATCCTAGAGATTTTCTGTGATTGCCCATTGTCCACTGGTCAAACAAGTAGAGGAAATACTCTAGTGTGTCATGACCCTACACAAGGACTTTTGAGATCCACAGGAGATCCCCTTTTCATTCAATATAAGCACCAACTACCTAGTACATGTTAGGCAATTGCTAAATAGAGTACACTCTTGCGCTGTATTATTCTTGTTCAGATAGCCCTGAACAATAGTGTATCTATTAAAAATATCCTACCTGAAATATCTCCTACTGTATATATTATATGCTAGTCCCGATGGCTTTCTGCTGCTGTGCTGAGATTTCTTATCTGATTTTATATACACCAAGATTAGAGCACAGTTGCTCTGTTTATGTTGTACTGATAGCACTCATATACTGTGCTCTTCTTACAAAATGTAATAACTGCATACATAAAAACATCAACCATAGTTATCATTCTACACTTGACATAAAACCCCATGTGCATACATAAGCAAAGTACAAAAGGATAAAGAATTGTCCAGTTTCTGAAGTTATCTCTGTTAACTCACTTGTGTCTTGTCCTTGATGAGGCTTATAGTAGGAATATGTAGATACTAACAATCAATTGTTAAATTCGTGTTCTGTCAGTCTAACTGAGCTCAGGGAGCTTTCTCTGCAACTGAATCTATAACTCTTTCTCATCCTTCAATATTTTGTCTTGTTTAAAAGTAGATATATTAAACCTAAAACTGTTTTTGAATTCATTTGCACATCACTGCATGTACTGTCTATATACACATCACTGTGCACAACTCTTTTGTCTTGTCCTGACTACCATTGCCCATTCTAGTATCAATGAAATGCTTTCAAGTAATAATAATGGCAAGTAAGCATTGCCAGTTAAACCCATCAATTTAACAGTTTCAAAAAACAGTTAGATTTAAGGCATGCCAGGATTGCTAACTGTCACGTTAGCTTGTGGTCTAAGGCCCCTTTCACACTGTCACGACTTGAAAGTCGTGCAATTTTGCTACAATTTCTGGGAATGTCTGTGTAAACTTGAGGTCTATGGACCTCAACTCACATCAACTCGGATCAAAGTCAAACCAAAGTACTACAGGGACAACTTTGAAGTCAGTGCTGACTTGAAGTTGCACAGATATGTATGGTACTCATTGGAAAACATGTCCCAAGTCATAGGACAAGTGTGAAAGGGGCCTTAATCAAACTGCCAAACCATCAAATGTCTGGTGTCATACAAGATCACATGTGCAGCCACATGGTAGTTGCATATCAAACAGAAACTAAGATGGCAACTTCCTTGGCTGAGAAGGACAGGAGGATTTAGTTCCCCTTTAACAGGGACATAAGAGCAGTATCATGTGTATTAAACTTGTCAATGTTTTAAAAACACCTCCACATAATTCTGTTTATTTTTGAGATTAGTAGAGTTTCCCATTATCTGCAGTGAATAATTTCTGGTAAGAAATGTCCAACATGCATTCCTTGCATGGGAACATTCAGTTCTTCCAATATGTCATTGATCAGATAAAGATTTTTTTTTTCCGCCAAAGTCCTGCCACAAAGTGCCCATGCGTTTACCATTATTAGCCAGAAAACGTTTAGTTTCACTTCTGAATCACCTCACCAATGTCTTACTTTATAGAATAAACAAATACCTAAACTGGCAATCAAAACTTACAACAGAATGGGGGTGCGTACCCCAATGCACTACAGCCAAAGGTATTGATCATAAAACATAACTTTTATTAGGATTTATATAAAATGTGTATAAATGTGTATCTAAACACCACTTAAAGGGAGATTCTGAATCCCCCTTCAGAGAGTGGAGTGTGCAGTGGTATCTTCCACCCTACTGTAACAAGAATATTTACATTACTATATATTAGATCAGCTGGCCAGGCAGGAATACTAAGACCACTTAATTACCAATATCCATCTATGCCAGGAATGATGCAAGGAACATACCCCTCAAATATGCCTTAATAGGGATCAATGTAAGTATATTCTCGAGGGGTGTGTTGTAATATGTATCAACTGGCTATAGATGTCAAGACATCTAGGTCACACAATCTGTACTACCAGTGCTAGATGCTGTCTAACAATTTACTTAAGTACTCCACTTGTCCTGCTCAGACTGCTACATACTGATTTGTAAAATGATCACACTGTCTATATACAGTAGCTATATAGTTTATTGTAATTGATTGTTATCTCCTAACGGACAGAACTAGCTTTGGAGGCTCTTATAAATTGGTCACACTGCCTATACTGGTAAACCGCTAAACTGCTAAAGATGTTAGCCACTTGTTGGTATTGAGGTCACACTATAGCTAGTATACTATGTATCTCTCTGCAACATTCTGGCCACTAGCTTGTAGTCTAGAGACTGCCCTAGACTAGAGTCTAATCTAGAGAATGCCCATTGAGGGCAAAGTGGCAGTGCCTTTTTATACCCATGATAACTAATGCTCCCTTCTCCAGCATTTAGCCACTGACCAATCTATGCTCCTTACTATTCGGATGGGACTTCCAGGTATGGGGAAATGTGTGCCCTCCTACATGTGACAGTGCTTTGGTCTAAGCAGCAAATCACGTGGCCACAAAACTGTTATTGTAGTGAGGTCATCCTCCTAGGTAATCCCCAACACCATCTGAAACGGGAGCTTACTCTGGGTGGTCAGCAGTGGAGAGTTGGCAAGGTAGCTCAGACTGAAGAATATAACTTGATGGTAGGGTGGATGAGATTCACTGTTGGTGAACCAACCCCTGTCATTTAAAACACATGCACCTAGAAGATGTACCTGCTGTGAATGTCATATTTACTGCCTTATAAATATACCCCTTACTGTCAATATTTTAAAATAATGACATTGAACATGCTGTTTGTACAGATATAATTAACTGAAGAGCTGAAGGCATAATATGAAGAAAATAATAACAAAAAATATATAATAATAACATTATTAATATTGTATGGTATTATTATAATTATTGTTATTGTTTTTATTTGTATTACTACAAAAATAATTGCAATTGCATTATTAATTGCAATGTATTGACAAACCATTACTCTTTCATTTCTAACCAAGGTAACTTAAGTGGAAGGACATTTGTCCTGTTAACCAGTAACTTGCAGCAGTAGTAAACAATTAGTCTTCGTCTTAGGAACATTGGTCCTCTGGCATATGTAATAAAATATCACTTTAGGTTTTCATACTGCAACGGAAATTGGTGTATTGTCCCGAGGGGGAAACTGTCCATTTGCACAAAGTGATTTCTGCATGTTATGCTCCCTATCGAGATATCATATTCATAAGAATTAATTCTACCAAGTCATCCCAGCAGTAATGGATCATACTCTAACTCACCAAGTACCGACACTAATGGCTAAAGATGGGAAGGAAAAAAGGAAAACAATTAAGGTTCCTCTGCTATTCTACTGAGGCTAACAGGTTTATTATTATTTTTCTTTTTTTTTCTTTTTTTTTGCTGCCTGTCCATTTAATTCCCAATTTAGACCCAGATAGCAGTGGAATTATTGTATTAGATGGTTTGCAAAAGCAAATTATCTTTCTACTGGATTTATAGAAACTTAAAAATGATTTAAATTTGTATTGTCAAAGGAAATTTTTGGAGTGCATTAAGCTCCCAGTAAAATCAATCATAGGTATTTAATTATATACTTCATTTCAAAGCATGAAGGTTGAGTCAGTGTGCAAAGCGTTTTACTGACCATGAACTGGTGAAAAATATTAATTAGAAAAGAAACAAAAAAAAAGCCAAAGTCTGGTATTAATTTATGTAGTCTTTTTCAGCTGTTGTTTAACCTTTTTTAACTGTCATTAATATAGGGCTTATGATGCAACAGAACTGCTTCCAGGTGACCAGCTCAGTAATCCTTACACCAACTGCATTCCCTTCTGTTTTAAGATCATGGGCAATACCACAACCATGAACTTATAGCAGAGGGCTTCCTTTATTCATAAAAAAGGAAGCACCCCCCCCTACCCAAACCACTGCCACCCCACAGTATGATCTCCTCTCTTTCTGTGCTTTTCACTGCCCACTTGCTCAAGAGAGCTGAATGTGTACCCTGCAATGTGGTCCTTCTCCCAGCCCTTGTGTACCCACCTCCTCCGGTGTGACCTTCTCCTGCTGTAGCCAATTAAACCCTGCAGTCCTTACTACCAATGAGACCAGCATTTTGGCTTCATGCCAATTTCAGCGACAGCTTTTCTGTTTAGGGTGGCGAGTAAGAAGTCAGTAAACATGCCTCTTATGTTTACCAATCTGAACACAGACAATCATAATGCCAAACACTTCTGTGTTAATTTAAACTGAAGGAGATCTGCAAACACAATATACATGTTTAATGATCCCTTGCAGCTTGTGAATGAACACAGAAGAACTCAATACTGAGCACATTTGTATTCACTAGTAAGTGCACAGCACAGCATCAGAGGCGAAGGAGACTGAGGACTTTGTGTCTCTCTCAATCTCTAGTGGTGACAGTATTTAAAGTGATTGTAAAGGCTGAAGGTTTCTGCCTTCATGCATTCTATGCATGAAGTTAAAAACCTTCAGTGTGCAGCTCCCCCCTCAGCCCCTCTAATACTCTCTTTCTCTCTCCCTCCTGATTGGCTGAGATGCAGCAACAGGAGCCACTGGCCACAGCCAGTGAGGTGGGAGATGGGGGTGGGGCTGAGCCATGCTCTCTCTGTGTCGTATGGAGGTAGAGAGCTGGCTCGGGAGAGAGCCAGTGTAGGTGTCCCACAGCATGCGGCTTGGTATTGGGGGCATTCAGCAAGGGGGAGGGGCCCAGAGCACCAGTGAAGGACCTGAGAAGAAAAGGATTGGGGGCCGCTTTGTGCAAAACCACTGCACAGAGCAGGTAAGTATCACATGTTTGTTATTATTGTCTTCTGAAGGAAACTTTGGTTATTTTTGGTCATTGCTGACTACTTTTTGAAGGTGCATGTTCCAGGTCTGTCATATTTATCCTTCAATCATTACTGATATTATAAACACAAGTTCAGAACAAGCTTGCACTCTATTTAGCTCAGGACTGCTAGGAATGGCAATTCTTGTTCCAGGTCAGCACAAATAGTGAAATAATTATAAGGACGAGGCCCCAATACATATTCAAATAAGAGTCAATCAATGAAGCTCATTATGTCAACTTGATGCAATGTTTCTGCCACTTATACACTTATCATGACATTTCATAACATTTACTTTATTGTCTTAAGCCTTGATTAGCACATCTACTGTAAAATTACAGAAATAGCAAACAATATGACTTTTCTGGACAACAGGACATTGTTGCACTAGGAATTACACTCACACTATCACATGTGGCTTAACTGCTTCCACACCATGCGTGGTATATTTACTGCGGCGGTGTGGATGTGTCCTGCGAATCGCCGTAAAAAGGCGGCGATTCATGCAGGTGCAGCTAGGGGAAGAGCGCGTGCCGCCGGTGGTGCGCTCTTGTGCCCGACACACTCCAGAGGAGTGTGCCCACGGCTCAGGTGGATCTGATGTCAGCCGGCGAGCCGTGATGAGCTGCTAGAGCCAAAGAGCGGGGTACCGCCGATGTAAACACGGCAGTTCCCCGCTCTGTCAATGGGAACATAAGAGATCTACTGATCCTTGTCACTGGGATCAGTTAGATCTCTTATGCCCATGGTAGCCCAGCCCCCCCACAGTTATAACACGCCCAGGGAACACAGTTAACCCCTAGATCGCCCCCTGCAGGTTAACCACTTCACTGCCAATGGCATTTATACAGTAATCAGTGGACATTTACATTTCTGATCGCTGTATAAATGTCATTGGTCCCAAAGAAGTGTCAAAAATGTCCGACATGTCCGCCCCAATATCGCAGTGCTGCTAAAAATCGCAGATCGCCGCCATTACTAGTAAAAAATTTTAAAAAAATAAAAACCCCAGAAATGAATTCTCAGCATCCGTAAACACTGCAACTTTTGCGCAAATCAATAAACGCCAATTGCAATTTTTCTTTTACCAAAAATATGAGGAAGAATATAAATCAGCCAAAACCGATGAAAAAAATGTTTTTTTATATTTTTTTTGGATTTGAATTTTAGCAAAAATTAAGAATTTTTTTTTTTTGCAAAATTGTCGCTCTTTCTTTGTTTATAGCGGCGATCAGAAATGACACAGCGGTGATCAAATACCACCAAAAGAACGCTCTATTTGTGGGGGAAAAAGGACACAAATTTTGTTTGGGTACAATGCCGCATGACCGCACAATTGTCAGTTAAAGCGACGCAGTGCCGAATCACAAAAAGTGCTCTGGTCCTAACCTGGGAAATCCTTCCGGGGCTGAAGTGGTTAAAGAGGAAGTAAACCCTGATGGGTTTTACTTCCTCTTTATTACCCTGCAATGTAAAAGTATATTAGCCCATTATGTGGCACTTACCTGCATTGGAAGCCTGCAATGTCCCCGCTCCAGGCCATGTCAATCTTCCGCCCCCTTCCTTCCAGGTCCGCGGACTCCGGCTCTGTGACTGGCCGGAGTCGCGTGACATGACTCCCGCGCAGGAGCCGCCAATCGCGGCACGATCTCAGTGAAGAAACGGCACGGGGGGCGTTTCTTCACTGCGCATGTGCCCGATGACGTCGGCACATTAAACTACACTGTATATCTCCTAAACCGTGCAGATTTAGGAGATATGCAGGGAACCTACAGGTAAGCCTTATTATAGGCTTACCTGTAGTTTAAAGTGGTTGTCCAGGGTTGACAACCACTTTAAGAGCTGATATGTTAAAAACAATCACAATATTTTCTTTATTCTACTATTGATGAAAGATGGGACTGGATTGGTCACTATAAGAACCTGCTCTCATTTTCTTCAGGTTTATGAATCAGCTTAACAATGATTTAATTATTTCCCAAAGGAGGTTTAAATAAATAAATAAATAATCTATGGTGATTTTGAAATAAAAAAAAAATACATTTTATAGTTTAGCTGTTCAAATTGTTCTGACAAGTTCATCTCTTTGCATAGAAAACTTAGAGGATTCAAATTTCTTAGCTCTGTTATTTTTTTACGATGAACAAAACATAAAGAGGCTTTATCTAAAGCTGCCACATTATGGATTTGTGTCAGCATGAAATTAGCATAAAACTTCTGTAACAGTATAGTATTTTGATGTGTACGTCATTATCATTCTGTCGTGTGTGTGTGGTGAATTGATTATTTAAAAGTAGGGAGACATAATTACTTTTTATTAAAAGGTCACCGATATGAAGGTCACTTATAGTATAACATCCATCATTATAATAATATTTGTTGTGTGTATTGTAACTAAGCATGCAACCACAAAGGACATATTTTGCCTGATTTTAATTGTGATAATTATATCATGCTTTAGTTCATTTTATTTTATTTAGCATGAAGAATGTGAATTTAAAGATCATGAAAAATCCTAACTAGTCATAAGTTAACTAGCTGATTGGCGTAATTGGGGTCATATTGGATTTCTGCATATGGATCCATTTATATTTTTACTGCAAAGTCAACTTATCATGGAACAAATGCATAGGCTGTTATTACAGAAGTCTTTTTGAAGATGCTAATTGCCTGGCAATGATGCTAATGCTCAGATCTTTCTAGCTTCTGAGCCACTGGCAAACAAATGATCTGCATGCTTGTTTTAGATCAGGGACTAATTAGGTAATGAAGGTTCTGGGTCAGCATTACAGCCAAGAAACTAGCATTTTTATAAGGCTGACAGCAAACGCAGCCAACATAATTATCTCAGAACAGCTTTTGTTTTCTTTAGACAGCAGCCACAAGTAGAAAAGCGTGTTTCCTTCCAGCGTGCTTTAAAAAGGAACCTTGCTTTCTGTGTGGAAACGGTAGCCTCTCTGCAGAGGTCTGACACACCATCTGTTAATTTAGAGACAGGACTTCCCAAACAGCAAGGGTGATTTTACTGAATGCTAATACTGACTCAGCATTTTAAAAAATATACATTTGTAATCTAAAGGTGATTGCGCTGGCAAAATATTATGTCAATTTTCAACCGCAGTGCCACTAAAAATCGCAGATCGTCGCCATTACTAGTAAAAAAAAAATAAATAAAAACCCCAGAAATGAATTCTCATCATCCGTAAACACGGCAACTTTTGCGCAAATCAATAAACGCCCATTGCGATTTTTTTTTACCAAAAATATGAGGAAGAATATAAATCGGCCAAAACCGATGAAAAAAAAACGTTTTTTTATATTTTTTTTGGATTTGAATTTTAGCAAAAAGTAAGAAATATTTTTTTTGCAAAATTGTCGCTCTTTCTTTGTTTATAGCGGTGATCAGCTATTATAGCGGCAACCCGCAATCGCCTAATAGAGAGACAGAACGGGGAACCGCCAATGTAAACATGGTGGTTCTCCCTTCTGTGAGGGGGGACATGACAGATCTACTGATCCTTGTCATCGGGATCAGTTAGATCTGTTATGTCCCTGCCAGCCCAACCCCCACACAATTAGAACACAATGAGGGAATGCATTTAACCCATTGGTTGCCCTTCATAATTTTCTTTTAAATATTTTTTTGGGATATTTATTATAGCAAAAAATAAAAAAAAGGTTCTCTTTTCAAAATTGTCGCGGAAAAAAATAAAAACCGCAGAGATTATCAAATACCACCAAAAGAAAGCTCTATTTGTGGGGAAAAAAATTACATCAATTTTGTTTGGGTACACCGTCGCTCGACCGCGCAATTGTCAGTTAAAGCAACGCAGTGCCGATTCGCAAAAAGTGCTCTGGTCAGGAAGGGGATAAATCCTCCTGGGGGTGAAGTAGTTAAGTAGCAGCGCACATACATTTATTTATATTTATTTAAAAATATACAGTATTTAGCTGGTTGAAAGTGAAATTTCAGTTGGCCTATAAAAGGAAAATATAATGGTTTTGGATCAATTTTATTTTGTTTACATTGTTTTACGCTCATAAGTTTTGAACTGTTGTTTTATACATCATCCATCATTTGGTGGTGGGGGCATTATGGTGTGGGATCCTTTTTCAGGGCTTGGGCTTGGCCCCTAAGTTTCAGTGAAGACATCAGCATACCAAGACATTTTGGACAGTATAATGCTCCCAACTTTGTGGAACAGTTTGGGGATGGCCCCTTCCTATTCTAACTTGACTATGCACCAGTGCACCAAGCAATGTCCATAAAGACATGAATGAGTGACTTTGGGGTGGAGGAACTTGACTGACCTGCATAGAGTCCTGACCTCAACCCGGTAGAATACCTTTGGGATGAATTAGAGTGGAGACTGCGAGCCAGACCTTCTTGTTCAACATCAGTGCCTGACCTCACAAATGCACTTCTGGAAGAATGGTCAAACATTCCCATAGACACACTCCTAAACCTTGTGCACAGCCTTCCCAGAAGAGTTGAAGCTGTTATAGCTGCAAAGGGTGGGCTAACTCAATATTGAATCCCAGGGACTAAGACTGGGATGCCATTAAAGTTCATGTGCGTGTAAAGGCAGGCGTCCCAATACTTTTTGGTAATATCGTTTATATAAATATGTTGACAATTGTGACTGGGGAGCCACAGGTAGTACATGCAGCTGTCCATTAGGGTGAATGGCTTTATGTGTTTTACACCAGATCCTACCCACACTTCCAAGCGTCCATGTGAATGAGGCCTTGGAAAAAAAGCATCTAGTGGTTGCATACATTAGAGGGCTAGCAGACTGCTAAGATTCTATCCTCCACAGGAAAAACAACTACAATTTGAATGCTCGTGTTGTTAAAATGTAATTTCTCTACTATGCTTATACAGTTGTGCTCATAAGTTTATATACCCTGGCAGAATTTATAGTTTAGGTAGTTTCTGTTGTCATTATGATTTGAAAAGAGTAAACACAGTTGACTGATAGGGATGGGCCAGCGGTTCGAGTTGAACACCCGTTCATCGAATTTAGAACATTATGGGGTGTTCGCAGTGACTTTGCCGCCGCGAAGCGCCCCATAATGCATTGCGCACAGACGGCGCGCAGCGCTCCTCCTCTATGTGAGGGCTGCTGCCATCTGTGCCGGCTTTGTTGTGACATCAGAAGGGCGGGTCGCTCAATTACATCACTGGCCTTGCCCTTCACTATTAACAAAACGTCAAAGCTAGCAGAGCTCAGTTGGCGGGAGCCCTCACATGGAGGAGGGGCTGTTCGTTTTATTTTTTGCTTTTTTTTTCGGGTCCGTCACTCACCGTGATTGACGATGGATTACAACAGGGGACACTTATTTTAACTTTTTGTTTTTTAATAAAGGACTTATCCCTAATTGTCTCCTGTGTTTTTTCTTTTTTGACATTTTTGGTGAATTAGTGGGGGTATGATGCTAATGCTACTAATTCTAATTCACATAGGGAGGGCTTCCAGATTCAGATAAGCCCCCCGCCTGCACACCCCCACAACCCAAGCCCAGGGTTGTGGGAAAAGAGGCTCTTGTCCCCATCAACATGGGGACAAAGGGCTTTTGGGTGGGGGGAAGTGCCCCTCTGCCCGAAAGCACCCATACTCCCAATGTTGAGGGCATGTAGCCTGGTACAGTTTAGGGGGGGCGCTCGTTCGTCCCCCCCACCCTGGCCGGCCAGGTTGCATGCTCGGATAAGGGTCTGGTTTGGATTTTAGGGGGACCTCACTTCAATTTTTTAAAATTTTGGCACGGGGTTCCCCTTAAAATCCAAACCAGACCCAAAGGGCCTGGTATGGACTGGGGGGGACCCCAGGCAAATTTTTTCAGTGATTGTTAAGTATATTGCCGGGTGGCGGCAATACATTACAGCCGCAATAATAAATGACAATTTTTCCTTCACAAATGTCATTTTGCTCTGGCTATGTTCTAAACATCACAGAAATGCACCCTTTTACAGGCAGACTAAGGGATGCCCCCAGGCACGATATTTAAAGGAATATTTCACTTTTATTGTTTCACTTTAAGCATTATTAAAATCACTGCTCCTGAAAAAATGATTGATTTAAAAACTTTTTTTTGCATTGATACATGTCCCGGGTCCCCATACACTTTTTAGGGAAATAACTTGCATATAAGCCTTCAAAATTAGCACTTTTTCATGTTCGGGTCCCATAGACTTTAGCGGTATTCAAATGTTCGCACAAATTTTTGCCTGTTCGCATGTTCTGGTGTCAACCGAACCGGGAGGGGGCGGGGGTGTTCTGCCCATCCCTATTGACTGATAATAAATGTCTTCAGCCAGACACTAACCATGAGTGAAAGAAATGTTTTTGTGTTATCATTCATATTCCCTGAAAAATGTCCCAGAAATCATAAATCCTGGCAGGGTTTGTAAACCTATGAGCACAACTGTAGATACAGAGATGTATGATGACTAGAGTTGAGCAAACCCGAACTGTAAAGTTTGGGTTCGTACCGAACTTTGGGGTGTCCAGGACCCGCACCCGAACCCGGACTTTTCAAAAAAAGTTCGGGTTCAGGTTTGGGGTTCTGGTATTTTATTCCACTTGTTGAATAGCTGCCAAGAGCAGCCAATCAACAAGTTTTTCACTGGTTTGCGCTTAGAAGCCATCACAGCCATGCCTACTAATGGCATGGCTGTGATTGGCCAGTGCATTGTGTGACCCAGCCTCTATATGGGGCTGTAGTCACCGTGCTGCATGTCATATGCTCTCAGGCTAGTTTAGGGAGAGGATGCTGCTGGCTCTGTGAGGGACAGATTGCAGATATTATATAACATCTTATCCTGCATTACTGAACGATCTGATTGTGGACTAGGTAGAGATTACTAGTACTGCTGCTTTGAGGCACAGATTGCAGACCTCATCCTGTTGCACAGAATGATCTGACTAGACTAGGTAGAGTCTACTGCTTAGAGGGACAGATTATTGTTCTAAAATCATCTCCAAGTTCTGTAGGGAAAGGTTCCATCTGTTGCTTTAAGGGACAGATTATTGTTCTAAAATCATCTCCAAGTTCTGTAGGGAAAGGTTCCAGCTGTTGCTTTAAGGGAGAGATTATTGTTCTAAAATCATCTCCAAGTTCTATAGGGAAAGGTTCCAGCTGTTGCTTAGAGGGACAGATTATTGTTCTAAAATCATCTCCAAGTTCTATAGGGAAAGGTTCCAGCTGCTGTTTTAAGGGACAGATTATTATTTCTTGCACAAAATTAAAAAGTGCATCTACATTGCTGGTTTAAAAAAAAAAATATTCTAAAAACTACATTTGCGGTCAGCGGTGTATTTCTTGCACAAAAATAAAAAAAATGTCTACATTGCTGGTTTAAAAAAAAAAATATTCCAAAAACTATATTTGTGGCCAACGGTGCATTTCTTGCACAAAAATAAAAAAAATGTCTACATTGCTGGTTTAAAAAAAAAAAAATTCTAAAAACTACATTTGCGGCCAGTGGTGCATTTCTTGCACAAAAATAAAAAAAAAACTGTGTTGGCTACCTCCTCCTCCTCCACATCCACTTCCACCGCCTCCTCAACCTCCAACTCCACATCCACCTGCATTTTTTATTTTTTTATGTGATTTTAGCTTAAAAATTATTTTAAGTTATTTCCCTATCCCCATTTCTTTGTAGGGCACTTGTCCGACTCTTACCCCCATTTTCCTTCCTTTTTCAGACCTCTAGGAATTGCCAGGACTTTGTTACAGCCATTTTTGTGCCTAAATGTTTGGGTCTCCATTGATTTCAATGGGGTTCGGGGTCCGGGATAAAGTTCGGGTCAAGTTCGGTCCCGAACCCGGACTTTTTCCCGAAGTTCGGCCGAGCCTGCCGAACTCGAACTTCCAGGTGTTCGATCAACTCTAATGATGACCTGTTTTAAAGTGTTACTGCTTTTTCAGAATATGTGAATACTTTGGTTAGCATGATGTGGTAAATGGTTCACTTTAAGCTGCATTATAAGTTTGGGGATTCAACCCAAGTCATTTTAAAGCTCTCTATCAAAGTAAGGTGTGTGTAGTATCAGTTGTTGAAAACACAAACAAATCATTCACCATAGTTTAAAAAGAAACACATTTATGAGAGTGTGTGGGCTTAACCATCTGTCTATATTTATTCTGCCTTTCTCAGACATGTGAGTTCAACTGCTTGTTTGTTACAATTTTAGTTTGTTTTTTTTTGGCATTTTATAAATGTATTATAAATGTATTTTCTGTAAACATTTTATGCAGTGAATTCTCTGCTTAAACTTGCAACCAAGCTGTTTTATAATAATACTTTTGATTAGTTATGAATCCTACGTTGTGTGTTTTGGGGTTTCTAAAAAATAGAGACTGGAACTTTGTTTTTTAGGGTGAAACATAAAAGAAGATGAACAATATGTTAGCACCCATCATAACTCAGCAATCCAGAAGTTGGTGTTGTGTTTTGTAATCTCATCATATGTTTATATGGACATCTTCTGGTCTCCCATCATTTTTTTTTTTGTAATCACATCTTATGTTTGGATATTATCTGATCTTTTCTTACAGTTCTACAGCATGATGGTAGGTTAACTAGCCTCTGACCAAATGTGGGGATGGGGGTGCTTTTGTAAAGATCAGGACCTTAGACTTTAAGCTCCTTCAACAGCAGGACTGATGCAATTAATACTTTTTCAGCACTAGAAAAATAAAGTCTAAAGTTTATGAAAACCCCAAAAGTGAACTTTTCTTTTTTGCTCTGTTTTGATCTGTTAAAATATACTATTGGAGTTATTTTGCTATACCTATGCAAAAAAAAAAAAAACTGTAGATCTTGTCAGGAATGGAGAGCTGTCCTTTCCACACTTTCTATGTTTTCTCTAAGGGGCTATTTAGCCCTCCTAGTTCTTATCATAAACTACAAAATTATTATTATTATTATTATTATTGTAGAGATCTGCGAGTGGCTGCAGTTGAATAGTTTAGGAAAATATACTGGGCAGGACTTACACTTGGGCCACAAAAAAAAACAAAAAACTGTATGTTGCCAGTTCACAGCAGGACTTAATAGCTGGAGGCAGATCAACAGGTATTTTTCTGTACTTGTAGTGCCTATAAAGGGAATAAAAGGTAAATGTGCATGTATTTCAGAGATGTACTGCATTGTTTGCCTTGGCATACATTTTAAACTGTGGACTGAGATACTTCTACAAATACTTTTATAGTCAGACATTATTGTGCTTGGCACTATAGAAGATATGAACCATATTTTTTCTGCATGTAATGGATGTGGCAAAAAAATAAAAAATAAAATAAACAAACATTATTTTAAATAATTTATTTTCAATCACTAAATGTCAATTCAGTAGTCAAATGACAACTAATAAAGATAATAACAAAAATACACATTATCTGTCTAAAAAAACAATGTTTAATAACAACTCACTATTGTCTATTTATATTAGAGTATGTAGAATTTATTGGAATCTTGGTTCAATTTAATCTGCAATTGCATCAAACTGATATAGGTCCAGAAATGGCATTGTAAAATTGGTTAGAAAGCAAAGTGACAATTGCAATGTCATTTCATATGCAGATTAAGGTTGTTAATTCTTCGAGACCCTTTATAACCTGAACAAGCTATACTAGTTTCATTTTTCCAAGTAAAAAAGGAAGTAGCTATAAAATCCTCTAAAGCAGTAGTAAAGTTGAAAATTAAAAACTTTTTCCCCTGCAAGGCAATGTTATAATATGCTAGTATGCATTGCATGTGAAACTTACTTTAAAAGGAAGCCCTCCAGCGGCGCACTGCCACTGCTTACAGGGCTTCCGTCTTCACCTGGTCTTCCTTCCGGGTTTGTGGGCTCCATTCCTTTGAATGGTCAAGCCGCAATGACATCACTCCTGCACATGCATGTGCGAGTCATGATTTACAGCACAGAGCTCTGAAGGAATGGCACGAGTATGCCCTTCCTTCAGAGCGCATGCCCTGGTGACGTCACCACCTGCTACACAAGTAAATATCTCCTAAATGGTGCACACTTAGGAGATATTTACGGTACCTACAGCTAAGCCTTATTATAGGCTTACCTGTCGGTAAAACATAAACGTTAGACTTTACTAGTGTAACCTCAATTATGGTAAAACTGATATAACATATACAGTATAATTGGTACTCAAACCTTTTGTGATCACTGTTGAATGTTCCCCACTTAGTGGGCAGGAAGTGTCTTCAGGAGGTAGGGAATCAGTGAAATCCATGTGTGAATTTTTAGTACACAAATTACATCAGGTAAGATAATTGATAAAATATTGCTAATATATCCAACTGTCAAGACGAGGATAGTGTTTTTCTCTCAGCAAAAATTGCACTTTAAAGAGGACCTAGAATGCAAATGCAAGGTCTGCTTATATTGCAGCTCTCCAGCACCAATACCTTACATTCACTGACTGCTTCTTGTAGGCTTTAATAGCATCACTGGGGCTTGCTATGGGAGCCGGGGAAAGCTCAGGATCCCATATCTTGCAAGAAGATGCCTCAGCACTATGCTGGAGTGCATTTTTTGTTACTTGGAAAACTTAGTTTTCCCTGGATTCTCCAAGACCATCCTGTGATGTCACCCTCATGTAGGTGAATGTGCTGAACTTTGGTGTGTAAGATAAGTAATTTTTCAATTTGTTAAAATGATTTCATTTATATATAGCTTTTACTATGCATTTTGTATTAGGGTTGGGGTTGCTATATAAGCAGCCTTGCATTTTCTTGTAAGGTCTGCTATTCATTCATCCATGATGTCCATGACTACCAACTCTACATAATCCATATTAACCATTGATCCTAGTCATCCACATTCACAATCATTATACATTACTTAATTTTATTGTTAATATATGATTTTATTTATCATGAGATTGAACAACATTCTGACATCTAAACAAAGTTTGCTGTTTAGAAAAAAAAAACACTGTTGACTGTAAAAACACGGCATAGCCGTCAGAAAAGAATTATTGGTAATGCTTTGCGTGGGAGCTTTTAGAAAACAACCAGAACTCTCTACAAATTACGAGCAACACCTTTTGTGAAGCTCAGGCAAAAATCACAGAGCATTTGGCTATTTTTGCCCACATAATAATTTTATACTGTGACTTGACACTCGCAGTGAAATCAGGCATAGAATGTTATTCAGAAGAATGGAACAGAACGCAGCAGAGAAAATGGAAATAATTTATAGAGCCGGAGTCATTACATTAACTGCCTGGTGATGAATTTCTCCATAGATCTGACTCTAACCTCACATCATCCTGGGTTACTTAACAGGCTTCATCTCCATTCCCTTTGGTAAGGATGTTTATACAGCTTGATATAGAAATATAAAATAATACCTGAATTTCTTATTTGTAAACATGCCTATGCAGTTCTTGTGCGTTTGCTGTTCCTATAGAAGATAATCAGGTGCGATTAGATCTTTCTGAAGATGCAGAAAAGTAGTATTTTATCTTTTATTCCACAAATGCAGTGAGCATTAAGCACCTGTGTTACACCAGTGAGCTTGCTGCTTTATCTAATTGTAAATCACAGAATTGTGCTACACAATATAGAGCCATAATAACATATATTAAATCCACCTTAGTCACAGTGATTAATGCATTCTAATGAATGACCATTCAGGTTGTTCTAATTGTGCAGAATAAAAGT
Organism: Glandirana rugosa; assembly: GCA_018402905.1. Taxonomy (NCBI): domain Eukaryota; kingdom Metazoa; phylum Chordata; class Amphibia; order Anura; family Ranidae; genus Glandirana; species Glandirana rugosa. The sequence continues at coordinate 1,524,103 of BLSH010464798.1, forward strand.
GTATTTTATTTGTAACATTTGTTGAATACATCACAGTACATAATTTACTACATGGTCTGCACTGATTTCGGCAGCCTGAAACAGGATACTTAATAAGCTATGTCACATAGTGCTGCTTATTTACTGAATGGGTCAGACTTTGACCGGTTATGCACATAAACGCGCTAAATACTACAACCCTATTAATTTGTATACAAGTTTCCCTGTGTTGAATGGGTCAATCTTCAATTAATTTTTTTGTTGATTTGACTTAATATGCATCTCAGAAATAAAACTGTCCTTTTCCTAAACTTTCCTATAAATTTTTATTTGCTCTGTTTTATTTATTTTATAGCCTTTAAATGCTTCGGTGCTTGCTAATTCCCTCTAAGAAATGCAATTGGTGATAGTTTCCTTTTTTTCTATCTAAACTGGAATAGAAGGCATCTTTTTGTTGGACGTATCCACTACATTTCTGCAGCTTCAGTGAACTGGCACAGTTTTATTGTTTGAATGCTGCTGGTATGTATGCTTTAACAACTAAACTTTAAGTAGGTCAGTAATTCATTTTGTAAAGCCAGCACCAGGATAAAGCACAATGCAGGATTTTATCTTGAGAATGTGGCCTGCTTCTTACAATACTTTGACCATAGAAGTCAAAAGATGCAAACCTGATTGGTTAGAGGCGAATTTCTGAAGATTTGTGTTAAATAATTGCTTTAAAACAGTATTTTTATTTAATTCTGAATGGTTTCTTTCAGCTTCATGTAGTAACATTTTTCTTTTTAAATCTCGTTATTACTGATCCTTGGCACTATAAATCTGAATCTTCCAATTTTGTAAACATGTAGGAGTAGAATCTATACAAGCTCTAGTGGTTTTATTCACTTTTTTTCTTAATTCTGGGTTTCTATGTTTATAAACTCTTTTGTGGCATTGTTTATATTATTTGTGAAAATTATTATTTATTATTTGTAAAAATACAGAGTGTTTTCAAGCATTAGTGTATGTAGTGCATGTTAGTATTCCCAATAAAGGAGCCCAGCACTAGATATTATTATTATTATTACTATCATTACACAGGATTTATATAGCACCAACAGTTTGTGCAACACTCTACAATATAAAGGGAGACAGTATGATTACAATACAGTTCAATACAGAAGGAATAGGCGGGAAGGAAATAAAGCAAGGGGAATAATGTGACAAAAACAAAACATTCACACAATATGGGACAGGACAACAAACACAGCAATAAATGAGACATGAAGGGGACTACAAATGCCAGAGCATGGCGCATAGCATATACATAAGACAGTAGCATGTTTATAAGCAGATGTTTTTATAAAATTATAAGTTGTTTTATTGACCAGCAGGGGGCACACATTGTGAAAAAGAAAAGGGGGGTTGGTTTCTGTGCAGACAGCAAATATAGCAGGGTGGTATAAAACAGTAAGAAATACAAAATACTCTATGTATGAACTACAGTATCTCACAAAAGTGAGTACACCCTAACATTTTTGTTAATATTTTTCATGTGACAACACTGAAGAAATGACACTTTGCTACAATGTAAAGTAGTGAGTGTACAGCTTGTATAACAGTGTCATTTTGCTGCCCCTCAAAATAACTCAGCACACAGCCATTAATGTTTAAACCACTGGCAACAAAAATGAGTACACCCCAAAGTGGAAATGTCCAAATTGGGCCCAAAGTGTCAATATTTTGTGTGGCCACCATCATTTTCCAGCACTGCCTTAACCCTCTTGGGCATGGCGTTCACCAGAGCTTCACAGGGTGCCACTGGAGTCCTCTTCCATTCCTCCATGATGACATCATGGAGCTGGTGGATGTTAGAGACCTTGTGCTTCTCCACCTTCCATTTGAGGATGCCCTACAGGTGCTCAATAGGGTTTAGGCCTAGAGACATGCTTGGCCAGTGCATCACCTTCACCCTCAGCTTCTTTAGCAAGGCAGTGGGCATCTTGGAAGTGTGTTTGGGGTCGTTATCATACAGCCCTGGGACCCAGTCTCTGAAGGGAGGGGATCATGCTCTGCTTCAGTATGTCACAGTACATGTTGGCATTCATGGTTCCCTCAATTAACTGTAGCTTCCCAGGGTCGGCAGCACTCATGCAGCCCCAGACCATGATACTCCCACCACCATGCTTGACTGTAAGCAAGATACACTTGTCTTTGCTCTCCTCACCTGGTTGCCACCACACACGCTTGACACCATCTGAACCACATAAGTTTATCTTGGTCTCATCAGACCACAGGACATGGTTCCGGTAATTCATGTCCTTAGTCTGCTTGTCTTCAGCAAACTGTTTGTGGGCTTTCTTGTGCATCATCTTTAGAAGAGGCTTCCTTCTGGGACAACAGCCATACAGACTAATTTGATGCAGTGTGTGGCATATGGTCTAAGCTCTGACAGGCTGACCCCCACCCCTTCAACCTCTGCAGCAATGCTGGCAGTACTTATACGTCTATTTCCCAAAGACAACCTCTGGCTATGTCGCGGAGCACGTGCACTCAACTTCTTTGGTCAACCATGGAGAGGCCTGTTCTGAGTGGAACCTATCCTGTTAAACAGCTGTATGGTCTTGGCTACCATGCTGAAGCTCAGTTTCAGGGTCTTGGCAATCTGCTTATAGCCTAGGCCATCTTTATGTAGAGCAACAATTATTTTTTTCAGATCCACAGAGAGGTCTTTGCCTTGAAGTGCCATCTTGAACTTCCAGCAACCAGTATGAAAGATTGAGAGTGATAACACCAAGTTTAACATGCCTGCTCCCCATTCATACCTGCGACCTTGTAACACTAATGAGTCATATGACACCGGGGAGGGAAAATGGCTAATTAGGCCGATTTGGACATTTTCACTCGGGGTGTGCTCACTTTTGTTGCCAGCCGTTTAGACATTAATGGCTGTGTGTTTAGTTATTTTGAGGGGACAGCAAATTTACACTATTATACAAGCTGTGCACTCACTACTTTACATTGTAGCAAAGTGTCAATTCTTCAGTGCTCTCACATGAAAAGATATAATAAAATATTTCCAAAAATGTGAGGGGTGTACTAACTTTTGTGAGATACTGTATAACTATGTGTATAAAAAATATCAGTTATGAACTTACAATTACAGGTACATGTTTTTACCTATTTCTAGTAATTGTATTTTAACTCCTTTGGGCAATTAAAGTCTTGTTTTTCTGCATTTAGAGGCACCATTTGATTTTTTTTTCTTTATTAGAGATTGCTTCCCCCTTGAAGTGCTGCCCAAGTGTTCTGAGACATCCGTTTGCCTGAGTTGCATCCATCCTACACTGCAGAAATTCTGCTGGCCAGTCCTGTTATCCAGAGCACCCTACATTCCATTACCTTGCACTCTGGAAGTGCAGTTGCTCCAGAGCCCTAGTAAATGAGAAGAAGCTCTGCTGAATTCCATAATCCAATCATGTGCAAGCAATAATGCTGTTTATTTTTTGCACATGATTGGGTACTCTTGCAAAGTGGAGCTTTACCTCATTTACTAAGCTCTGGAGAAACTGCACCTGCAGAATGCACAGTTTATTTTCCTTTAGTAAATCAACCCCAATAGTTTTGTCGGAAGGATCACCCCGTTAATACTGACAGTGCTAATGGGGAATGGAGCAATTTTCAATTTTAAATATTTTATATTCAAGAAACTAAAAAGACATAATAAGGAATATAAAACATAAAATGGAAATATATGAAAAACACTACATAATTCTTTTGAAAACATACTCAAAAATTGTACAGTGTAACAGATGGATGTGTAGTCATACAAACCAACTAAAATTTGTGTTTTAAATATTGTTTTTCTATCTGCCTCACTGTTTAAAAGTGGTGTCTCTCTGGTTGCTAGATTTCACTAAGCATCATTGCTCATATCACTGTGTTGTTAAAATAGAGCTGCTGACTTGCAAGCCATGAAGATAATAATCCTGTTTTCACAGTAGCAGTAGTGATCATGGCATCAGTCAACGTATGTCATTTATGTGATAATTAAGGGAGGACATAGATGCTACAGTGTGCAGAGATGCTAAAACTGAATGAAAAACTTATCATGGCTTTCCAAGCCAGTGGAATGAAACTATCCACCACCTGGCCAACATCTCAAGCAGGTGCAAAACATATTTAGAAACACTAATATCTTCTGAAAATGGCCAGAGTCCAATCCTCCCACAATGCAGATGCCCAGGGCCAAATTTAGAAGCTGAACAGTGGAAGGAATGGATATGGAGCTAATGTAAAAGTGATGTTTAATGAAAATAATTAGAGTTAGAGATGATAATAATATATATCACCAAACTTAACAGAGCTGTGAGCTAATCTTTCACGATCCACTGTAACTAAATCCTTGCAAGTAACCGTGCGAGTGCCAAACTTGAGCGAGGAGTAATAACATTTAATCAGGATATATATATATATATATATATATATATATATATATATATATATGTATATAAAAAAAGGGAAAGCAATTACACTGACCTGGATTTATCAAGTTTAATAAAGCCAGCAACTTTATGCACAGATGGACATACTACACAAATGAAAGTCTAGATGACTTCTGCTGTGCTCTGTTAGCAACTTCATAGCAACGTCTCTTGCTACTTTTAAATGAAATAGGCCTTATTTATACAGTTAAGTACACCTTGTTTTGCTGCGTGTTCAGTACTCCTGTAATTTATTTCCTGGTGCCATACAGAATCAATATATCACACAACACTTTCTAAAACATGCAATGCCATTTACAGCAGTTCTTGACCTAACTAAGCTTAACCTATAATCTATGCCTGACATATACAACTATCCTACTAACATGATTTTGAATTGTGCAAAATACAAAAACAAAAAAGACCTGTTTATTATGATGCAGTTTAAAAAACATCTACTGTATGTAGGGCCCCTATAGTGATAGGTGCATTTTGTAGTGAGCTTATGCTAGGAGAGGCAATATTTAGTCAGGCCTGACTGTAAGTGCAGGCCTGAATGTTCTGATCTGAGCTGGGGAGTGGCTCAGGGAAGAGCTGGAGACAGAAGGAAGAATCACCCCTTGGAGTTTCCTTCCCCTTGAGCAGAGAAGGTTCTTGGGGGGGGGAGGAGGAGGTGTCACTTCCTGATGTATGACAAGGAGCCCTGACCAATCTACAGTCTGGATTGGCAGGGGGCGGGCCTGCTTAAATACAGCAGTCTGCCAGTGGGGGGAGTGTCGGGTGGAAGTGGTGAAGATGTAGCAGAGGTGCAAGGGAGGCCTCTACCCAGGAGGGAACCCCCAGTCTGGGGGGTGACCTTGAGGCCTGGAGCAGCACAAGGGAGTAGGAGAATGGCAGAGGTGCTACTGTGAACACTTTAAAGTATCCACTGGAGTCGGTGAGTGACAGACCCTGGGAGCTGGAAAAGAAAGAGGTCGGAGCAGTCTGGGAGAGAAATAGTGGACAGCCTGTGTAAGCCTTGGGAGCGAGTCAGTGGAAGGAGTGTCACTGTAAGGAAAGCAGGTTGGTGGGACATGGAAGAGGGATGGGCTGGGAGTTGTAGTCCATCACACTTTGAGGGGTCCAAGACCCTGGCCTGTAACGGTTGGTCCAGAGGCCCTGCTGACAGTTTGCAGGCCTCACCATGTGCTAGCTGCGGTGAAGAGAAAGGAGTTATCTGAGCCTGATAAATTTCCCTTCAGGTCAGGAACTAAGTGATGTGTTGGAGAGAAGTGAAGGAGCAATAGTCTGCAAGTGATGTGCTGGAGAGAAGTGAAGGAGCAATAGTCTGCAAGTGATGTGCTGGAGAGAAGTGAAGGAGCAATAGTCTGCAGAAGAGATGTGCTGGAGAGAAGTGAAGTAACAATATTCGACAGAAGAGATGTGCTGGAGAGAAGTGGAGTGTATATAAACGGTCATTTATATAGATGGTCCTGTAACCAATTCTTTGGGCATCCCACAGTCACCCCTTTTCCCCATCCAAGTTAAATCCCCTAAATAAAACAAACAAAAACAAGAGCTGGCCTGGTCAGTGACTTTGGATGTGTGAAACATGGTGGGATTGAGGGTGGCTATAAGGTGAACCACAACTATCAGCCCCTGCAAAGGGAGCACATGGCTACATGTGTATTAATATTAGGGGATTTGTCACAGTACAGGTTTGGTAGTTCTAGGGAGTGTCAGTCACATATCATGGATCTGTATGCAGCTTTTCATTCACTTATTTGCATAGGTGTGCACAGCCTATTGCGTTATGGTGTGCACCCCAAAGCTCAATTACACATGCCTTTCTCTGCAACCTTAACTGCACTGGACAGTGAATAAATGGAAAGCGCTCTGTGCTGAGAGGCTTCCTGTTTACTAAGCTTCAGTTATGAATGAACACAGTGTGGTTGATTTACTAAAGGCAAATACACTGTGCACTTTACAAAGTGCAGTTGCACTCTGCAGGAGCAGTTGCTCCAGGGCTTATTAAATGACCAGAAGCTCTGCTGACTTCCATCATCCAATCACGTGCAAGCAAAATTCAGTTTTGTTTATTTTCCTTGGAAGTGATCGGGTACTGTTTGCAAAGTGAAAAATCTATAAAAAATCTAAATTTAAAGTGGAATTTAAAGTGGAACTTCAGGAAAACAGCAAAGTACAATATTCAAATACATACAATTTTATTGGTTTTCATGTCAATTTTTTTTTTTTTTTTTGTTCAGTCATTCTTATAATACGCACACATCTAGTAAGAAAGATCACTCTGTTACTACCTGGTTCAGCATTACTTAATTTTGGAGTCATTTTTCTGTCTCCCATGTCACCTTAAGGCTTATTGGACAGAGTAAGTGATCCTGACCAGAGATAAGCTTAGAACCTACCTGAGCTATCCCACCAACAAACTGTCACTGCAGATGACCAGTCATAAGCAGTGGAGGCATTCCCTATCCTGCAGCCATACATATACATGCCCCTTGCTTACATTTCTGGGACGGAGAATGCCTCTGCTGCTTATGATTGGCTGTCCACAGTGACAGCTTCCTGGTGGCATAGCTCAGATGGGTTCGGACTCATGTTCAAACATGCCTAAGCTCATCCCTGATCCTGATTCATTGTCCAAGGAGGAGGCTGGATGCAGAGAAATGTCATGCCAAGACATAAATCGAAACCAGAACCTCAATCACTGAAATAACAATATTGACCCTGATTCCAGCCACAGGATGACTAAAAAATACATCCAACTTTCTTCTTTACTGGTCCATTGAGGAAGCAATGGCAGAACATACCTGGCAGGTTGTGCCAGTGTGGGAGATATGTTGTAGTAGCATATGAGTGTTCTCTATGTTCTCTTAGCTATCCTTTTCCTGCCTCCAGTGACAGCATTAGTAGTGTGATGTGGGCTTAAGAGTCTTCTGTCTGGCTATGCAGTATGTAAGATGTGCATAAAACATAAGACTGGTTGAATAGAAAAGTAAATCATTCATTGGGAAATACAATAAACATATACAGTATACATATAGATATTTTAACTATGTGTTTAGCTGCTTGCCTGGAGTTTCACTGCAAAACCATTATATAAATGGTGGCTTATGTTATGTTAAAGAACTTTAAATCTCATGTAAGAAAATGTCTCATGAACTGTGTTCGATCTTAGCAACCAAACAAATTCTTTCTTTCGTGAACTAGAAGCATGAAAAGGATATTTGATAGGTTGCTATGGGCAAGAAAGTTGTATTCTATAAAATTCTCTGTTGGTTCCTTTTTCTGTAATAACAAACAGCTGCATTCATCTGTCAGTGCAGTTCCCTTTGTCTTTTACCAACCATTCATTAATTTTGTTGCTCGAGTCAGTTCAAGACCTGGACAAAGAAAAAAAGCTAAATTTATATAAAAATGATTATTTTTGTATGTGGAAGGGCAGACGCATTGTGTTGAGTAAAATAGACTGTGAAATACAATGTAATTAGATGATGTGGCTATGGTGAAAACAAGTCCGCAAATATTGATATGCACAGTGACGTTCTATTCGAAGGGGCATACTGTACAAATGTTTCAGCAGCTACAGTGGCAGCTATTATACCAGAATGGATTCCTTTGGTGTAAATGTAATTTTGTGAGTGTGGGCTCTGTGTAATGTTGCTTAAAGCAAATTGATGATTAGAAGACTGTTCCCTGCTATACATTATTTTCTTTTTACATACCTATAGGTACTCGGGAAAATGATACAAATGTATTTTATGACAGGTCCATTAGAAAGCATATATATTACCCTTGGAAGGTTGTTTAGTCAGGATTAATAGTACAGACAAGACCATTGCATTTTGTTTCTAAGGGTAAAACCTGTTACTGCAAAAAAATAATATAAATTAGCTAATTACAGCTTAAAAGATCTAAGAAGCGTGTTTAATAAAGGACGTATATTTAATAAAGGCAACATTTTTTTTTCAAAATAATTAGTGGGGAATGGCTTCCGATAAACAAAGGCAAGGCAGAAAATTTCAGTCTCTGCCTCTTCTTGACCCTGGTGGAGAGAAGGTGGTGTTCAACGTGGCCCTTTCACTTCTGAAAAAAATACAAAGGGCAGTCTGTAATGTTTTTTTTAGACTAGTGGTTGGAGGTGCAATAGAACAATGCAGTTGAGCTGCACTTTTACTGGCCCTCAAATGCTCCCCCTTTAGCTGAAAGGGCAATGGGAGGGGGCATGGGTGTACATATGCTGCAGTTGCCCTGCTTTGCTTTGTGATCAAAGCAGGAATTATAAGTGTATGTAGCCACACTGCAATCATGCCACAACTGCATGCAATGCATGCAGTTGTGGCATGAGAGTGTGGTATTTGGAGGGTTACAGCATGTGGGGAGGAGTTGATGCAATGCATCCTCACCTCCTGCCAAAAGATTTCTGAAGAGCAATCTGAATGCAGATCCAATGCTAATGTAAACAGATAAAACTCACCTGTCCCTCAGAAAGCACTGTTTCTATTTTTTGCAGTGCCACCTCTGCCTAAAGAGTCTTCTACATCCGACACCTCCAGGTTTGTCGGATGCCTGGTGCCCCTCTCTTCTCTAACAAACCCTTACATCACATCATGACACAGTGCTGGATGCAGGAGATCTTTGAGCAAGCATGTCCAATGCAACAAAGTTGGGCAATGAGGGCCATGAGAGGTGTGAGTAGTCATTGTTTTGAGTGTGTGCTGTAAATGGCCTCCAGCATTGTTTCTGTTTCTTATTACTGAAGGCTGCCATTTTGCTGAAGCCCAGAGTCCCTGAGCAACAGTAAATCATAAAGTGGAACTAAACTCATCGATTTAACAGTATCAAAAACCAGATACATTCCTGGTTGCTAAGTGTCACATATGCTTGTGTTCTCAACCAAACTGTCCAACCATCAAATGGCTGGTGTCATAGCTGATCACGTGTGCAGTATCATGGCAGTTGCAAATAGGAGCAGCTTCCCTGGCTGTAAAGGATAGAAGGATTTGATTCTGCTGTAAGGCTGTCAGTAAATCGGCCTCTACATACTTGGCAATGCCTACCATTGGAGAGCAACTGAGCCTGTGCAGAGCAGGGGGAGACAGTGTATTTCTGTATTTTAAACAGTACAGACACTTATTTGTAATGTATTACATAGATATACCTGCAAAAGAGGCCATCCTGAAGTTATCTAGCAGGACTTCACTTTAAGGAGAAACTGATATAGGACAAATGAGAATGTTGAAATGCAGAGAGGTGTGTTTGAGCCAAAGTAGTCATAAAGAGACTCCCATAGTGACCATACTACTACTATTATTATATAACTTTTTTTCAATCTATCCTGATAACAGTCCACTGAAATCCCAGGCATGATAGCACTCACACTGGAAAATGTAGTGTCAGAGTTGCAGTACTTGGCACAATGCTGTCAATAATTTGAACCTGTGTACAATGGCAAATTGAGGACTGCTTCTCCTGCTTGCCAAATCAAAGGCTGGGGCAGGTTTGTGACAAAGCTGGTCACAGGACCAGCTGAACACAATGATATATGTTTAGATCAATGGTTAAACCATTCTCATATACAGTATAGATTTCAACTATGTATGTAGCTGTTTACCTGGAGCGTAGCATTGGGTTTCAGAGTAAGGATAGGGACTTAATTGCATCTAAAAGAAAAACCTTTAGTTTTAGATAGTAGGGGATGTTTAGAAACTCTGTCAGTTTTTTTTTCAGTGTCTATGTTTCATTGGGGGGATTTTTGTTAATTTCCTGTCCCAGAGATCCAATAGGAAGTCAACTCTTGTTTCAATGAAAACAATACAATTTTTGATTTCCCATCACTTTCTAATTCAAGTGAATCTCCTTAGCTGGGACACAGACAACTACGGACACTTACAGAGGCTCTAACTCTTCCACACTCTATACCCAATGATCTAAGTGGCTATGGGTATACAGTACTTTACTATGCACTTCTTTCTGTACCTGGTGTTGTGACCGGTCTGGGGTCTAAAAGCATTTGGAGTCAACAACTTTGCAATACTGTTGCTGCAATAAAAAGCATAGGCTATCTATCTCCCATTTCCTAAAAAAAACAATAAATGGCACATAATGGGCATTATTAAATTCTTAATTGGCAATCTTCTGTAACGGTCAGTCAATTAATTTAAGATAATAATACATTTAAAGTATATTTTGCATTAATTAGCAAACTAGTGCTGTGTGCTATTGTAAGACATAACCCAAATAAATTATAATGGAAAGTGACAAATTGATCAATTACAAAACAAAAAAGAGAGCACTATGTAAAAATGTGTTTCTTATCATGTATTTGACATGATTTTGTGCGTACACTGCATTTAAAAGAATACAGCATTATGTTTTTGTAAAAAAATTAGTTCACCTCCACGATTGATTTGATTATATAAATTTCTGTTTGATCAAGCTGGCTCGTATATTTTACAGTGTTGTAGAAAGTGCCACCTGCAGATTCAAAGAGTACAGGAAAGATAGTAAAGCTTTTTTAAAAAATGCTTAACCACTTCAAGATTTACCCACTTCCTGATCAGAGCACTTTTTGCGATACGGTACTGCGTCGCTTTAACTGACAATTGCATGGTCAGGTGATGCTGTACCCAAAAAAAATTTACGTCCTTTTTTCCCACAAATAGAGCTTTATTTTGGTGGTATCTGATCACCTCTGCGGTTTTTATTTTTTGTGCTATAAATAAAAAAAATGAGCGACAATTTTGAAAATAAAACCTTTTTTAAAATTGTTGGTATAATAAATATCCCCCAAAAAATATAAAGTTTAGGTCGATATATATTCTTCTACATATTTTTGGTAAAAAAACTGCAATAAGCGTATATTGATTGGTTTGCGCAAAAGTTATAGTGTCTACAAAATAGGGGATATATTTATGGGATTTTCATTATTAATTTTTTGTTTTACTAGTAATGGCGGTGATCGGCGATTTTTAGCGGGACTGCGATATTGCGGCAGACAGATCAGACACTTTTGACACTTTTTTGGGACCATTGACATTTATACAGCATTCAGAACTATAAAAATACACTCATTACTGTATAAATGTCATTGGCAGGGAAGGGGTTAACGCTAGGGGCGATCGAAGGGTTAAATGTGTTCCCTGGGAGGTGTTTCTAACTGTGGGGGGTTGTGTTGACTGGGGGAGGAGAAATGGAATGCAGAGCAAAGCTGGTACTTTCCATTGTGTGCTTGATTGAGATTAGATTGAGGGCTGGTTCACACGCACAACACTACATTTAAAATGCACTGAAACTAAATGTTGCTAATAGTTAGTTGTCTGTAGGCTTCCTGCTGCTAATTTTTTTATTATTGTTATTATTATAATACAGGATTTATATAGCGCCAACGGTTTGCAAGGCGCTTTACAATATGCGGGCAGACAGTACAATTACAATACAATCTGATACAGCACATTATTGACTTGTGGAGGATGGTGAGATTTGTTCCCCAATGTTCTACAGCTTTCTTGCTGACAAGGACAACACTGATTAGCACAGTAGTTACATCACCAAATCTCACTTCAAATCCCATGGGACTTGCAGGCACAGTGCCTTAGATGATCTCACATTGGAAAATTTCAAGACAAAAGTTAAATAAGTCATGGTACTGGATAGGTGTTACCTACAATATAGAAAATATTCCCTTTTTTGAGTTCAGGGCCACTTTATGTTCTGCAAAGTGCCTGACCTGGGGGCGTGGCCAGGCAGCGTATGTAGCCGGACGCATCTTCCTCTCTCTCCGCCGAGAATCTGGAAAAAAATCCTGAGGGTGATCGTTCTCCGTGCCCTATTGCACAAACAATGATACCGGAGACGACGCGGTGTCGGGCAGCACCCAATACCGTTCCCACAACCGGCGCACGAATGAGTAAGAAGCAGAAAGAGCTCCGGGGCCTGGATGGCGCGGACCAAGATGGCTCTTTGGCACAGAGGACACAGAAAGGCAAATACAAGAAAGCAGCCCAAAGTTGTTTGGAAAAACGGCGCCCAAAGACCCAACAGCTGTCGATATCAGCCCGGAGGGTGCTTCGGGCGGACTTTCGGAGGTGGATGACACCGTTCCCTTGGAGGATGGCGATGGATTCGCCCAAAACTGGAACGCAGTGAGTACCCCGGGAGGCACATTTACTAGGCCTCAGGTGCCCACTAACATGGATGAGGAGGCCGAGCCCACCCTGAGCGACATATTTACAGCTGTCACCTCATGTAACATGTCCATTACAGCGCTAACTGACGAAATAAAAGGGGTTAAAACGGAGATCACCTTTATCAAGCAGGATATGCAGAAACTGAGGGAGTGGAAGAAATTGAGAACAGAATGAGGTGCAATAACATTAGAGCCATAGGAATCCCGGAGAGAACCGAGGGTAAAAACCCAGTAACCTTCATTGAGAACTGGCTGATAGCTACCTTTGGAAGGGATGTGTTCTCACCCATGTTCTCGGTGGAAAGGGCTCACAGAATCGCTGCCAGGCCTCCACCTCCAGGAGTGGGCCCCAGGCCTTTTCTGTTTAAACTCCTCAACTATAAGGACAGAGATGCCATTCTACAAGATGCTAGAAAACGGTCTGCTGCTTTGGAGATTGATAATGTGAAGGTTTCCTTTTTCCCGGACTTTTCTGCAGAATTACAGAAAAAAAGGGCCCAGTTTACTGACAAATGTGCCATGCTCTACCCGGCTCGTCTACGAATGGAAGCTAAAGGTACTGTTTACTTCTTTGACAAGCCTGGAGCAGCAGCACAATGGCTGGATAGGGAGGAAAACTCCCTTAGAATGAATAAACAAGGTCAGCGTGACCCAGAGTAATAATACATTTCAGTTTGAATGGCCATGATATATTAACGGGGAAATTGAATCCCCGCTTTGCCCATGTTTACAGTTGGCAAGGCAGAGAGGATTGCAAATGGCTACAAGGACTTTGCAAATGCTTTTCAACAGGACAGTCACAGCTGCGGGGAAGCTACATATTCGTATGCTATGCTTCCACTGTTGCCTCTACAGAGTCCCAGGGGGACCTCCATCTGAGTTGTTGTTTTTTCTGTTGTTTTTTTTTGTTACTGGCCTCTGTTGGTTATCCACCGCTATGCAATTGGGTCCAGTGTGTCGCACAGGCCCCACAGCATTTTCACTACTCCTCACAGAGCTGGGCCTGACGGATGTGTGGAGAATGTGTCATATGGATAAACATGAATTTTCATGTCAGTCAGCATCCATAGGAGGTCTGTCTAGAATAGATCTAGGCCTAGGCAATGATAAAATGTTACACTATGTGACCGCATCCCAATATTCTGCCAGAAAAGTGTCGGATCATTCGCCATTACTAATAGATCTTCAGATGGGAGTGGAACGGAGGCGAGGGGGCTGGAAGCTGAACCCTTTTTGGTTGAGTCTCTTCCCAGACCCTGACCCAATCCCTGACTTATTGAAATTTTTCTTTAGGAGTAATGAGGGTACAGCAGAACCACAGGTGGTATGGGATGCGGCCAAAGCCTACTTACGGGGGCAATTTATTAAACTGATCACACATATTAAAACTGATACTAAAAATTGGGAGCAGTTTGTTATATCAGAGGCCCAGAGGTCAGAGGTCGCATATGTAGCTGTCCCTTCGGAGGAGAATAAAAAGGCATGGCTGGCATCCCAGACACTACTACAACAACTCTCACTGCAGATTGCCAAAAACAAACGCTTTTTCCTACAGCAACGGCACTTTGAGGAAGGAGAGAACACGGGTCACATGCTGGCTATGCTTGATAAGTCCCAATTGGCTCCATCCCATATCACGGGGATACAGGATGGGCAGGGTAAAATACACCACTCCACTGCAAATATTAGCAGGATTTTTCGGGAGTTTTTTGTCAATGTGTATACTTCAAAGGTTCAGCCTGCGTTGGAGCAAATACAATCCTTCCTTAATACATACCCAATCCCGAGGTTAGCCCCATCGGATGCTAAGCTATTAAACGCCCCCCTGTCAGAGACAGAGTTTCTCGAGGCTCTGGGGCAGATGCAGAACGGCAAGGCACCTGGAGCAGATGGGCTACCGGCAGAGGTGTATAAAAGATATACCTCCTCTCTGATCTCCTACGCATTTTTAATAGTAGCCTGGTGTCCAGTAATCTCCCAGCCTCTATGACCGAGGCAATAGTAGTTGTGTTGCTTAAACCAGGAAAGAATGCACTGTCACCAGATTCATGCCGTTCCATATCCTTACTCCCTACAGATGTAAAGTTACTGGCAAGGGTGTTAGCGAATAGACTTGCCAAAATTACACATAAATTGATACATAGAGACCAATCAGGATTTATACCTGCTAGGTCAACCGCACAAAATCTACGCAGGCTATTCTTGAACATGCAGATAACGACTGACAACAGGGGGAATAGGGCCATTCTATCTTTGGATGCCGCCAAAGCATTCAATAGTGTAGAGTGGCCCTATTTGTGGGAGGTGCTGGAGACATTTGGAGTGGGGCCCAAGTTCCTTCAATGGGTACAATTAATATACGCATCCCCAAATACGAGTAAATGGAGAACTATCCAAACCATTTAAGCTATTCAGGGGCACTCTTTCACCTCTGCTGTTTGCCATGGCTCTAGAACCCTTAGCTATACATCTTAGAGCCTCTCCGAGAATCACAGGGTTTCTCCAAGGAAAAAAGGAAGATATTGTCTCGCTGTATGCAGATGATACACTGATTTATCTGGGTGATACCGAAGAAGCGCTTACGAATACCATGCAACTGATTGAAGAGTTTGGTACCCTATCGGGATTCTCTATCAACTGGGATAAATCAGTGCTGCTCCCCCTAGACCCATTGCCTTATCCACTTCCCATAGGTGCGAGGGAGGTACAGATTGTTACCTCCTTCAAATACTTAGGTATACAAGTGTCAGCGGATGTCTCGGAATATATTAAATTGAATTTAGTACCCCTGCTCCATAAACAGAGGGACAAATGCATAGCCTGGAAAAAACTCCCCTTATTGGTGGTGGGGAGATCTAACCTGATCAAAATGGTGTGGGCTACCTAGTTACTATACATACTCCACAATGCCCCAGTGTGGATACCCCACAAATGGCTTTCCCAAATAGATACGCAATTTAGAGCATTCATTTGGAGAGGCAAACCGGCCAGAATTAGCTTATCCACATTACAGTTTAATAAAGATCAGGGAGGCTTAGCAATACCACATGCTAGATTATACTTCATAGCATCTCAAGTGCAGCAAATGGGCGGATGGGCCCACAAGGACCCGTTGGATCCAATTAGGAACTTATTACTCTCAGGAGGATCTAATTACCTGGCCTTGTCTCACTTAGAGGCGGGGTTCACTAATATAGCTGAGAACCTACCAACCATAAAACTCCTAAAAACACTGTGGGAATATATTAGAACGTTACTAAAAATTAAAGGGGTCAGTCAATATACCCCAATATGGCACAACATATACTTCAAGGAACTTTTTAAATTACAGGATTTTCAAGAGTGGGAAAGAGCTGGTATATTATATATCTCACAACTGTACAATAGGGGGACCCTCAAGTCATTTGCTGAACTGCAGGTGGAACTCAGTTTGGCTAGACACCATTTCTATAAGTACCTACAACTCAGGCATGCTATCCAAACAGAAACAAGGGTATCCAACCTCATATCTGCCAATCACCCATTGATGCTTGATGTACTACAGATGAATGATAAAAAGGCGAGGATATCCAGAGTTTACTCTATACTCCTACACGCACTGAAAGATATAACTAAGCTTCCCTGCAAGAGAGGGTGGAAGGTAGACCTGGGACATATAGATGGAGACAAATGGGAACTATGTTTGGCCTCGGCTCCACTGGTGTCGGTCTCAGCATCATACAAGTTATCCCATCTTTTCCTGTTACATCGAACATACAGGACCCCTGTTCAACTGCACAAATGGGGAAGAAGAGATACACCGCTATGCGCAAAATGTGTAAGAGAGGAAGGTACCCTTATGCATATGTTCTGAAGGTGCCCAAAGCTGTTTCGTTACTGGCAATATGTGCTATCTACTATTTATAGGGTGTTTCACATTCCACTTTTACAAGATCCGGTTGTCTGTCTGTTGGGCGCCTTGGAGATAGACACACTTACACTAAATGGTCACATAGCAATACTGCGATTGCCATACATAGATAGGAAACTAATAGCTGGATGTCTCCGAGGTTCCAACGGGCAGGCAATGGGTAGACACAGTTAATAATACACTCATAAGAGAAAAAATAACATATCAACACAGAAAGGTGATCAAAAAATTTTATTCACTATGGCAAACTTGGCTTGAAACCCCAGGTATGGCACCACATCAGTTGGTCAGAGATAGGTTGTTACAAATGTAAGACAGAGAAGGGGTAACTCGAAGAGAGGTATATATATACAAATTTGATGGAATGGAGACACAAGAAAGGCCATGGCACACAGTTTATAAAGTAGTTAGATGTTATGCGTTGATCCTGGAACTGAATAGTTGATTCTACAGTTATACACTGTTTGTATTAAAGCTAAATATATAGATGTTTAGCGGTTAATATAACCATCATTGCTATGTGATGCTATTATGAGTGTATTGGATCTCAAAGCAGCCTGATGAATATCTTTACCTATATGAATCTGTATATGTTATCCTGATGTATGAATACACAGGTTGTTTTGTATGTTTGGATCAACATGTTTATGAATAATAAAAATAATTTTTCGGATTTAAAAAAAGTGCCTGACCTAGATGTCAGTATGAGGTTCTAAATCCCAGGAGGATGCTAAATTCTAGGGTAGTTTGATAAGCAAAATTTGACCAGCTCCTGCTTGGCAATCTTGCCCTCTCCCACACATTCTACTATTTCCACCATCATGATGTGCAGGCTCAGTAGCTAATAGGCAGATTGAGGGGACAGCCTCTCAACCAAAGAGGCTGGTCAGAATTTGAAAAGAGAATCTAAGCTGACACAAGGCACTTGGAGTGCCTGATATTGTATAACAGAAGAGCATCATCACATTCATTTTAACTTGAGGTTTGCTTAAAAAAACGCATTATTGTCCAATTTAGGAAAAATGTACTAAACAAACATGGTGCTGACGAGTCTTAAAATAATCTACTGACTTTGCCTACTGTGACCATAGACTGTGTTTACATTTGCTTTGATTTGAATGACAGCCTTTGTTTGCTTTAAAGTCTTCTTGTTCTACAAAACCTGCAAGTGTTTCATTTACGCAATTATAGAAGACAGTATTATTGTATGCAATCCATGCCAAAATATTTAGTCTTGCTGATCAACCTGTCATGCTTAGAATAATCAGATGTCATGTCATATTTATCCATAAAAAATCTATGGAAGGCATTTGATTATTCTGCAGGAATGAAGGGCACATGCTTTGTATTGTATTTAAATGAATAAGAGCTCTGCTAAGCATGTATTTTCATTCCAAACTACAATTGTTTTGTTCTAGGTCCAGGTTTATACATTAGAAGATCTTTCTTAATAAGGAAAGAAGATAAACGTGTTAACTGGCTATGCTTAATAACTAGCTCCAGCTCAAATGTTGTTTTTTTTGTTTGAAAAATGATGGAAAAAGTTTGTTATTGCTGATGTATTTGTCCCCATTGGGAATATAAACCCTGCTCCATGACTTTGTGACAGGTGTCAGGCAGGATAGGAAGTCTTCCAAGCAAAAATGCAGTTAGCAACTGCCATGTTTGAAGAACTATCTCATTTCTGTTTCTCTGTTATGACCATTTATGGACTCCACCTAGTGGCCAGCACTACTCAAAAACGTGTTTTCAAACAGTTTTAGCAGCAATTTCACCCTGCTCTCCTTCCATCCTATGACATCTAACCCTTACTGAGAGAGGGTAAAACAGCAGGGTTGTGGGAAGCATACACATACACTTCTACAATATATACAGTCTCACTTCTTGGAGAAAAGCTGCACAGACAACAGGGTAACCCATAGAAAGAATAAACCTTCAATAAAAATGATATTTTTTTTAGAGTGAGGTGGATTTGCATTTCTGTCAGTTTTATATAGTCGTCTGTGACCCCATTTGGAAGATTTCCCTTCACTTCCTGTCCAAGTAACTGGATACGGACAGAACAGGAAAAATGGGCAAATCTCTGTAGGCTCAAACCTTACCTTACTAATTCCAAAAATTAGTTAGAGTTTGGCTTTAAAGATGAACTCTGGATATGATCATTATTGCATAGTTACATTGGTCTAGCTTGGACGTAAATTTGCATATTCCATACATGAAGGGCCACTCAGGAAGCTGACCACGAATATGGTAGTTGATACTACTAAAGTGATAACTAAGATCTTCTGGGTATTGTGCTATCAGCTTCCCCTCTGCACATTGACCACAGAGAGTCACTCACATTAGCACTAGCACTATTTATCAAGCACCTCAAATCTTTTTCAGCGATCATAAGGTATTCTCTGTTTCAATGAGGTGGAGAGAATGTCATGATCTCCACTGCATCTAGTCAGAGAATGCCTTATATTCAATTTAAAAAATACAAAGCGTTCCATGATTGGTGGTAGTGCAGAGTGAATGGCCCTCTATGTACAGAGAGAGATCTGCTTAGCACAAGACCCAGAAGATCTTGATTATCACTGAAGTAGTGCCTACTACTACAGTGATTGTCAGCGTCCCCAGAAGCCCATCAGACATATAAAATATGCATACTTACATTGGTCAGAGCTGGACCAATGTAAGTATGTAATAAACTGGTCCAATGATAAGGAAACACCACTCAAGGTATGAGTGCTGCAAGTTTAATGTTGCTTCCAAAGCAAAGGTGCCCGCCCGGCTCACCTTCAAGATCAATAGGGAAAAATGGATGAATGGCTACACACTCCGGAAGGATGCCAAAATCTTTATTGTAGTGATCGACTACATGGGTTTCACACACAAGCGCTGTTATCAGTGTGAAACACGTTAACATTTTTATCTACTGGTTCTCGCTGTGCTGTATATGCTTTTATTTGTTGATCATTACAATAAAGATTTTGGCATCCTTCCGGAGTGTGCAGCCATTCATCCATTTTAACAAGTATGCAATGTAGATCAAACCTGGAGCTCAGCTTTAGTGATTTCATCGCCATCTATGTAAATGAATATCTTGCCTTAAAAATTCTTCTTTATCTTTTTTCATTGATATTTTAAACCAAAACTTAGTTTTACTTAAAAATAAAGCACTGAAGCAAATCATAGACATATATAGATATGTGTCTGTTGAATTCCTTCCATTTAAAATAATAAGAGTAAGGTAAATTTTCTTGAAAAACCAGTAGGAACAAATCCAGCTACTCAAAGGCTAATTTGCAGGACTATTGAGATGTGGGAGAGGTCCGGCACCATTTTCAGAGACTACATTTTGGTTCTGAGACAGATAACAGCATGGGAAATTTCCAGCAGATGTGCTTTCCCTATTGAAATGGCTTAGTTGTTATAGAGAAATGACAGGAGATGCTAACTCTGAGAAGAATGGGATCTCTAAAGCTAGGGTTGGACCAGGACATAGTAGTTATTCTTACATCACTTGGGCCTGCTGTCAGAAAAATCATCACATTTTGAATACGTTTGTGAAATACACATACATTAACAAAATGTTCTCATCACAGAATTTTAGAATCTGTTCAAGGTAGAGGATTATCATTAGCAATGGTATTAGTTTGCAGTAACCATATAAAAATGCAAATCTGTTTTCTTACACTTAAACACCTTTCACACAAGCATTCCATCAGTCTGATTTTTACCTGTGACTAGATGGATCAAAATGGACAGTAATTTATCCCTTTGTGTATTTGTTTACATATGGCTCTGTTTTGGTCTGTTGGACTGAATGCAATACGTTTGCATTCAGTCCATTCGACTTGAACGGAGCCAGATGTAAACAGATATAAACAGACACACATCCATTTACACCTGACTACTCATAGGGATTACATGGATCTTCATTTTCTTCATCACAAGATGCAGAAAAAAAGAATTGGGATGGACATCATTGTAACATATGCAGCATCCCTTTTCGTTCTGACTTGACTTAGCAGGCAATCTATCTATAATCCCCTGATGAGACAGAATGAAGGTGTCCAGGTAAAAGGAACCTAACTGTAATTAAAGTTTTGATAAGAAAATGTTGGGCAAGATAAGTAAAAACAATTGAGTCTTTTATAATTGGATCTCTCATCTCAGTAGTCTATAAAGAATGAACTGGCTCGTCTCCACCATATTACTTAGAAGTCCAACAGTGTGAGAGGATGTAGGCAGACCCTATTTCAAGGATCTCACTGTCCAACACCATCAAATATGAAAATCTGGTGGATGATTCAAACAACCAATATTTAATTTGGGGTATAGTGACACTTTACTTCAAGTAAAGAAATGTGTGCATTGTTCACTGCAGTCAATCATACATATGGAAGCACAAAATGCATTTTATCTAATTTTTGATGTATGCAAACTGCACTTTACCAAAATTGAACTTGCAACTGCTTTCACTAAGGAAGAGAACATTTTCATGTTCTTCTAATTTGCTAATCTCTTTTTATTGTTTCTTGTTAGAACCAGCGGGAGAATGCCTGTCAAGGTTAGGAAAGTTGGAAACATCTGGGGTGGGGGCAAGGTACACTGCAGGAAAAAAACAGCTTTGAGGTTAGAAACAAGATGATAGGGCACAAACAGATGCAAAAAAGACTTGGCAAACTACGTTTTTTGTTTTGATAGAAACGCAATTAGTGACTGGAGAGCACCTTCAAAGTCAAAACCTTGGGTTAGGTTCAATTACTACAATGGGATGAAAAAAGAGACAAAGCTTTAGCAAAGGAAGAATAATGGAAAGAAGCAATAGGTACAGGGATTAGGTAACAAGGCAGGCATCAAGATACAAAATTTAAAGTAATGCAGTAGCTAGATACAACACTAACAGGTCAATGAGATAAAGCCTGCATAGCTGAGGCAAAATGACAGTGCTCCAGCACAAGGCTAGTAGAAAGATAAACATATAACCACTTGCAAAGTTCAAACAACATACAGGTGTGACTGGTCAGAAAAGGGGAGAAAACACAAAGCAGAACAGCTAACACAGATAGTCTAAGAGACAGGAGACACAGCTAATAGAGGGCAGGCAGGGGAAGAGAAGAGAGGAAGGTAAGCACAGTAAGTAGGTAAGATTCCCTGAGAGCCAGGACATATATGATTGGGACCCAAATGACAGTGCTTCTTTTCATATTTTGTTCAGCATTTCTGGTTTACTTGGTAATTGTGGGTACCTGTAAGCCCCCATGCACCTGTAATGTGCCACAATTCTAGCTAGAAAGAAAATCATATAGTTCATATATGATTGCAGTTGAAAACACCCTCACACTACAGTGTGCAATTCCCTTAATTTTCATCTTATTTTTCTTATACTTAAGATGTAGTTCGTTATGTATTGCCAAAGACAGATTTTCTTTTTATACATAAAATTTCATCTCAGTTATAAACTAAAATACGTCTGTGAAATTTATCAATTCGTTACTTTGGTTGATGAATGTGTTTGCACTTTTGGCAGGCATTACTAATGATTAAGTGCAATGTGATCAACTTCTATCTTCACTGGCCTAGAGTAGCCAAGAGTAAAAGATCCCTGTGACAGTTCTCTTGGACCTTTTATATTATCCACTTTTATATTTTTATGGCCCCTCATTCAGCTGATTATAATTGCAAAGCACAATTTCTATAAATGAATATTACCAGTTTCAAGTGCAACCCATTGCTAAGAATCATGATACGCTGAGGCATTTCATCAGTCATAGCAGCAAAGAGCAGTTAAGACTGCAACAAGGATTTAAAGGATGTAGAAAGTAAAGTATCTCAAATCAAACTACCTTTGTTGCTCTACTGGAACATGTTATATCCTGTATTGGTGAAGTCCAATTAAAAGAAGATTTGAATCAGGGAGCTGATGATTATTAACAACAGCTCTTAACCGCTTCCACACTGCGCTGCATATTTACTGCGGCGGTGTGGATGCTTCCCGCCAATCGCCGTAAAAAGGCGGCAATTCACGCAGGCGCAGCTAGGGGGCGAGCGCGCGTCGCCAGTGGCGCGCTCTCATGCCCGACACACTCCAGAGGAGTGTGCCCGCGGCTCGGGCAGATCCGATGTCTGCTGGCGAGCTGCGATGAGCTGCCAGAGCCAAAGAGCTGGGAACCGCTGATGTAAACACGGCGGTTCCCCGCTCTGTCAGTGCGGGCACGGGAGATCTACTGATCCCTGTCACTGGGATCAATTAGATCTCTCATGCCCATGGTAGCCCAGCCCCCCCCACAGTTAGAACACACCCAGGGAATACAGTTAACCCCTAGATCGCCCCCTGCAGGTTAACCCCTTCACTGCCAATGACATTTATACAATAATCAGTGGACATTTAAATTTCTGATCGCTGTATAAATGCCAAAAAAAAGTGTCAAAAATGTCCAACATGTCCGCCCCAATATCGCAGTACTGCTTAAATTCGCAGATCGCCGCCATTACTAGTAAAAAATAAAAAAAAAATAAAAACCCCAGAAATTAATTCTCATCATCCGTAAATGCAACAACTTTTGCGCAAACCAATCAATAAACGCAGATTGCAATTTTTTTTACTAAAAATATGAGGAAGAAGATAAATCGGCGAAAACCGATGACAAAAAGGGTTTTTTTATATTTTTTTGGGGGATTTGAATTTTAGCAAAAAGTAAGAAATTTTGCTTTTTTTGCAAAATTGTCACTCTTTCTTTGTTTATAGCGGTGAGCAGAAATGACACAGTGGTGATCAAATACCACCAAAAGAAAACTCTATTTGTGAGAAAAAAAATGACACAAATTTTGTTTGGGTACAACGTTGCATGACCGCGCAATTGTCAGTTAAAGCGATGCAGTGCTGAATCGCAAAAAGTGCTCTGGTCCTAACCTGGGAAATCCTTCTGGGGTGAATTGGTTAAAGAAACACAATCACTTTGCTCATTAAGGGCAAAGTAGGCGTGTCTCCTGAAAGATATGCTTATCCATCTGCACTTCCCACCTGTCTCCCCACTCTGTTGAATCCCTTACTTGCTTACTTTAAAGGGCAGGACTTCCTAGTATGTAACATCCTCCAAATAATAGTGTTCTGGCTTGAGTTGCCAATCACTAAGCCTGAAATTGTTATGTGGAAGGGACAGTGACAACACCCATGCGGGTAGCTCTGACACCATCCAATACCAAAGCTTACTCAGGATAGATTCCAAGAAGAGGGAGGTGACAAGGAAGCATGGATCAGTGAGTATATGTTATTGTGGGTGCTATCAGGAGGCACAGTCACATTTCCCTTAATGGGTAGGTGACATTGCACATATGAGGATGATTTTCCTTTTTTTTAACCAAAGTGTACAAAAGCAGAAATGCCTGTGTTACCTAAAGTAACTATTCATATTCTCCTTACTAGTTTCCTGGCTTTAACACAGATCCTCTCACTTTAACCACTTCAGCCCCAGAAGGATTTCACGCTTTAGGACCGGAGCCCTTTTTGCGATTCGGCACTGCGTCGCTTTAACTGACAATTGCGCGGTCGTGCGATGTTGTATCCAAATGAAATTTGCATCCTTTTTTCCCCACAAATAGAGATTTCTTTTGGTGGTATTTGATCACCGCTGCATCATTTCTGATTGCCACTATAAACAAAAGAAGAGCGACAATTTTGCATAAAAACCCAAATTTCTTACTTTTTGCTAAAATACAAATCCAAAAAAAAATATAAAAAAACATTTTTTTCATCGGTTTTGGCTGATTTATATTCTTCCTCATATTTGTGATTAAAAAAATTGCAATTGGCGTTTATTGATTGGTTTGCGCAAAAGTGGTCGCGTTTACGGATGATGAGAATTCATTTCTGGAGCCACCTTGTCGCCGTCAGATGCCGATCAGCGGTCGGCAAGTGGTTAATGCTGCTTAAGCTACTGATCTAAAACAAGCATCTAGAAAAGGGATTATTACTTTCTAGATGCGCATACTTGTTTCGGCTCAGTGATTTAGTATAAAAGTAGGAGAAGTACGTAAGGTAGTATGGAAGGTAGTTGGTCTAAATAACAGCCAGGCCTCTAGAATTTTCAGAATAACCAAAATCACAGTGTGTCCCAAGCACTTGGCCCTATGGAGAATCACACTGTTCACCGACCAAAGGTCAATCAGATGCAGCCATCAGGAGTAGTACACACAGTAACCATAAGCAAAAACAGAAAAAACGCCTTGTCAATCACCAGCATGGTATTGTATAACCCAGCATGGATTTAATTTTACTTTGTGTACAATTTTGTACTGTGAACAATAAACTTTTACCTTTTAGCCTTTACCATTGGCTTGGATTTTATACATGTTGAGGATCTATAGTCATCCACTTTCATCCAAATAGCGCTGTCATCCTTTCCATTTTAGAATTTTTAGAAGGTGGTCAGCAGGGTCCCCGTGGTTAACAAGTTCACTCTTACTATGCATTGAAATTATAGCTGGAATCTTATCTCCATGCAAATATTAATTTATAGAGTTTTATTAATGCATGCTCAGGTTTTAAATACCTTGTTTTAATTTGTAGTTTGAAATTGAAATGATATGTTTACATGGGGGGAAGGCATTAATATGCTGAGTATTCTACCCTCCTCAATACAAAGTGAACTTAAAGGCAAAAATTGAAAGGGAATCCAAAATTTTGAGATTTTTTTGTAATAATAAGTGTCCACTATAGACACCTGTTCTGGTGAAAGCTGTCTAAGAGGGTAGAAAGTACTGTATAATATGAAAGAGTAGTGGATTCTTGAAACATACTTGCAAAAAGGTAGTAAATCAACAGTAAATTAATTTAAACATACTTGACCTAAACATAGGTCTGTGCTCAGTCAAAAATGTTAATAAAAAAACAAAGAAGAAAACAGAAAAATGGTAGATTCAATTGGCCACTTGGTCCTGCCTGTTTTTTCTATATTTCTGTGTTTGTAAGATCTTATCTCTCTCAGCAGTTGCTGATCAGGGAAGGGTAAGGTTGTGGTTAAAAATAGACAGCCACTGGAGGCATGATCTTCAATATGTTATACACTATCGGAAATCTTATCCGGCATCATTGTGAAATATATACTGTTTACATAAATAATTTGTTTATTAAAACAGTACAATAATAACTATGTGTGTGACTAGAAGGGCGCATGGGCAATACAATAATGATATTGTTAAAAAAGCAATATAGTAAGCATGTAAAATGAGGTTACCCCAAAACATATTAAACAATAAATATAACCGTAAAACTTGAAAATGTATGCACCGTAAAGTACACTATAGTGTATTTTTAAATTCAAGTAAAAGTATTAGTCATTTAAAAGATTTAGCAACATTATAACAGATTAACTTTCTCTGTTGCTTAGGATTTAAAAAGAGAAACCAATGGTCTCAATCACCAGCCAAGTGGGAAATCAGTGTTGCAGCTTAAAATATTTTTCAAAAATCAATTTTGAATCAGGAAGCATTCATTTTTTTGTATGAGAAGCATAGCATACTTTGGCGGCCTGAGGAATATTTACCATCTGCAGCCATCTATTAAAAGTTACACGTTAACTCGAAAGGAGTACTTACTTTTTAGGTTTCTGTACAAAACTTTTAATTCTAGTGGTATTTTTAAATAAATGAAATGCCTAGTCATTTAGTTCATTTATTTCAGATCCAACTCAGTCTCCGATTACTGTACTACATTTATAAATTCATAGCACATTCAAAAGGAAAAGCTGGCTTCTGAAAAGAAATAACTCAACATGGAGGTCCTGTTTTTTGTTTTGTTGTTTATATTTGATTAGCTTATTTAGGCAAGAATACTGTCAAGCACTGGTGGGGAATTATGGGTGGGCTATTTTTTTATTGAGGGGAGTTAAGGTCCACTTTCTGTAAACCTGAAAATTATTTACAATTTGTAAGATTTATTTAAAGAAATCAACAATCTTACTAGATGGAATTTTCCTTTCTGACCATTCAGGCTAGCAGTTTAATATTAAAGAATATGCAAACCCAGTGACTAAAATTGCTAACATAATTAGCTTTTATTAATCTCCCAGTTATCCTCCCGTGTTTTTACTCTGTAAGATAGCCTTCTACTGGAGACTACAGGTAGCCACTGCTTGCTGCCCAGAGGTCATCTATATAAAAATATCTAAGTAAAATAAATGAAAAAAATTTAAAAGCACCCCTGTGTCCTCCCATGCCCACACAAAAATGCAAATGCGTGCATTACAGTGAACTTCAGAGTAAGTGCAATAATTCTAGCACCAAAGCTCGTGTTTAACCCTGAACTAGTAACCTGTAAAGGCTTTCAAAGTGTCACCTTTGGGCAATTTTAGGTACTGTAGTTTGTCGCCATTTCACAGCCATGCACAATTTTAAATCTTGACATGCTTGGTGTCTATTTACTGGACACAACATTGTATGCTAAATTTTACCAAATAAAAAGGGTATTATATTGTGTCTGTGTACCCTAAAATTAATTTAAAATATTTTTCCTGGTTGTGTTTCATAAAAGACTGTTTAAATGTTCTGTGACATTAAAAAATGTAAATAGCCAACATTTTATTCTCCAGGGCCTCTGCTTTCACAAAATATATAATGTTTGGGGGTTCTAAGTAATTTTCTAGCATAAAATGCAGATTTTAACCTGTATGTGAAAAGTAAAAAAAAATCCCTAGTAGGCAAGGGGTTAACGCACATTGCAAAGACATGGTACGCTGTTTTCACCATCCATAAATCTGCCCCAAAAAATCACATTCCACCTCAGCTGGAGTGCATACATGTAGACAAGAAGCTGCTGCAAAGAGGCCGCAGAAATGCAACTTATGATGAAAAAGAAAACACATTTTTTTACAAAAAAAGTGGAAATTAATACATGGAGCTTGGGCAAACTAAATGTCATTCATTTCCGATTTTCACCTACTTTTAAAGGAAACCATAATGGTTTGTGGTTATCGTCTACATTTTACACATTTTTTTTTTGTTTGTTTTTTGTTTTACTATATAAATGTTTGCTTTACAAATTAACATTTAATACAAGATGCACCCAAGTGTATGCAAAACCATTATACATTCTCTTTATGGTGTATGTTCAGCAAAAAATATTATTTTTATTTTAAATATAATAGAATGGGAAACCCTGTCATGTTTTTGCTTATATCCTGGGTTGCATACAATTTAAAAAAGGAAACAAAAATGTTTTATTTTAATCTGTGTTCTTATTAGAGATTTATCCTCATTTCCTGTCTGGTAAAGCCATTGTCACCAGGACAGGTAGTGAGGCGAAATTTCTCCAATAGAGATAGCAACCAATAGCAGTAAAAATTAGACAGAGGATTTAAACCTATCCTAAAACCACTCTATCCAAAGTTTAAAAAAAATTGTGGTAGCTTAATATACACTTTAGGAACAGTGCTTGGTTTTCTGACAATATTTGTAAAAGTAATTGCAGCCAACCATACCTTGTAAGTTTGACATACAGTTTAACATACTGTTCAGGCACACATATGTGAGTTTTACACGCTTTGACGTTTTTTAAATCCCAGCACTGTCATCTGAATCAGAACACAAAACGTACAAATGAATTCTTGATGTGGCTTTGAATACGTGCTTATTTCCATCTACGCATCAGATGTTTTCAATTCAATACAGAAAGACAAAATTAAAGCATACCTTTTTCATTCATTTTTGATGCCATGAGCATGATTCCAGTCAACTGCATTAATGGAAAAATGCACTCGAACAGATTAAAAATACAACATAAGGTCACCGACCCAGCACTATATAGTCAATGACAAGTTGTGAAATGGATAATAAAAGTCAGCAGGAATATGTGCAAGTACAGGATAGCCTTATAAAATGCCCATTTTACTGTGCAGCACATCACTTGTACAATTGCCTTAAAAGGAACCTGTTAGGACAGAAATATGGCAGCTGTCACTGGTGACTTGGTTTTGAAGGTCCAAACTCCCTCCATGGCTGTTACCCTTGCTTTACTTCTTGGTGAATCTTTGATAAAGCATGTAGCTAGTAAAATGTCAGAAAACCACATTTGTGCAAAGTTTTAGAACATCTTCTTGGCTTTCTAAAGGCAATGACAGATTTTAACAACTTTCTGACCACCCCATAGCACATTTACTGCTACAGGGCGGCCATGCTGTGCAGGATCACATATATATATATATATATATATATATATATTTATACGTGATACTGCACTTCCGGGCATGAGGGCGCACCACCACCGGCTTGCTCCTGCTGTGATTCGTGCCACCGCCGGCTGAGCATTCAGTACACAGGCAGGACAGCCATCTGCCTATGTAAATAGGGCAGATTGCCGTTCTGTCAGTACAGAAGGCATGGATCCTGTGTTCCTGTAAAGCAGAAACACAGATTCATGCCTTTCATTAGCAAAAGGACCTTTGATTGCCCCTGATGTTAACCTCTTCTCTGCCAGTGTCATTAGTACAGTGACAGTGTATATTTTTAGTACTGATCACTGTAATAATGTCAAAGATGTTCTATTTGTCTGCCGCAATATCACAATCCCGCTAAAAGTCACTGATCGCCGCCATTACTATTAAATAAATAAATTAATAAAAATTCTATAAATATATACCATCATATTTAGATGCTATAACTTTTGCACAAACCAATCAATATGCTCTTATTGGGATTTTTTTACCAAAATATGTAGGAGAATACATATTGACCTAAATTGATAAAGAAATTTGATTTTTTTTACATTTTTTTATTGGATATGTTTTAGAGCAGGAAGTAAAACATTTTTTTTTTTTTTTTCAAAATTGTTGGTCGTTTTTTGTTTATAGCGCACAAAATAAAAAACGCAGAAGTGATCAAATACCACCAAAAGAAAGCTCTATTTGTGGGAAAAAGGGACATAAGTTTTGTTCGGATACAGTTATCAGTTAAAGTAATGCAGTGCTGTATTGCAAAAAATGACCTGGCCAAGAAGGGGCATAAATCTTCCAGTCAAGTGGTTAAGCGCTAACATTTACTGTGTGATTTATTTTAAATAAAATAAAATAGTACAGCATCCACTTGTTACAAGGTCAGCCCCTTGCTATGGATTTTAAGGACAATCTTACAGAATCTATGACCAGTCCTCTTTATCCAATTCAGATAGCTATCTGTGAAAGCCTGAAAAGAGCTTTTTTCTTAAAAGGGATGCCAGCTTCTCTGTTGCCAGTGGCTATTCAACGCCCTTTGTCTATGCGCACTTGTTACGGTTGCTGTAAGAACAGTGTGGTGTTTCATGTCTCGATTGGCATGGAAAGAGCCAATTCAGTTGAATTTAGGACTTAGGAGGTTTTGTATATTTTGTACTTGCAGCAAATAACTAATCTGCAAAGGGGAAAAAAACAGCAACTGAAATTGCAGTGACAGAAAAAGAAAGCAACGCACTTTAACAAACAGCCTCGCGTAGCCTGAGTCACTTCTACAAAGGTGGCAAAGGCAATCGTGATCCATAGATATGTTTCTGTCATGTGGATCTGCCCAAATCGCAGTTTAGCACCTCATGTGTAAGTAAGTGATTCAGGAGTGAACAAGGGACTCCTGAGGACACTGTCTCAACTGTCTTAGCAGACAATAAAACAGAGTGCCTATTACAGCAGTGATGGCATGAGGAATTCAGTCTTGCTCAGCTGCGGGAGATATGTGACTAGGCTGTTTCAAGTCTTCCTCTTTCCTCTGGCCAAAATACTGATTTCTGCATAACCGATGGGTATTCTCAGCTTAGGAAGTATTGTGTAGTTATATATAGACTCAGGATATATAATTTACAAAAATCCCTTTGGCAATAACTTGAGAAGTGCATAAAGGTGATAGGAGTTTTGATTAAAATGTACAAGGAAAGATTTCTAAATATATAGTAAATGCTCCAATAAAACAAATGCTGTTCTTTAGCAAATCAGTGCAGACTTAACATTTTTAAAGTTAAGTATTTTATATAAGCTTGAAAATACAACATTGTAAATTATTATGTTATATTCTGTTTAGATTTTTACTGTCTCCTTGTCTGTATGACTAGGAGCATCATTTCATAATGATGTACAGTACTTGCCGACCAAGATTTTTCTGGCACTTTTTGTTTACGAGTTTAAGTAGAACTGTTATTTTTGAGAAGGTTGCAATGTGTACATAGCAAAAAATAACGTTTAAAGCGCTCAGAAGGTTCACAATGTGTGCAAGCAGCAGCACAAATATAGAGAACAAAAAGAACAAAAAAACAAAAATATAAATGATAATGAATAATACAATGCTGGGGTGCAAAAGCACAAATATTACTTGGTAAAAAAAGAAGAGAGGGCCAATTCCTCGTAGAACATTTGTCGTATATGTCCATTGAGCTGAAAGCATTATGTCATGAGATAAATCAACCTATAAGGCACAAAATAGGCAGAGGGGAAAGCCTCTTAAATGCAAAACTAAAAAGAAAGAAGAAATCTAGAAGAGAAAAAGAGAGAAAAGAAGGGCAAAAAGAAAGAGGAAGGAGGTCAATCACTCAGGTCAGGCTCCAGGCATGTGGGCAAAGTTTATTAAACTGCAAACATTAAGGCTCGAGAAGAGAGGAATCAAAGCCAGTAGGTATAAAGTGGTCCATCTGAGACTGCCAAACTTTGCGATGTTTAGCAATCCTGTCAAGTATAGTAGCCTTTATTTTACTATGTATCAACTGTTTTTTTTAACCCCATACTTTTCCCATAGCAACTGATCAGCTTCCACTTTACTGGAGTAAGATCTGTACAGTACTTTGTAGTCCGGGTTGTCCTGGAAGAGTTAAAAACATTAACTGATTGGCTCTTTGTGCTTACAGTTTTTTGCAATTAAAAATAACATCTAATGATGTATTACTGATTATAGAGCTGCATTAGTTTGTGTATTTTATATTTGCCTAGAGTTCAGCTCTTGCAGTATTGAATAGGGTGTGGAAAGGGTAGAACCTCTGTCAGGTATTTATTGCTGTTTGTGTTGCCCTTAAAAAGAATGACACTCACTTTTATTGTCCTGGTGACCACTGTCATTGGTGGAGTCAGTGATAGGAAATCCAAAAATGTTAGGGTTGTCACTAGAATACAAGGTATATAAAAATCTTCCAGGTGGGAAAACTGTTCCATTGAGAACTACTGTATATATAGGGAATCTCTCTTTACTTTGGAGAGATTGCCACTCAATTCCTATCCCCTGTTATGTTTCTGGGACAGGAAGTGAATGTAAAGCTCTCCAGTAGAGTTGAGCGAACTTCTGGAAGTCCGGGTTCTGCTGGTTCGGCCGAACTTTGGGACAAAGTCCGGGTTCGGGTCCGGACAGAACCCGAACTTTGTCCCGGACCCCGAACCCCATTGAAATCAATGGGGACCCGAAACTTTTAGGGACAAAAATGGCTGTAAAAAAGTCTAGGAAAGTCCTAGAGGTCTGCAAAAGGAAGGAAATGGGGGTAAGGGTGGGGCAAGTGCCCTACAAAGAAATGGGGACAGGGAAATAACTAAAAGCATTTTTTTTTAAATAAAAACATAAAAAAATCAAAAATGGAGGTGGATGTGGATCTTCAAACTGGGTCTGAAAAGCATTAATTAACGGTAGAAACCATATAACTGTTCTAAAATCATCTTCAAACTGTGTCAAAAAAGTATAAATAAGCCGGGAGAACCCATATCACTGTTCTGCAAATATGGGTTCGACCCGGTTTTTGTTAAAGTGACACACACAGTTTCCAGATGTTTGCAGAACAGTAGTTCAGTTTGTCCCGGTTTGAGTTAAAGTGACACACACAGTTTCCAGATGTTTGCAGAACAGTGATATGGGTTCGCCCCGGTTTTTGTTAAAGTGTTACACACAGTTTCCAGATGTTTGCAGAACAGTAGTTCAGTTTGTCCCGGTTTGAGTTAAAGTGACACACACACAGTTTCCAGATGTTTGCAGAACAGTAGTTCAGTTTGTCCCGTTTTAGTTAAAGTGACGCACACAGTTTCCAGATGTTTGCAGAACAGTAGTTCAGTTTGTCCCGGTTTGAGTTAAAGTGACACACACAGTTTCCAGATGTTTGCAGAACAGTAGTTCAGTTTGTCCCGGTTTTACTTAAAGTGACACGCACAGTTTCCAGATGTTTGCAGAACAGTAGTTCAGTTTGTCCCGGTTTGAGTTAAAGTGACACACACAGTTTCCAGATGTTTGCAGAACAGTAGTTCAGTTTGTCCTGGTTTTACTTAAAGTGTCACACACAGTTTCCAGATGTTTGCAGAACAGTAGTATGGTTTGTCCCGGTTTTAGTTAAAGTGTTACACACAGTTTCCAGATGTTTGCAGAACAGTGATATGGGTTCTCCCTGCTTATTTATACTTTTTTGACACAGTTTGGAGATGATTTTAGAACAGTTATATGGCTTCTACCGTTAATTAATACTTTTCAGACCCAGTTTGAAGATGGTCCACATCCACCTCCATTTTTGATTTTTTTATATTTTTATTTTTTAAAAAATGCTTTTAGTTATTTCCCTGTCCCCATTTCTTTGTAGGGCACTTGCCCCACCCTTACCCCCATTTTCCTTCCTTTTGCAGACCTCTAGGACTTTCCTAGACTTTTTTACAGCAATTTTCCGAACTTTTGGTGAAATTACCAGAACCCCGGACCCGAACCCGGACTTTTTTTGAAAAGTCCGGGTTCGGGTCCGGGTCCCGGACACCCCAAAGTTCGGTATGGACCCGAACTTTACAGTCCGGGTTCGCTCAACTCTACTCTCCAGTTAACTGACCATTAACCAATTATTTGCCTATTGAATTTCCAGATTTTTATCAAAGATCAAATATCTTTATTTGTGGCTTATAATATACTTAGTTTTGCCATTCTTCAATCAATCCAGTCTCAGAAGCAGTGGCCACCTCCTTTAAGGTTTTGGCTGAGCTCTTTAGCCCTCTTTACCTGGTGCTGGAAAATTTAGTAGGAGTGACAAATGATGGTGAATTCCAGTAAACTACATTGACCTTTTTTGACAAATTGGTTCCTTATTGTGTAGGTAGCAATATAGTAATTGTGCTTTATTGCTCTTCTTATGAAGGTTTCTGGGCTAGTGCTAATTAAACAGGACAATATTCATGGGAATAATGTTGTGATTTTCTGTATTTTAGCAGCTGTTCAGATAACTTAAAAGAGCATCATAAAGTGAAGATTTTGCCAGTAGCAACCAGTCAGATTTACCACTTTTCAGTTTTGGTAAAAGGAAGCAAGATTGGTTGGACCTGTCATGGTCTGTCCACTTATGTGGCTACCCCCCACTTCCTTCTGTCCAAATGCTATATTACAGAACTTGAGAGTCCAAAATCTGGTGCAGTTCTGCATAGAAACCAATCATCTTCCAGTTTTTTTTTTGACAAAGCTTCATTGAACAAGCTGAAGTTAGAAGCTGATTGGCTACCATGCACAGCTGCACCAGATTTTGCAGTCAAGTTTCAGTAAATCAACCTAGAGAAATCAAATCAGAGAAAATCATGAAAAAATCCTTACCTTACTCCCAGGCTTCCAGCAGGCTTTCTCAGGTGAGATGACATCATTAAATCTTCTTGTGGGATCCTGGCGAAGTTGATGAACCACAATCCCATGAGAACACAAATTTGTACAGTGCAGTGGTGCCCTTGTGTGAGAATATGGTTCCTGAGCTTTCCCAAGATCCCTCTGTGAGGACTGGTGGCATCAACAACCGGATACAGGAAGTGGCCAGATCTCAGCAATAAGGTGAGTTTTTTCATGCATTTATTAAAATGTTTACGTCTGTAAGGAAGCATGTTGTTGATAGGGTGGGGACAGCCATATATGCAAACTGGGCATTTTAGTGCAAGGTCCATTTATTTATTTATTTTCTTTATCTGCTGAGTATCATCATATATCAACTTGCTGCATGATCAGAATTTTTAAATAGTAACTTTTGCTGTGGAAAAAACAATCCCCTCTTTGTGATCAATGTACACTGCAAGGATTTTAACAACCTTTTGCAGATTACTACCTGTTTGGCTGCATTCACATCTCAGCGTGTTGAATCGCAGGATGATTAATAATGAAAAAGTCACTACCGTTCAGATTTACTTTGCACATTGACAAAACCCAACAAACAGCTTGTTTTCTTCAGAGCAGTCAGGCTGCATTCACTCAGCATCTCAGCGTATTGAATCGCAGGCAGATTTAAAGCGCGGTGCAATCGCAGCAACACACATCGCGGGATGCATGTCGCCCCAAAGTAGCTCCTGAACTATATTTGGTCAACATGCGTTCTGCGATGCATGTTGCTGCACTTGCAGCATGCTTTATCGTCAGACAATCGCGGCAGACCTGCACCGCATTTTGAGCTGTGTGACTTTTTCATTATTAATCAGCTGATGCACCTGCAGTGTTCTTATAACAAAAGTTGCTGGGTCTACATCCCTTTAATAATAATTAATAATTAATCCTTGGGGAGTATTGAACCAAAATGAAATTTTTGTTGCAGAGGATGCCTAAATTATAAGAAAATATATGAACCAATAGGTTCCAAACCCACGCAAATCAATGACCAAAAATCAAATAAACTACAATAGAGAGCTGCGTGTTGTAACATGTAAATAACACCTAAAACGTGAAAAGAAACAAAGGACTGTGCTCTTATAAATTACATATCATAAATCACCAAAGTGAATAAACAAATAAATCTTCATTTGAATTATAAAAAATACATAAAAATTGTGAAGTCCGTGTATAGATCCCACACGTAAATAACATCCTCAGTGAGTATAGGAAAGGTTCCTCTCCACCAGCATGTAGACACACTATGCACTCACCAGACTTAATTGACTGGGAGTAGAATTTTGCTTATGGGAAAATCTAAGATGTCATACATGAGGTCACAGGAATAAATCCAAACCACTGCTGTCATCCATTCAATATATATGTAGATAGCATATTCAAAGCTCCAGTTTTGCTATATAGAGAGGGAGAAGAAAGAATGCTCTCATGGTGCAGTAATTCAAATAATTTATTTTTAAGAGAAGGTTGTATTGCACTTACATCAAAGAAGACAATGATCAGCATATATTGTATTGGAATCACCGGTTAGTGCTCCATCTGCGTTCCATATGACCAGAAATAACGTATCTGAAACACCACCCATGGTGTTTGAGATACAGTATATATATATATATATATACATATATATAATGGATGACAACAGCAGTTTGAATTCATTCCTATGACCTCATCTATGACATCTTGGATTTTCCCATATGTGTAATTTGACTCCCTGTAATAGGGGTCAATTAAGTCTGGTGAGTGCATTGTGTGTCTGCATGCGGGTGGAGAGGAACCTTTCCTATACTCACTGAGGACATTATTCACGTGTGGGATCTATACGTGGACTTCACAATTTTTATGTATTTTTTATAATTCAAATTAAGATGAATTTTTTATTCTTTTCACAATGCCTAAAATATGACTTATGTGTACCTTAGTGTAGACTTCTGAGAAAATCAGTGAGCCATTCGCACCATCTGGAAATGACGTTTCTGGGGAAGGTCTATATACCAACTATGTAGAGAAGATCTCCAGGTTGTCTTATTGCATTGAATTGTATAAAAATTACAGCAGCTGCAGATTAAAAAGGAAAGGTCAATTTTAGTAACAATCTTTAACAGTATAGCTTTTGTAGCAATTGTATATGCTATATTATTTTTTTTTACTATTATTGCTATATTTCTTTCTCCACAAAAGTGCACTTACCCTTTACAATGCATGTCATGATGGAAGGACAAGCACTAGTAAGCCTGGGGACTAGAGTCCAAATGATCTTTTGAGACTGGGACAAGACATTTGCATATATTTGACATCAAATGTAAAACATTTTTTGTACTTCTTAACATTTTGCTTTCATGAACAGTACTGTAGCTGAGCTATATCAGCTTCTTTTTTTTTTTTTTACTATATGTGATTTTAAGAGAACTGTGATGGAAAATATGCATAAAATCACATGATTCAATATCACATCCCATGGGTTAGTCAGAACTGCTTCTCTAGTAGACATACTATTATTATTATTGTAATACACAGCACATTCCCAGCAAGCGTTAAGCTCATTGTCAGTCATGCTACAGCAATGATATAATTTCATGCATGTCATAGCAGCCAGACTCTCAGGTGCAGCTCCCACACAACATATTAGAATCAGCTTCATTCCAGCTTGACTTGAAAATTAGAATTCAGCACTTTTCTTCATTACATTGTTAATCAGCTGTATTCCAGTCTTCCGGGACCAGATATATTTTGTGGCTGCTAAAATAAATCAATAAATAAACAAATCCCTCCAAAAAAATATTTTCCAGTCTTCTCTTTAAAGTTCTCCTTGGGATTTTTTTTATGCTGACCATCTGAGCTGAAACCCCATGAAAAATAGAAGTGTATGGTTTTCATCCACATAGGTATATCATGAGCGGTTAATTGGCTCTCCTTTTAGTAAGCATCATTTCACATGATTAAACTGAACTTCTTAACATAGCATAAATGGCAAATGAATCGCCCAGATCTGTGCTACTTTTCATTCACTGTTGCAGGCTTTTTCCTGACTGTTACTTAAAAAGACAAGAAGTCTCCAGATATTTATTCCCTTACTCTAATTCACATGCTTCTGCACCGGAATCTTGCATTATTTAACAGATAGTTAAAATGTATGTCACAGCAAAGAGGTTGCTTAACTTTTTAAAAATCTTTTGAAGGTATTTTACTGCACATTAACTATGATTCAGTGATCCCTCTGCTCCCAGTTCAGGGTTATATGCATTTTATTCCAGACTTTAATGTCTAACGTGTTTGAAAGCCATTTTACCTTTGATGCTCTAGTAACCCTACTCAGCCAAACAGTGATGTGGTGTGATGTCATGAACAGCAGTGGTTGCTGGCTGCTAATGGGGAACAGGAGGATTGGAGGTTCTGAGGGTTGGGATATCATAAACTGATATCAGAAGCATGACGGAAAATCTGGAATAAGCACAGATAGGAACAAAAGCCAGAGGTTGAGCCAAAGAAGGTACAAGCTAAAATCAGGATAGGAAATTAGCAAAGCAAGGGGTGAAACTGGAAAATCTGTAAGAGACAGAGTGGCGTTAGTAATTTTTATTTCTTTATTGGATTTATTGCAGTGCGGGACCTGGAGTGTAGTGTTATTACCAATCCAGAAGGTCATGACCCTTAAACCATGATTACCAGCCTGTGTGTTTCATTTGCTATGTTGGCATTGTTAGGAAGGTGAAGAAGGAGTAATGTTTTTATTTTAAGGAAAATATAATGTAACTGAATGACTTTTGTTCGCTATTGATATTATTTATTTCAGGTACTTATATAGTGCAGTCAATTTATGCAGCTCTTTACATCTATGTATACTGTACATTCACATCCGTCCTGCCTCCAAGGATCTTACAATCTAAGGTCCCTAACTCACATTCATACCTACACATACTAGGGCCAATTTAGACAGGAGCCAATGAACCTAACAGCATGTCTTTCAAGTGTGGGAGGAAACTGGAATACCCAGAGGAATCCCACCAAGGCTCAGGGAGAACATGCAAACTCTGTGCAGGTAGTGCCATGGTTGGGATATGAACTGGCAACTCAGCTAGGCGCATGTGCTAACAACTTAGCACTGTGTTTCTGCAACAAACCTTTTTTTTTAATAATAAACTTTCACCTTTTATTCATTCTTTGTTGCATCCTAGTACTGTCAATCTTCTGCTGCCATTTTTGCAACTACATCCCAGCTACATAAATGCACGCCAGCAGCAACTGCATGTCATTGCTCAGAGAGGCTATTATGATGGTGACAACAATGGACCATGCCTGTATTGTGTTTGTTTAAATGGCCAATTGAAAGCTTAATTGCAAGCTCATGTGACAGTGTGAGCACAAGGAAAGAATGTTGTTACCCTATAAAAGGAGACTTCAAGTTCTGAACTAGAACCTTCATGGCAGAACCAAGTTTTATTTTTATGAAAATTGCTCATTCAAAAAATTGTAATTGATGGGGCATGGCCAGCGGACTCTGAGATGGCTGCCTAATATCAGAGCTCCGCCACACAGCCAGGAGAACACAGAAATAGTGGGACCCCCTTCAACTTCTTTCCAGCTCTTTTAGGGTACAAAGCTCCTTAAATACCCCTGGACCAAGAAAATGAGAAGAAGAAGAAAGGAATCGATGTCTCAGCCGAGCAGACTGAAAACCTTCTTTCCCCCTCAGACTAGGCGGCAAGCTCAAGATGGCGCTCGGATGGAGCCTACGAACCTGCAACGAATGAGCGGTGTAGAAATAATCTCGGAGGCGCAGCAACAAAGGTTAGCCCTGGCTGCTCCGCTCCCGAATAGTACTCACTCTTCGGCTGCCTCCACCCCAACCACCCGGAGCCCAGTGAAATCAAAGCAGCGAACGGTTTCTCCAGAGGAACGACCTGAGGCCTACCACATGGAGGTGAGCACGGCTAGGCCGCAGCAAGGGGACGCACGCAGTACTTTGCCAGATCCCTTCACTAACTATACTACCTCAGGGCAACCTGTGTCAGATATCCTCTTAAAAGACATGTTAACCTCTCTCAAGTCCTCCATACAAAGAGATATCCTATCCTCCTTACACAAATGCCAAGCTGACATTAATGACCTTGGAAACAGAGTAGACTACGTGGAAACATACATGGGGGACCAAGCGGCGGCCCATAATACACTGGTAGACGCCTATAATGCCCAAGCGGACGACATCACCTGGATCAAAAACAAAATGGCAGATTTAGAGAACAGGGCCAGGAGGAACAACCTGAAACTAAGAGGCATTCCTGAAGTGATTCAACCCTCTCAATTCCTCCAACACGCACAAGACCTCTTCTCAGCTCTGGTCCCCTCTTTGACCCCACTGGAGATTACCATTGACAGGATCCATTAGATCCCTAAACCCTCCTTCATATCAGAAGACGCTCCCAGAGATGTGGTCCTCAGGCTTCACTTCTACAAAGCCAAGGAGCTAATTCTTACTGCCTCTCGCAAATTGGGTAACCTCCCACCACAATTTGCCCACATACTTATACTACCAGACCTCTCCAGGCATACCCTGCAACAAAGGCGCAATCTGGCTACCATCACTAAGGCCCTGCGTAACCACCACATCATCTATAAGTGGAAGCATCCGGCGAATCTGATTATCACACACAATTGTACCACTAACACCATCACTACTCTGGAAGAAGGGCTTTCAATACTTCGACAATGGGGTGTACTCCCTGATACTCCTCCTACCAACCAACAGCAACCTGCTTCTGTCTCCACTTCTCAAGATTGGCAATTGGTATCTCGGAAAAAACCTCCAAAGAACACCAAGGCTCCACTTCACGGTCCCACTGACCCTCAACCTAAAGTATCACCTTCTCCTGGCAACGGATAACATGGTCATGGTTATCCTTCCCCTCCATAAATATCACATGATACGATGCGACCACCTCACCTTGCATTGCTCTAGTTCGAGCTTATTTTTTTGTTTATTTGTTATGCTGCTCTCCCTTATGTCTTTCCCTCCCTTCCCTGGAGGTACATCTTCACCGTCCACCAGTCTTGAAAGCTTCCACCAGTCTCTACTCAACTCAGGTAATCCGGAGATTCATTTCCTTCATCTCTTCTGCATGGCCTATGCATTCTTCCTAACCAACTTTCCTGATGTGAAGACTTCCTCACCTCTGATTTACATACCACTCAACAAACTTGCCTCTTACTTTCGTCTCTCTGAATGTCAAGGGTCTAAATCACCCTGCAAAACGCCACTCCATGTGGAAACAGGCTCTGACACTCCAAGCTGACATCCTCTGCATCCAAGAGACTCATTTTAAATCAGACCAGACTCCCAAACTCTCCAACAGAAATTACCCGCACATCTTTCTTTCTTGTGCTCAACAGAAGCAGAGAGGAGTAATGATCGCCATTAGAGATTCTGTGACCTTCCAACTCAAAGACTCCCTCATTGATCCAGACGGGCGTTTTATCATCTTGGTATGTGAAATAAATTCACGCCCCTATACCGTTGTTACAATTTATAGTCCGAACAAGAAACAAATACCCTTTTTAAAGAGGGTTTTGAAAAAAATCTCACCTCTGAAGGAAGGCAATCTCCTCATATGTGGAGACTTCAAGTCACTTCTGAACCCCATTTGGACACTACCTCCACTGCTCCAGCTCACAAACCTCAAATATCTACTCTACTCAAAAACAAACAACTATACGACGTCTGGAGATGCCAGCACTCGAATGAAAGAGACTACTCTTATTTTTCACCAAGACATCATACGTATTCAAGGATCGATATGTTCCTGACAGACTAATGGTTACTACAGAAAGTAATTAACTCAACAATACATGATATTTTATGGTCAGACCATGCGGCTGTATCCTTAACTGTTACTGAGGGTGGCCCTCCCCTGGCGACTCCCATCTGGCGATGCAATACATCTCTCCTCCAAAATCCCAAAATCTTGCCAATTATAACCCAACAATTATCCTCTTTTTTCGATTCCAATACAGGATCAGTAGATGACCCCTTCACCTTATGGCAAGCCCATAAGGCTGTCATTAGAGGGGTTCTAATTCAACAAGGGGCTAGGGTTAAGAGAAGTCGCAACTCTAGAGTGAAACAATTAACAACAAATATCCATAACCTAGAACAAAATAACAAACAACAGATCAACCCCAAGATTACCGATACCATAAGAGAACTTAGAGAGGAATTGAGAATTCTTCTCCCCCAACAATATGAAGGCTATCTCAGGCGCCTAAAACTGTCCTTTTATTCATCAGCTAATAGAGCTGGAAAAATCCCTGCGCGCAGAGTGAAATCTGCCCGCTCCAAAACAAAGATATCTCACCTGATACACCCCACTTCAAAACATAAAATTCTTAATCCCCAAGAAATAGCAGATCAATTTGCAGATTTTTATGGATCTCTCTATAATCTCAAAGACGACAAAAACACCCCTCAACCCACTCCCTCACATATTATTTCCTTCTTGAACGCCATTAATCTACCTTCTCTTTCTGGAGATCAAATAGAAACCCTAAATACCCCCTATAGCATTCAAGAGATTAAAAGAGTTGTGGCTTCTCTCCCTACTGGCAAATCCCCAGGTCCAGAAGGACTGACCAATGATTATTATAAAATCTTCAGTGATATATTGTCCCCTCATCTCCTTCACACATTCAATCAGGCAACCTCAATATCGGAATTCCCTCAGGAGATGCTTAGGGCCTTTGTAGTTACCATTCCTAAACCAGGTAAAGATCCCACGACCCCAGCTATACTTTAGACCCATATCTCTCCTCAATACAGACATAAATATCTTTGCCAAACTTCTAGTGCACAGACTAGCTGATGTTCTTCCCAAAATGATCAGCAGAGACCAGATGGGATTCGTCAGGGGTGGGCAGCCTTCTGACGCTACTAGACGTGTTCTCAATGTTATGTACCGACTCAGCATTGATCGAAAGCCTTCTCTCCTCTTATCTATAGTTGCGGAGAAGGCGTTCGATAGAGTTCATTGGAAATATATGATACAGGTTCTTCAAAAATATGGGCTTAAGGGCCCCATTTTACAAGCAATTTTAGCTCTATACTCTAAACCCTCCGCTCAAGTGCTTGCCTCTGGTTTCCTCTCTAAACAATTTTTAATCTCCAATGGTACTCGTCAGGGATGTCCTCTTTCACCTACCATCTTTGACCTCCTTATTGAACCACTTGCAGTTAAAATCCGCTCAGACCCTCTTATTGAAGGACTCACAGTTGGCCCCACAAAACATTCCATAATCTGTTTGCAGATGATGTCATTTTATTCCTCACCAATCCACAGTCATCTCTCCCAAGAGTACATCAAACACTCAGAGACTTCTCCCGTACGTCCTATTACAAAGTCAACTTTTAAAAATCCCTTATCTTGGATATACATATGCCCCCACTCTTAAAACTTAAATTGCAAAAGGAACTACCCTATAAATGGACAGACTCTTCTATCCCATATTTGGGTATAACACTGACACCCTCACTCCCATCCTTAATTGATCTTAATTTAAAAGCCCTCATAGAGAAGGTTAAAACTCAGCTCCATCACTTACATAACTGTGACCTTTCCTGGACTGGGAGATCTGCTATTCTTAAAATGATAATCCTTCCCCAAATCCTATATATATTTAGAACACTTCCCATTTCCATTCCCCATCATTACTTGGCTACACTATCATCCTTGCTTTCTTCTCTAATGTGGAACAAAAAGAAACCACGCTGCCCAATGAGGGCATTACTTAAACACAAAAAAGCTGGTGGTATGGGTAATATTCATATCAAAGACTATTATTGGGCAACTAAACTTACTCAAATTAAACAATGGTTCAGAAGAGAGGATCCTCCTATATGGGTAGATATGGAAAGTGAATTTTCCCCAACACGTGATCTGGTATCCCTTTTAACAAGAGATGCCTGGTTACCCTGGAATCTATCCAAACTCCCTTATACCATAGCAGATTCCATTAAAGCATGGAGACACTTATTAAAATCCCAAATGGACACTGTCCAAATACTAACTCCGCCCATGGGCATGCAAGTTCTCAAATCTGTAATCCCCAATCTACACACTCAACATTTTGAATCCAAGGGTTTGGATAACATACGGAAGTTTTTTAATGGCTCCTCACTTAAGTCGTGGGATGCTCTCCAGAAAGAATAAGATTTTCACCCTAACTCTAGATTCGACCTTATGCGCATTCAATGTTTTTTACTAAAACACCCTATCTCTCCTCTCCAAGTCCCCCACAAAGCATGGGACTTCTTTAACTCTCCCAACTCCAAACAGTCTGGCATATCCCTCTTTTGCAACTTGTTTCAGGATAAACTCACCTTTACAAAAGAAACCCATATAATTAAATGTGAAAGAGACCTAAACAAAACGTATTCTTTAAAAGAATGGCAAAGTGCCATCCTCTCTATCCAAAAATTCTCCCATAGCACGGCCCATTGGGAGCTAATGTTGAAAATTTCAATGCGTTGGTACTACACACCGGCCAGAATATCTGCTTTTGCCCCAAACAGTTCCCCCTTGTGCTGGCGTAATTGCGGCAAAGTAGGAACTCTTAAGCATATCTTTTGGGAATGCCCCATACTGAGCAATTTTTGGATAGAAGTTTTCAAAGTCATTTCCAAGATTACTTCAATTAATATACCTAATGAAGCGGGCCTAGCCATAATGAATTTAAACATAGACAACATACCATCTCTCTTGAGACCTACGGTCACTCATTTGTTATTGGCAGCTAGGACAATCATAGCTGGACTATGGAAGTCACCAAACTCCCCTACCATTGCTGAAGTGTTACAAATAACTAAGCAGAACTACATATTTGAACGAATGTTGGCAACTAACGATCTGAAAAGATCACTATTTGATACCAAATGGGCTGTTTGGTCCACCCTTTACCCCATTGAGAGTTGAAATGACTGTGACTTTAACTCAGATATTTGATTTTGATCGTTGGCTTGTCTATATACTTGATGAATGTAAGCGATGTAGTATTTATGATGTACTATCCCCCCCCCACCTCCCCCTCCTATTGCTTTGCTTACTGTATGTACTCCCCCCCCTTGGCTTATTGTATACCTTTATAAATACAATAAAAATTAATTAAACAAAAAAAAAAATTGTAATTGACTCTGGAAATGACATTAAAATATAAGTACGGGATTATTTTTTATTTTTGGAATCATACTTACCTAGGTGGATGCAACATCAGTCCAATGCTGCATCTGTCCCCCACTGGCTCTAAGGCTGAGAAGCGGGTGATCAAGCACTGCAGATCACTTGGTTCTCAGTGTTCCCTGAGCAAAGAGGAGGTGACTGTCAGTCACTACTGTCTGCTCTGCCCCTCCAGCACTCACTGGAGCATTGGGCTGGGGAGGGGGCAGAAGCTCATGCTCTCAGCAGCTTGCTGATAGGTTGAGCCGGGTGCCAATCCAGGCATGTGGGTGAATCCTGACCATATGATCACAATCTTTCCCGGCTCTGTGATGTCAGCCGACAGTGGACTTTAGCCAGCTGTCTGCTGAAAATGGAACCGCACTCCTGTGATCCATTGAAAAAAGATTGTAGGGTGCCTAGTAAGCTCACCTAAGCTTGTGTTTGAATGATATGATCACTCTACTCTTTCCTCCTCTCCTCCTCTGTGGACAGCTATGAGCAATGCATTAGCTCTAGTTAGATTTTAGTGCAATACCTTTCTCTCTCAATGCTTGCTGTACAGCAAGATTACAGTAGGTTTTCAAAACAGTTTCTGGCTCTTATACTGCCTCTGTGTGAAAATACATT
Source organism: Glandirana rugosa (assembly GCA_018402905.1). Classification (NCBI taxonomy): domain Eukaryota; kingdom Metazoa; phylum Chordata; class Amphibia; order Anura; family Ranidae; genus Glandirana; species Glandirana rugosa. The sequence goes on from BLSH010464798.1 coordinate 1,569,052, forward strand.
TGGCACCATACCTAAACAAACAAAACTGCACTGCACATCACTGCTGCATTAGGCTACATTCATAGGGCTAAGTATCTACTGCTAGTTTGCTGCATTCAAAGGGGGCTAAGTGCCACCTCTAGATGCAGCAACACTCTGTGCTTTGGCCGCATACAAACTGACTGATTTCCTGCTGCAAGTTTGTGTGTGGCCAAAGCTCCACAGAGACGCCGACCTTGGATGCACAATGGCTGCGCCCAGTGTCAGTATTAACATGTAACCACTTGGATGAGCAGATACATGTAAACAGCAGTGGAGCTGCCCATTGATTTGTACAGAATACAAATCCGACACCCACCACTGACAGCTGCTACTGGTCACACACAGTGTATGCCAGGGGCATTTACAATCACCAGTCAGAATCTACTGATTCTTGCCAGTGGCTGCCCCTGGCTGCACATACTCAGCCATCTAAATGTAAGCTAATGGTGTGAACGAGGCATGAAGGGTGTAAACAATTGTTTTTCTGTGTACCCTGGCAGTGATCTGTATTCTTCTTGCACAGAAAATGAAGGTTCATTGCATGAACAAGCCTTTAAGGTTTTTAAATAAATACAATAATAAGCGTCTGTTTATATCTATCTGGAGATCAGTTTTTATGTATTCACCTGAGAAATAAAAATAATTAAAAAAATTCCTCAACACTTTCTTCTAGATTTCTTTGAGATTGAACAATTAATGGATCATCGATTGAAGGCAAGAGGCCACTTCCTATTGTCTTCCAGTCAGTGCTCACACAAGCACTTGTACGTACTGCTGGACAATTTCTCTATAGGATTAATTAAATCCTATATACAGTGCTGGAGCAGCTCCGCTCAACCCATTCTGAACTGCCAAGTCAAAGCACATCAGTTATCTTTTATTTTACTGCAACACAACTGAGCTTTAAAACCAGGGTGCATTTCTGTATTATTTTGTTCTAGATTATCCAAAGGGAATTTAGGAACCAAAGATATGTGAGATCATTTGGCATTTGACTTTAGGGTATTTTTAACACTGTTTTCTGCAGTATGTTAATATGGCTAGTGCAAAACAGTAAAATATGCTGCACTGTGATATAACTCTATAAAGAATACCTGACACAGGATAATGAAAGGTTTTCTTTCTCATTGCCATGTTTACTTGACAATCTGTAAGAAATAAAGCTAGCGTAATTGTTGCAGCAGATTTTTCCCCATAGACAACAGCTCAGCTGAAATTCTCTGTACAGTTTAAATTAACTGAATTTGTCATGGATTAGTGAATGTGCAAATCAGCAGTCTAGAAAATCATGTAGCTGCTTGGGAACATAGTAACAGCAGATAGAGATGCTGAAGTTGAGTCAGGTTTATTTAGAATGGGGAAGATTTCGAACACTGGAATTTTCACTGCAGTGGATGGAACACACTCTAGTGGAAAAGAACTGGAATGACAGACAGGAGCTGATTAATCTGGATACTGAGGAGTCTCAGCCAATGAACTGAATTCAATGGTATCCTCTGCCTAAAGTCATCAGCTAAGAGACAGAAACATTTTCTCTGGCACTGTGTTTGATATACTTTGACACACATTCATTTACTTGTCCTCCTAATGCAGCTAGAGGACTGAAGATTTACAACTCGGCAACTTCACATGAAAGGAAACTCTACATTTCATTAGACGCTGGCTTTAGATGATCATAAACCTCACAAAAAGGTGTTAATTGGGTTAGCTTATTGCAGTTTTGGCAGATACATCGAAATTCTTGGAGAATTATCGGTACCTGCAGGAATTTGTTTTACACGTGTATGTCAAAAAGATAGCAAGTGTATTAGGCTAGTGTGTTTAAATTAGGAAGATTTCAGTTCCTGTCATACTCATGCCTGAAGAAGACACCGGAGCTGTCTCAGTAGCTTATAGTTTTAATTTACTCAGCCAATGTCTCAATATTTCGCAACTCTACATTTTCTTGTTACTTTAATTGTTAACGCAAAGAACACTTAACTGCAATGATCTATAACTTTTTTCCTCAAGAAAAAAAATAGCTTTTAGTATTTTTACCATTATAGGATTCCAGGAAAAAGTGTACTTGGACATAGGAGAGATGGGGGTTGGAATAAGATGTTGAGGTTCTTTGTAGAGAGACATTATTAACCAGAGGTCATTACATTTTAAGTTTTAGACCCAAATTACCAGTATCATGTGTCAGTTAACTTGTTAAGAACTCTATGACTAGTTTGTCAGTTTAGCAGAGGCAACTAGAAGTACGAACAGGTGCATATTCATAGTTCTGTGTTGCAACATTAATTAACATTATACAGCAGTGAGGACTTAAAAAATGTATTGTGGTCACAAAGTGTAAAAAGTAGGTACTCATTTATGCCATTAGGAACCTCCTTGATGCCAAAGTAGAAGCTGAATAAAAGCCTCCAGTTGAGCCCCAACATTGTAGCCACCTCTCAAACCCATCATCTAATCAGTGTCTCAGTGGTCAGTAATGGGGCTCTGATTGAATAGCAGGTCATTAAGGTGTAACAGGAATATTTCTAAAGCAACCTTTTTAGCCTAGAGGAACCCTTGAAATAATTGTTCAGGCTTCAGGGAACTGCTGACAAAACCACTTCATTAGGAGTAAGTGGGAAAATGTTCACTTACATTGGTGGTCAGTGGGCAGAATACCACTCCTTACAGTGGTGGTCAGAATGCTACCCTTAGGGCTCATTTACACTTACTTCAACTTTAACACACATTACAGTGCCTACTGCTACAACATGTTTTCTTGATGTGTTTTGATGATTCTGGAATGCTTTGGTGATGCTTTGATGATTCTTCGGTAATGCTTTTTTGAAGCTTTAATGAAGCTTACCAAATTCCTTGTGTGTGTTGATGTTTTATTTGTTTTAAAGGGGCCCAGTAGAACCCAGGCTCAGTATTACACCCACTCAGCAGATCCCCAGCTCATTAGTATCCCTATTCAGCAGATCCCCAGCATATTAGTACCCTCTTCCTGCAGTTTCCCAGCTTAGTACTCTCATTCAGCAGATCTCCTGCTCAGTAGTACCCCCAGCTCTGCTAATGTCTCACTCATTAGTACCCCCCGCTTTGCTGATCCTCCGCTTAGTAGTAACACCCAACTCTGCTGATCCTCTGGTTTGCTGATTCTCCTCTTTCCCCAGTCTCTGCTCACCTATCACTATATTTCTTCCTGCTGCTCACCGTGTATAACATCTGGTAGTTCTATTGCTCTGGTCCCCCAGCTCTGCTGATCCTTTGCCTATCAGTCCCTCAGTCCTATCTCTTCGGTCCCTGCTCACCTTCTTCTATAGCGTTCTCATGTTGCAGACCAAGTGTGCCATCTGCTAGTGGCTCTGCACCCAGACCCCGCTCACCTTCCTGCTGCTCCATCCTTCACACCTAATGTGAAGTCTGCACCAGACACTTCCAGAACCTCATGAACCGGAAGTGACTGCTAATGATATATTTCCTGTTTGCATGTTGGCTTCCTAGTGCATCCTGAAATTTCTCATACCTGCAATACCTCCAAAACAAAACAAAGCAAAGTCGAATAAAAGCCCTCAAACCTTCAGATGGTGTAAGCGAGCTTTGTCATAGACTTCTATGGAGGCTTCAGAGACGCTTTGAAGCACCAAGAAAGTGACATGGGGTATAATTTTTGAAGCAAAGCAAACACAACATGTGAGCAGGACTGTAAGGTAACCATTTTATTTAGTGACAGGTGCTTTGACTGGTGTTCAGAGCACTTTAAAAAGAATATCCAATGAAGCATTTTGAAGCAAGTGTAAACTAACCTTAACACATAGCTGAAAAGATCATTGGTGTCATGTTGCTTACTTTGTCAAGTAGCGTTGGTCCTGGAATTAAGCAGATTGCATCAAATGTGAAAAGGAACCCCAAGCAACCTCTGGAGAAAATCTAGGGCTCCACAGAGCCCTGGTTGAGAATGACTGCTCTAGAGTGTTGGCAGAATGAATATCCAGAAACATGTAACATATTAGCAGGCTAATCAGAGTGGTCGTAAACCTGCCTAATTAGGACATATTTCAAGTCTAAGTTAACAGTTAAAGTGTATGTAAACTTCCACCTTGTAAAACAACCTATTCAGTTTAAAAAAAGAAAAACATGTGTGCATAGATATAAAAAAGATTATAAATCCCTTTTTTTAAACGATCACATAACCTTTGTTATCAGCAGCATAGAGAGGTGAGGGAGGAGAAACAGCATTACACTCATCTTCTCAGTGAATGGCTGTGCAGGACAAGTCTGATCATTGGAGGACAGCACACTGATTTCCCAGCATAACTAGAGAACTGACCAATGGCATACTCTCTTGCTTAGTGTGGTCAATTTTTAATAGGAAAGCAGAGGGACTGATAGGAACAGCAGGCATTTCACACAACGGGAGCAATACAAAAAGAACAGGATACTTTTTCATGAAAGAACATAGTACAGCAGGCACATATCAGGAATATAAGATCAATAATGATGTACAATATGTTTCACAGTAACCGGTCACATTTTACAAATCAGCGAAGACTAATTTTTTTGGCAGTATTGGGTTAAATGTTTTTAATCTATAGATCTTCTAAGCAGAACTCTAATTTGGGCTATATAGTTTTATTTATTAACAAACCAAATGAAAGTGCCGCGCTACAATAATATAAAACACTTTTTTTTAACAAAAAACATATCATCTTAAAAAAGTCAGCAGATAGTCCATAAATTCAATAAAGGGGAGATATCTCCCAAACAGTGAAGAAAAAAGTGTCCTTAAAATGTTCACCATGTATAAAGTGCAACAAATTGTGTAAAAATAGTTGTGCTTCTTTAGTGCTTCATCACGATGAGTGCATCCATCGCCATAGAATAATATATGTACTCTTACCAGAGGCAATATTAAAACCAGCATGTAGAAATATTCTGGATGGTAATTGGACCAACGATATCTGTAGTCTACCCACAGAACTCCACAGTTCATCCGCATGTCAGCCAGGGCATTCAGTGGTAACATCAGACCAAAAAATCAGAGCATCCCTCAGCGACACATAGCCAGTAATGGGTAGTCCACATAAAAGATAAAATATGCCCACATAGCATAGTACTGGAAAGATGGCTGGTGTATGAAGGGAACTCTTTAGTTTTATTTATTATTTCTTAATTTTTTAAACTGGACAATATAAAACCTACTCTGAAACAAATACTGAGGCTGCCATTGCAAAACTCTCCTTCCGAAAATGTTGGTTTCCTGGCTGCCGTGGTGATCTAATAGTGTCATCATTGGCTGAATGCTTGTTCTCCATTCACTGATTCAGAAAGCAGTGAATGAAGGAACCAGCATGGCAGTCAGTCAGATTCTACACTAGTCTGAGACAAAAGGTGTGCAGAGTTTGATGTGTGGTAATTACTCCAAAGATAGAAGATCTCCTAACTCCTATTGTAAATGGTGACAGATCTGCCTATCCAGGGGTAGTCTATGTCTTAATATCTTACACGGTAATTTCTTTTCCCCAGATGTTCTCAAACAAATATCACAGTTCATACTGTAGCATGGCATTTGTTTTTTTAATTGTGTGACAAGTGTGCATGATAGATAAGGAATATTACCTGTCTGCTGTGCACTGTGTATTACTTCATATTGCTACAGCCTCATCATTTTTACAGTGATTATGCTTGAAATGATGTTGACTGAGGAGTGCTGATTAATTATTTTCCCAAGATTTAGAGTGAAGACATTCTAATTGCACAATGTATTGTTTCAGCAGAGGATTTCCACATTCATTCAACAGAGACATATTTTACAGGGCAGAAAAAAAAAATGTAAACGAACAATTTGACATTGTGACAGATTAATACTTAATCATTAGAACAGCAGAACAATTAGACAGCTTAAATGTGTTCTACATGCTAATGTCTATATCACTTCAGGAATCCACATTAAAACGTTCTCCTTTGGAAGGTCTGTCACTGTTTGACTGATCTAACTAAGTCAGTGACTAACCATGGATTTAACTGGATTACCACTAGGCTGGCAACAATTACACTTAATTCCAGGAAATTAAAATCTAGGGAATTACATTATGGCTAGAAAGGTCACTTGTCTCAATAAAATACTGGCAAGGGATAATAATGAGTACTGGGATATATTTTTTAATGGCTAGTAAAATCTGAGTTGATGTCTAGGTTTTAGCAGTTATAGTATTTTGCAGGTCCTTCAAGGTGGCCTTTGACATCCTACATAACAGAATAATATCAGGTATACAGGGATTATTCTGTAGCATAGAAAAAGATAAAGACAAGCAAAGAGATTTTACTTGATTGCATCAGATTAAATAATACATTGTAGATTATTCTGTTTTTTTTTTTAATTTTTATGAGTCATTGCCCCTTTGCACATTTCTCTTTGCTGTAATTAGATTAGCATGTATAGGTTTTTAGATTTATCTACGAGATGATCACAATTGAAATTTTAACTTCCCTGAAAATTGGAAGATTGGGGCAAAGTGTCACCATTTTGGCAAAAGCAATTGGAGTCAATGGGCAAGGCAAAATTAAGGTGGTGTTTAGTGGCTGAGATAGGCTTTGAATGGTTCTTAAAGTGGTTGTAAAGGCACAATATTTTTTTACCTTCAGGCATTCTATACCTGAAGGTTAAAAAAAACTTCTGTGTGCAGCAGCCCCCCCCCCCAGCCCTCCCTCTCAATCCAGCAATGTCCATGAGACCCTTGCCTCTCTGGGGGCTCACACTCCTGATTGGCTTTTGCCAATGGCTCCCACTGCTGCCAATCACAGCCAGTGAGCCAATCAGGAGATGGAGGGGGTGGGGCCGAGCCATGGCTCCATGTGTAAATGGACACACAGAGCCGTGAGGCGGGAGTGCTCCTGATTGGGTGCCCCCAGAGCAAGATGCTTGATGAGGGGGCACCCAGCAGGAGGGAGGAGCCAGGAGCACTGGCATGGGACCCGAGAAGAGGAGGATCCAGGCTAGTAAGTATAACATGTTTGTTATTTTTAATCAATATTAACGCTTTAATATCACTTTAATAGTTATGGAAGTTCATATCAACTATCCTAGAACTGTTCCTCTGACAAAAAACAGAACCTCTTTATTAATATCATTTTTTTTACAGAAAAGAATAAAATACATAGGGAAAAATAATAAACAAAACATTTACAGTGATAGCATACAAATAACGATCAACTACACGTAAAAAAGAAATAGCTACCCTAAATACACTGCATATTCCCCACAAAAAAAGACTAGATCATTTCTTTTAAGAAAATTTTGCCTAGGTGACCGAATATGCAAAAACTGTGAATTCATGCATTGACAACATATCACCAAAGGTAAAATCCATGTAGCTAAAATCACTGCACTAATCCTTATTATCCATTTACAGAAAACAAAACAATGCCCAGAGCCCCCTTTTGTATAGGTGTTTTACCACCTTATTGATACAAGGCAAATAGTAATAATGGAGAGACTGTATAAAATTGCCTCAAATATTATAACAGACATGTTAGTATAAAAGCTGCTTGGATTTTACAAGCACATAGTGGTGAAGCTTCAAGAATAGTAATGTGAAAGCATGAAAAGATTCATAAAAGATTCATGAATGAGTGGTGGGTCCATCAGTGCCATGGGGCCTGTAGTTGCTTCTTGCTCTTGATAGTTATTTTTTTCATTGATTTCAAATTTAAATTTATTGACACAAAAATGCTTTCAAAATGCATAAACATAATACACAAGTCCTCAAAATCAGCTATAGATTTTTATTAATGTTATAATGCTGTAGATGATCTTCAAAACTGGTGAAAAAGCACACGGACTTGCGCTGTTAATTGATTGTTAATCAACACAGAAGGAACTGGAATGTAACATTTCTTAGAATTTTATTTCCTCTGGATAGAAAGATCTTTGCTGGCCTTCTGCCTTTTTAATTACAATATAATGACTGTTCTGGCAACGGTGTAAAAGAAACCTAAATCACTACTGCTAATGATTTACTGTAGTTTCAGTGCTTGCTGTCTCTGAATTTGAAGGAATGTAATTATTTCTCCTCATGACAAAGATTGGTTTATAGAGGAAGTACTCTAGAACAAGAGAACTCTTTGATATGTGTAAGAAAGGGACATCTTTGGTAAAGTAATGCAATAATTTGGAATCATGGTGTGAATTAGAAGGGTGCATAACAAGGGAGCATAATAAATGCAGTTGCATTTTCTTTTTTGGGTATCTATAACAAATCCTTGAGTGTGAATTGTAATAACGTATCTCATCAAAGGCCAAGTTTAAAAGTAATATTTAATGTTTTTGGTGATTAAGGGGGAAGGAGTCATCAATGAGTCATAGGGTTGATTTTTACTAAAGTAGAGAGTTAACTTAGTCCAGTAAAATTTAAATATTCAGTCACATGCAGGAAAATTTAAAAAAGGAAGCAATTTCCTTGACTTAAATTGGAAGATTAAACTGAATGCTTTACAGAGCTAAGTGAACATTCTGCTCCTTTAATTTACCAAACCATGTAAAGTAAGTCTCTTGCCTTATGCTGGCCATACATTATACAATTTTCTTATTAAATTTTCCTTTAGATTTACCAAAACCATATAATATGAGGTCAAACCTAAACACGTTCAATTTGTATGCAGGCCCGTGCACTATATAGTAGGTAAATCTGAAAGAAATTGAATAAGTAAATTGTATAGCCATACTTAGTGATGTCATCATTTCCAGAGATTTTTTTTTGCAAGTATTAGCAAGTATGTTGGGTCAGTTAAAAGAAAAAACTATTGGCTTCCAATATGCATAAGCAGTCATAAGTACACTTCCTAAATAAAGTACTAAAAATAATTGAGCAATAGTCATCTGTAAGGTGCAGTAACAGATTTGAAAGTACTTATTTTAGTTTTGGATAGAGTGGAGAAGGGTTAGACATTCTGTCAAGGCTCTCTCGAAAGACATATACCCTTCTATTTTTACTGAAGACATTTGTCACATAGAAAGAATGTGAGGGGAAATACAACATTTTGGAACTGTCCCCAGAAAGAAATTTAAAGGGAAATATTCCAATGGGAATGTGTTCTGAGGACAACTGTCTGAGAGAGGAAGTCCCCTGACTTTGGGAGATTTTGATTTAACATCCTGTTGCATCCCAGGGACAGGAAATATAAAGTACTTTCTATGATAAACAGACAGTAAAAATGGACTAACGGGGTTTTAACCATTCCCTACACCTTACCTAAAAAAAGCATGTTTTTGCTATAAATACACTTTAAAAACACTTCTAGCTGATATGATTTATGATTGCTGCACTTTGCTTTTCATTGTTGCTGTTTGCACTTTTTAAAATAACTTTTTAAAAACAATTTAAATCATACATTTTATTTAAGCTTTCATCTGTTGATACTATGAGGTTCATTTTTTAAACTCATCCCGTTCACTTGCCCAGCTCTCACCAGTCAGTGACAAAGCCTCTATTTTTGACTTTCCAGGCTGTGACAATAGACCTCAGCTGCCACCCATGGGCTTAAGAGATCATGAGAGCCAGGCCACCTGTAGTGAAACATTTCCAGGAAGACGCTTCACTCAACGATGGGCAAATACCCTGCCAATCTGCCCCAGAGGTGGGAATTGCAGTATTTTCATGAAAAATATTATTGTCTAAGCCAGGGATGGGCAACCTGCCAGATTATGGGGCATTTCCAAATGGCTATACACAACACATTTACGTTTTCCTACAACCAAAGTAATTTCAATTTTTAAAAAGGATTATTAATGTCATCTATAGTGCTTCATTGTATTAACAATTAGCTTAAGTTAATTCTCCATTCCCCTGGTAGACTGTTTTTACTACAGTATGGGTGTCAGCTGTACTTTTAGCAATATTTCATCAGTACCACTAATGTACCACAAGTTTTTCTAATATAGTATCTCACAAAAGTGAGTACACCCCTCACATTTTTGTAAATATTTTATTATATCTTTTCATGTGACAACACTGAAGAAATGACACTGCTACAATGTAAAGTAGTGAGTGTACAGCTTGTATAACAGTGTAAATTTGCTGCCCCCTCAAAATAACTCAACATACAGCCATTAATGTCTAAACCACTGACAACAAAAGTGAGTACCCCCTGAGTGAAAATGTCCAAATTGGACCCGATTAGCCATTTTCCCTCACCGGTGTCATTTGACGTGTTAGTGTTACAAGGTATTCAGTGTGAATGGGGAGCAGATGTGTTAAATTTGGTGTTATTGCTCTCACGCTCTCATACTGGTCACTGGAAGTTCAACATGGCACCTCATGGCAAAGAACTCTCTGAGGATCTGAAAAAAAGAATTGTTGCTCTACATAAAGATGACCTAGGCTTTAATAAGATTACCAAGTCCCTGAAACTGAGCTGCAGCACAGTGGCCAAGACCATACAGCAGTTTAACAAGACAGGTTCCACTCAGAATAGGCCTCGCCATGGTCGATCAAAGAAGTTGAGTGCTCGTGCTCAGTGTCATATCCAGAGGTTGTCTTTGGGAAATAGACGAATGAGTGCTGCCAGCATTGCTGCAGAAGTTGAAGGGGTGGGGGTCAGCCTGTCAGTGCTCAGACCATATGCTGCACACTGCATCAAATTGGTCTGCATGGCTGTAATTCCAGAAGGAAGCCTCTTCTAACAGTTTGCTGAAGATAAGCAGACGGACATAGATTACTGTAAACATGTCCTGTGGTCTGATGAGACCCAGATAAATGTATGTAGTTCAGATGGTGTCACGCGTTTGTGGTGGTAACCAGGTGAGGAGTACAAAGACAAGTGTGCCTTGCCTATAGTCAAGCCTGGTGGGGGGAGTGTCATGGTCTGGGGCTGCATGAGCACTGGGGAGCTACAGTTCATTGAGGGAACCATGAATGCCAACATGTACTGTGGCATACTGAAGCAGAGCATGATCCCCTCCCTTCGGACACTGGGCCACAGGGCAGTATTCCAACATGATAACGACCCCAAACACACCTCCAAGATGACCACTGCCTTGCTAAAGAAGCTGAGGGTAAAGGTGATGGACTGGCCAAGCATGTCTCCAGACCTAAACCCTATTGAGCATCTGTGGGGCATCCTCACGTGGAAGGTGGAGGAGTGCAAGGACTCTAACATCCAAAAGCTCTGTGATGTTGTCATGGAGGAGTGGAAGAGGACTCCAGTGATAACCTGTGAATCTCTGGTGAATTCCATACCCCAGAGGGTTAAGGCAGTGCTGGAAAATAATGGTGGCCACACAAAATATTGACACTTTGGCCCCAATTTGGACATTTTAACTTAGGGATGTACTCGCTTTTGCTGCCAGCGGTTTAGACATTAATGGCTGTGTGTTGAGTTATTTTGAGGGGGACAGCAAATTTGCACTGTTATATAAGCTGTACACTCACTACTACTTTACGTTGTAGCAAAATGTAATTTCTTCAGTTCTGTTACATGAATAGACTTAATAAAATATTTACAAAAATGTGAGGGGTGTACTTAGTTTTGTGAGATACTGTATATGGTGATAATAGCTCTTATATTCAGCAAATATTCAACATCCGGAGTTCACCAGCAAACAGAGAAAAGTGAAGTGTCTCATAACACTTCAATACTGCTATGAGTTGCCCTAGTACAGCAACCAAAGGTTTCTGTTGTAGAATTATAGTTCACATCTACATTGGCAGGTGGCATGGTGGCATGTTATAAAAGTGCAATCTTTTACTTTAATGATACTTTGCCTTCTTCCTATAAATCCATGGCCATTTTCCTTTACTCTCAAGGTGAGTGCAAAATGGAACCCTGCATTCACAAACATATAGGATGTGTTCTTGTTAGTAGGTTGGAATGTGATAACATCTTTAATACCCAGCACTACATTACTGGTTCACATTTGATTCTAGTGCTTAAAGAAATGTAAAATCCTGGCACTTAGGCAGGCTAGTGCTATGCATTTACTAATAGAGCTTTTCTCAGGTGAGGTAGCAAGTCCAGCAACAACTGAAGGCTTAATAATCTTTTTGCCATACTATGTAAGCTCTGAAAATACGGACACACTATAACTGGCATAATGACATTTACCTATTAGTGGTGCTTAATCTATGCTTCTTTACATTGAAAGTAGCATCTGTAAAATTATGTTAACCATGGCACTCGTACCTATATGTAGCATAGGAGCTACAAACTTCACTAATTGGTAGATCTGCCTGTCAACCTGTCATGTCAGCATAGCCAGTATGAACTTATTCCATGGAATGTAACTGTATAATAATAGCTAAAATGACCTTTATGCCCACAAGCTTTTACTTATATTAATATAACATGGAAGCTATTTGATTGTAGCTGGCTAATCACTTTTAAGTAGCAATGTATTAAATATTATGTATATAAAACATAAATTAAAAAAATAACACAACAGAAATATGCTGTTGGTGTCAGAAAAATGACAACTAGATTGCCATCTGACAGATGTTAAACAAACACTTTAAAATGCTACTTAAAACTTTCAGGCTGGGTTCACACTATTGTGAATTGGATGTGGATTTCCCCTCATCCAATTCGCATATCAGGAGATTGTGACCGGCTCTCTGTGGAGTCGGTTCACACATCTCCAAAGCAGCTCTGGTGCAAATTGCACAAGAGCCCTGTGTGTCTTTCTGTTCCAGTCCAAATTCAGCCCAAATTTCGGGCTGAAATTGGACCTGAAATGGTGAATGGAGATGCACCGGACTCCTGCTGTGAGTCACTGCGTTCTCCAGTGTGAACCCAGTCTAAAAAATGCTGTCTACCTATGATCTTTCTATGTACTCAAAACCAGGGCTTGAGCAAGATCCAAATCCCTCTGTTGCTTGTATTGCTCGTTATTATTATTATTAATAATAATATTATACAGTATTTATATAGTGTCGACAGTTTGCACAGCGCTCTACAATATTAGGGCAGACAGTACAATTACAATACAATTCAATACAGGAGGAATCAGAGGGCCCTGCTCGTTACAGCTTACAATCAAGGAGGGAGGGTTAAATAATATGAAAGGGCAATAACTGTGGGGGATGAGCTGATTGAGAAAATAAGAAGTGTAGTTGTTAGGTGGTGGCAGGATAGGCTTCCCTTAAGAGAAAAGTTTTCAGGAATCGCCTAAAGGTGGATAGATTTGGGGATAGTCTGACAGGTTGGGGTAGGGAGTTCCAGAGGATGGTAGTGGCTCGGGAGAAGTCTTGGAGGCAAGTATGAGAGGAGGTGATGAGTAGAGTTGAGCAAACCCGAACTGTAAAGTTTGGGTCCGTACCGAATTTTGGGGTGTCCGTGACCCGGACCCGAACATTTGAAAAAAAGTTTGGGTTCGGGTATTTGATCCCACCTGTTGAATAGCTTCAGGGCAGCCAATCAACAAGTGTTTCACTGGTTTGCCCTTAGAAGCCATCACAGCCATGCCTACTAATGGCATGGCTGTGATTGGCCAGTGCATCAAGAGTATGAACGGAGGTTCTGAAGAGGGCTCGGTGATGGTAGGAGACCTTGAGGGATGGGGTTGGACAGTCTGATAGGGGTTTA
>BLSH010464798.1:1582725-1630464 GCA_018402905.1 Glandirana rugosa
TGTATAAGCTGGAGTCACGTAGTGCTACATGTCACATGCTCTCAGGCTAGTGTAGGGAGAGGATGCTGCCGACGCTGTGAGGGACAGATTGCAGATATAATAACATCTCATCCTGCATTACATAATGATCTGATTCTGGACTAGGTAGAGATTACTACTACTGCTTGAGGGACAGATTGCAGATCTCATCCTGCATTACAGAACGATCTGATTCTGGACTAGGTAGAGATTACTACTACTACTGCTTTGAGGGACAGATTGCAGATCTCATCCTGCATTACAGAACGATCTGATTCTGGACTAGGTAGAGTCTACTGCTTTGAGGGACAGATTATTGTTCTAATATCATCTCCTAGTTCTATAGGGTCAGGTTTCTGCTGTTGCTGTAAGGGACACATTATTGTTCTGAAATCATCGCCTACTCTTATAGGGTCAGGTTCCTGCTGTTGCTGTAAGGGACAGATTATTGTTCTAAAATCATCGCCTACTCCTATAGGGTCAGGTTCCTGCTGTTGCTGTAAGGGACAGATTATTGTTCTAAAATCATTGCCTACTCCAATAGGGTCAGGTTCCTGCTGTTGCTGTAAGGGACAGATTATTGTTCTAAAATCATTGCCTACTCCTATAGGGTCAGGTTCCTGCTGTTGCTGTAAGGGACAGATTATTGTTCTAAAATCATCACCTACGCTGCCACCGTCAAGGCCTAGTCAACCTCTAGCTCCTACTCCACATCCACCCCCTTCGCATTTTTATTTTTTTTATTTGATTCTAAGTTATTTTCCCTATCCCCATTTATTTGTAGGACACCTGTCCTACTATTACCCCAATCTTACTTCCTTTTGCAGCCCTCTAGCTCTTGCCAGGACTTTTTTACAGCCATTTTTGCGCCGAAAAGTTTGGGTCCCTATTGACTTCAATGGGTTTTGGGTTAGGGGTAAATTTCGGGTCAAGTTCGGTAACGAACCCAGACTTTTTCGTGAAGTTCGGCCGAACCCGCCGAACCCGAACATCCAGGTGTCCGCTCAACTCTAGTGATGAGGGAGCTGGAGAGCAGGAGGTCTTTGGAGGAGCGAAGAGGACAATTGGGTTGGTATTTTGAGACTAGGCTGGTGATGTAGCTGGGAGCAGAGTTGTGAATGGCTTTGTAGCTCATTGTTAGTATTTTTAATTTAATTCGTCGGCGAGTGGCAGCCAATGGAGGGATTGGCAGAGAGGGGTGGCAGATGCTGAACGGTTTGTAAGGTGGATGAGTCTGGCAGCGGCATTCATGATGGACTGAAGGGGGTATAGTCTATTTAAAGGTAGGCTAGTGAGGAGGGAGTTGCAGTAGTCGAGGGGAGAGATAACCAGGGAGTGAATCAGGAGCTTTGTGGTTTCATTGGATAGGAAAGGATGTATGTTGCAGGGGTTGAGGCGGCAAGCATTAGAAAGTGATTGGATGCGGGGCCAAAAGGAGAGTTCAGAATCCAGGATAACACCAAGCACCCTGTGTCCTCTTCGCTCCTCTCAAGACCACCTGCTCTCCAGCTCCCTCATCACTTCTCATACTCACCTCCAAGACTTCTCCCAAGCCTCTTCCATCCTCTGGAACTCCCTACCCCAATCTGTCAGACTATCCCCAAATCTATCCACCTTTAGGCGATCCCTGAAAAATTTCCTCTTCAGGGAAGCATATCCTGCCACCACCTAATAACTACACTTCTTATTTTCTCAATCAGCTAATCCCCCACAGTTATTGCCCTTTCGTATTATTTAACCCTCCCTCCTAGATTGACAGAAGTTCCTCTTTCAGGCATAGTAGGTTTCATTGAGAATCATTGCATATGATGGTTTTTGATATATTAACAGATTTCAGTACTAGGGATCTAAAATTCCCGTTCCATTTCTGATACTGATATTTGTAAGAACTGTGGTTTAAAACCATTATGTAAATGATAGACTGAAGTAGAGAATGAAAATGCATACAATTTTTGCAGATAAGAACTCTGATGCACTCTATCCTCTTCCAGACCAGTCCTTTTTTGCACTTTTTGTTTACATGTAACAATCAGTATTTTTGCCAGAAACCTAGACTTAGAGCCTCCAACCATTAAATATATTTTTAAAGCAAAGACCCTAGAGAATAAAATTCGTGGGATTTTCAATATTTTATCTCACACGGTATTTGCACAATGCAAAAAACACAATCCATAACCCATTTTTTTGTAAAATATAAAAGATGATGTTATGTCGAGTAAATAGATACCAAACATGTCATGCTTTAAGTTTGTGCACACCTGTAAATACGCAACTAACTATGTAAATTTTACTATCCATAGCCAACCCCTTAAAAGCCTTTGCAGGTTACCATTTTATATTTACAGAGTTTACTGCCCATGATCTGACATTCACGGTGATAGCTCACATGTGTGAGACGGTTTGCATTTGCAACATATGCGTTCACCTTTGAGCGGGAGCACGGGAGACGGGGAACTTCAATTTTTTTAATTTTATTATTAATATTATTATTATTGTTTCCCTCCTCTGCCCTTAAAAGCCTTCAATCACACCAATATCAGTGTTTTCGAATGCTTTTGATTTTTGAAAATGGTGCATCCAGGTAAATCCAGCATGTCCAGTCATCGCTTCCGGTTTACCATAGCCGAGAGTGCTTCAAAGTCAGTTTGGGCTTTGCTTGGCTATTCGCTCAGCTGGTGGATTCCCTGGTCTAGTTAGGCACTAGGTTTTCTTTTGCAAGCAAGCCACTCACCAGATTTAAAAAATGGTATTGGGGTGATGCCTGCAAGTCCAATAACATACGGGTACCTCGCTGTTCGGCAAGTGGCTATTGGGTTGATTCACTAAAGGAGTAAAAGCTGTTCACCTAGCAAAGCAAATTCCTAGTGAATTAGATGAACCCCATTCAATTTAAACAGCTAATCATGTGATAGAAAAATAATAAAAAAAGAAAGAGTGGTTATCAAAGGCAAACATTTTTTCATTTTAGGTTTGCATTGACTGGGGAAGAGTTAGGCCAAGGTCACATAGACAGAAAGTAATGGGAAACTCAACATTTTACAGTTGTCACTAAATCAATAGATGAGGGTCAATCATCCAATGAGGACAAATGCTTTGGTGACAGATTTCTAAGATTGGGATTCTCCTCATTTTGGGAGAATTTCCTCTCATTTGCTTTTACATCTCTTGGTCCTGGATAAAATACAGATAGTGTTGCCTATACATATACTTCAAAAATTCACACAGCATCACCTTGTTCACTAACGCTCAGTTTACAACGTGCAATGTGTTTAGTGAGCAGCTTCTATGCCTTAAGTAAATCAACACTTATGTGTACTTTGTACGTATGTTGTAGCACTTTAGTGGTTATGTTATAAGATGTTGTTATTATTATTATTATTATTATACAGGATTTATATTGCTCAGCCCTTTAGATGTTCCCTTGTAACCCATTATTCTCCGACTATTTAAAGAAAATTCTAGGCTAGCCATTTCTTTTCACATTAACACATTAAAGCAGAGTTCCAGGCTGTTAAGAACTAGGAGCGCAGAGAGAGATCACACAGAGGCTGATCACACAAAAACCTGACATACGGGCGTTTATTGGGGATCTTCAGGGTATGAACAACAGGAAGACTAGCTCACAATACACACAGAAGACACAGCAAGGGAAAGGGATCTTCAGCACGCAATCTGGGACAAAAGAAAAAGGGGGAAATAGTCCATAGAGCTAGCAATCCAGGGGGCCCAGGCCGAATGAAGCTTGGCCTGACAGGGGTGAGCACGGCGGGGGTTAAAAGTCCTTGGCACAGGCAGGGGTTGGTGCGGCAAGAGTTGGAGTCCTTGGCACAGGCAGGGGTTGGTACGGCGAGAGTTGAAGTCCTTGGCACAGGCAGGGGTTGGTACGGCAGGGGTTAAAGTCCTTAGAGTGGTAGTATGGCACAGCATGGATAGCCATTTCATAGGCAGCTATATGGCACAGAAAGGGGAAATGACCTTCAGGGAAGTAGCAAGGGGTAACAGTCCATGGAGTGGGGATATAGCACATCAAAAGGTAAACAGTTCACAGGGCCACAATATGACCCAGCCAGGGGAATGCTCCTCAGAATGGTAGCCGCAGGGGGGAAGGGGCAGAAGGATTCAATGACTCATGCTGCAGAAGTCCAACTGACCTGAGGAGTGAATGGAAGTGGTCTTGGCATCAGGGGATCCAGGCGGGACACAGGAGATTAAGTCTTCGGTACACAGAGCAGGGTTGACACAGCAGGGTAGTGAGTCCTCCACACAGGCAGGGCACAGGGGTTAAGTCCTTGGCACACAGAGCAGGGTTGGCACAACAGGGTGGTAAGTCCTCATCACAGGCAGGGAACAGGGGGTAAAGTCCTTGGCACATACAGGATACAGGCCAGTACACAGAGCAACAATGAGGTACAGCAGGAGCACACTCCAGACTCATAGGTCAATGATCCAGGCACAGTGAGTAGCAGGCCACAAGCTGGTACAGCAGAGTCCAGAATCAAAGTCTAGGCACAATGACGGATGGCAGCAATAGGCTCAGCAAAGGTTCAGGGACTCACCAGTCAACAGCAGCCTCAGTGGGGAAGTCCAAGCCGAGCGGCAGGGGAAAAGAGGTCCAGAGGGCAGATGGCCTTCACAAACCCATGGTAGGTCCAGGGAGGGCTGTGTGTCCTGGCCTCAGCTTCACTTAAGCAGCAGTTGAAGTACAAATGGAGTCCCCACAGTGCAGAAAACAAAATCAGTCTCAGCAGTTCACCCATCATTTTCTAGTCTCCTAAGGAGACTTGCAGCCATGATCTACTCTGTCCAACATGAAAGTAAAAACTGACCAGTCTGTCCCCCTTCATTGTTAACTGTGGTATTGTGAATGCAGTCACACACCTTGTGGTAGCGATGCATTTGCCTTTATCCCCAGCAGGATACAATCATTTATTCCCTCCTTACTGAGGGAGCCACACGTCCGACCCCCTGTGGGGACACAGCAACTCACAAACCAAATTATGCAGATATGTTGACTGTGTTACACATTGCACCTGAATTAAGAGATTTGCCAGTTTTATAAAACAAAACAAATATTGAAAAGATTCAATATTTGTGACCTTCGTCACACAGGAAAAATGACAACTCGGTCTTAAACAATAGTACACCCCACCCCCTTATTTATATATATATATTTATATTTATATATATATATATATATATATTTATATATATATATATATATATATATATATATATATATATATATATATATATATATATTATTTTGGCTTTTTAGTACCTTTTCTGTGGTCTTTCTTCTGCACTTCCGTCCTATGTCACCATGGCAAGGTACGCCATTTCCACAAAACAAATTCTGCCCTCCGCCTTCCTTCCGCTGCCTTTTGGGACCTGAGTGTATCCCCTGAACACAACGGGACTATTCAGAAAGTGCCACACGACTCACGCATGTGCAGTAGGAAACCAGCTGTGAAGCCTGAAGTCTTCAATGCAAGTTTCCCTTACTAGCAATGCTGGCACCTGTGCCTGGAGCCAAAGGACAGATCAGCTTGGGGTGCCGACATTGTGGGCTCCCTGGACAGATAAGTGTCCCTATATTAAAAGTCAGCAGCTACAGTATTTGTAGCTGCTGACTTTTCATTTTTTTTTCCCCAGGCTGGAACTCCGCTTTAAAAACGAAATCTCCATTATAAAATAAAAAGGAAAGCATGTATGGCACAAAAATTTCACTCTAAGTAGCAAAAGATTAATTTTACACTCCCATACCCTAATGTGCATAGAATGTTTTTTTCTGTCCACAAGCAATTAATAAGCACTGGAACTGTATCACAGTCTGCATGTCCCAAACAGAAGATTTATACTTGATTTTATTCAGCTAGACTGCTTTAGAGATGGCATCCAGTATCCCAATGATACATGATAATGCCACATTCAAAATGACAGCAGTCAAAGCCTTGGGGCAGGAGATGCTTCTTGAGATATGTTCAATTGCTGTTTAACTCTGTTTAGCCTGAGGTGCAGAGAAGGAAGTTGCTGATTCTTTCAAACATGTTTAAGAATTTTAATAGTGTCCTACTATGTCAAGATATGCTGCAACACTGCTGCTGGATTATTACAGCAGTTCTTTTTCCAGGATGCTTCAGACAGTTTTCTATTTTTCATAAATATTAACTTAGTAATTATGCTTCTTATACATATAATGATATGAGTAATCAAATAGAAATATATTAGCAATATATGTTTGCAATGAGCAAAAATATTTTACATGATAGGACAGTTTTGTAAGATATTTGCAAAAAAGTTTAGTTTACTGCTAAGAAATAAATGACAGTATATATAAATCCGACCACTAATATCATATAAGCTTCAACATCTTAATGACATTTCAAAAGTCATTTTTTTATATATTTAAACTGCAACATTTATCACAATAAAAACTGGGGATCCTGCAATGAAGGTCCTTGTTCAGGGACTTCTTGTTGTAGGGTGACAACTCTCTGTCACTTTCTCCCATTTGATCTTTTACGCTGTCTCCCTGTCACATATTATCACAAAACAGGCAGCTGTGCCAGCACACATTGCTCAAGAGTTGTTTGCAGCTTTCATGATTGGTTAACCCATGCCGAGAAGCATTGGATGTAGTACACACATGTAAGCTGGAATTCAATGTAAAGAGAAAGCAGAAGATTAGCAGTGCTGATCTGCAGCAAAGGTTAAAAATGAGCAAAGGAAATATCATTTGTTAGGGCCCATTTACATCTGTTCAGTTGCTTTCGGTGTGTTGAAATATGTTATTATTATTATACAGGATTTATATAGCGCCAACAGTTTGCACAGTGCTTTACAAAGTAAAGGGAGACAATACACCAACAATATAATTCAATGCAAGAGGGTTAAAGGAGCCCCGCTCCTGTAAGCTTACAATCTAAGAGGGAGGGGTTTAGGGGAGTAGAAGTAGGTTGTTAGCTGGAGGCAGGATAGGCCTCCCTGAAGAGATAAGTTATCAGAATTGGCCTAAAAGTGGAGAGAGTAGGAGATAACCAGACAGGTTGGGGTTGGGGAAGTGAGTTCCAGAGGAATGGAGAGGCTCTGGGCCCTGGAGACGAGCATGGGAGGAGGAGACAAGGGAGCTAGAGATCAGAAGGTCTTAGGAGGATGGTTTGGGTGATATTTAAAGATAAAATTGGTGATGTAGCTTGGGGCAGAATTGTGAATGGCTTTGTATGTTATTGTTAGTGTTTTGAATTTTATTCGTTGAGCAATGGGAAGCCAGTGGAATGATTGGCAGATAGGAGCGGCGACACTGAATGGTTGGTAAGGTGGATGAGTCTGGCAGTGGCATTCATGATAGACTGAAGAGGGGATAGCTTGCGGAGAGGTAGGCCAGTGAGGAGGATTTGGGGCTGAAAGGACAGGTCAGGTCAGGTCAATGTTATGTTGTATTCATTTTATTGGGCTGCCAATGGACCATGACAGACCAAAAAACAAATATGACTTTCCAAATACAAAATGTGGTAACACAATGCTAAGGGGGGGTTTAGTAAAGGTCCATACACACGGGCCGAATATTCGGCTAGTTCAATAGAAACTGGCCATCATTTGGCTCATGTGTGCGGCAGCCGGTCTGACAGAAGCTGGCCCAATGTCCGGCTTCTGTCGAAGGGGCATGATCGAAAAAGGTCTGCCTATCTGAATCTGATTAGCCCTCCCAGCTAATGGTTGAGAATGCTGACCAGTGAGTTCTGGCGGGGGGAACACAATAGCTCAGCGGGGAGATTGCTGTACTAACATTGGATTGCTAGTACAGGATCTCCTCCCGCGCTCTTCAGTTTTTTTCATTCAATCCGCTGAGTTGAATGAAAGAAAAATGATAGTGTATACTAGGAATTTAAACAGAAACACAGAGAATCTGGTACAGCTGTGCATAGTAACCAATCAGCTACTAGGTGTTATTGTCAAAGCTTCATTGAACAAGCTGAATTTAGAAGCTGATTGGTTACTATAAACAGCTGACTGTCTGGTCTTCATTTTTAGTAAATCTCCCCCTAAGCCTCTTAGTGCACTGCAATGTAGATGCATTGAAATGTGTTGCCTTGTCGCATTGAAGGCCCCACAGAAAATGAAGTGTGCATGGTATATTGGCAAATGCTAAGTATTGCAACTCCTAGGTGTGAGTAAGCTCATTTTTGGATTTTTACTCCTTTGCTTACAAAGCCATCCACATCTTTTAATCACTTGGTTCACATTCTGTCAGATTTGACACAGTCAATGATAGATTGCTGCAAATTCACTGGGAGAGAAGGTGGGTTCTTTTCATTGAGAGAAATTAGTCACACATAAGTTAACTGATAGAGGCTAATTTTTCAGCTGAGAATTTTCACACAAAATAACATGTGTGACTATTTACTACAATTATCCAATTATGTAAAAAGTAAATTTCTGTTTACTTATGTCATTAGCACATGATTGTAAAACTGAATTGTTGAATATCTACATGAGGTGGTTGATTTACTAAAGCAAATACAGCAGACAGTTCACTTTGCAAAGTAAGTTGACGTTGCAAGGGAACTTGCCTCTGTGCTTAGTGATTGCAAAAGCTCTGCTGAATTCCATCATCCAATCATGTGCAAGCAAAAATGTTTTTTAAAATTTCCCTTGAACGCAGTTAGGTATTATTTAAAAAGTGCAACTTCACCACATTCACTAAGCTCTGGGGCAAATTCTTTTTGCAAAGTGAACAGCCTAATTGCCTTTAGTAGATAAACACCAATGTAATATGTGATGATTCTCAACTCCCTAAGTAAATCAGCTCAACTTTTTACTTTCCGCTACACATGAGTATTCTGTGTCCATGGGTTTCTCGCCACTTTACCTGTAGAATACTAGTACATCTGCCAGTAAACATCACTGAGTAGTTGGGAATGCAGGAGAAAGATGGGAGATGATGGTGCCAAGGGGAAACCATAAGAATCAGACTTTTGTAAAGGTATCCAATTGCTATTGCTCTAGCTGAGAGCAATGTGTGAAAAAAACATGATAGTATCTGCATAATGCAGTGAATGAGTTCACTGATGTCACAATATTTTTTTTTTTGCTTAGCTGTACCCACTAACATCAGCCAAAAAAAAACAAATTATTTAGATTCATATAAGATGCATTTTAAAGCTGTGTTACAATAAACCATGTACTTTAACTCCCACCCACCTTTAATCATGCCAACCAGTCACTGCAGTACTGTGAGGCACTTTGTCTGGGAAACTTTCTTTAGTTCACAAGAAAATGTCCCCTATCATGAAAAGGCTTGTTGATTTTGTTTGCCTTCATAGTGAACAGTTCTCACTGATTCAGATTTTGCACCATGTTTGCCTGTTTTTGGGCTCACTTTATGTTAAGATTCTTGTATATGAGGGCTACAGATCCATACGCAGTTTTCTTAAATTAAGGGAGGCCAATAAAAGCTCCAAAGGGAATCAGGAACTCCTTCCTTGCTTTAGCAACTAATTGGAAAAATGATTTGCAAATTTTGCAAACATCTATAATTAGCAACCCAAATGTTTATTCTGTAGTTCTAGTTGTCTGTGCTTCCCCAATAATAAACCCTGCGAGAGGATTCTTTTTCCCTGACTTCTCTCTTCTGGGAATGGAGACCTGTGATCCAGCACTGTAGCCTGGGCAAGGTGCCGGCCAGCCTTGTTGCCGACAGCCAAAGGGAAATGTCCACATTTTTATGTCGCCCCACCAGGCAGCGACATAAACAGTTGAATAAGGACCCTTCCACTCTGCTGTCCAGAAGAAAGGAGACCTGGAACCCTACTGTCACATGAGCACAGATTCAGCAAAAAGGTATTTTAGCGCTTTTAGGTCATCTTTGCTTATTATTAACACAACAATTTGGGGGGCAGGGGTGTTAAACATATAACCTTATCACAGTATTCACATCCAAGTTTTTTTTTATTTCCCAGAATATAATTGGATTTATGAAAATAACATATGATCACATATTTTCACCTTACATCATACTTCAATAAATGCCGCCCTAAAATGCAAAGAAACTTTTTTCACACCCCCCCGTTTTTTTGCATTTTCAAGCAGAATGATCTGGAATCAATTCTATTTTATTTGCCTGCTCATCTGCAATCACTGTACCCAGTGTGATACTGCTGAGAAAATAATTAATAAGTATTAATATTTTAATTAAACGTTTTATGTAATAACATTTGTTTGTACAATTTTATTCTCATGTGTGTGAGACAAAATTTGAATACGCTGTAATCTACAGCATCAAAGGAAATGTACTATCATGGACATTCTGTGAAAAGGTTAGGTTGCCATTTTTTCTGTTTGATATCAATTGCAAACAAATTTCAATGTCTCTAATTATTGTACTTGAAGATAAATGTGGTTCATTTAGGTTACATGTGCTTAGAGCTACCCACACACAGGGACAGTGTACAGATCAAGTTCAAAACCTAACAAACGGAAAAATAAAAAAGATAATTATGTTTCTTTTAAAATTGATGACAGCTGGTTCAAAATATAATTTACAGAAAAAGAATATTATAAAAATGATGAATGTTTATTGTGATTTATCCTATGCTGCCCATTCTTCCACTTTGTGTGTTGAATGTTTCACTGTAAAGTGAAACTCTTGTAGATGTACGTATACAGTAAATTTAAAGTGGCTGTAAACCTCAGACATAAAATAGCATATGCCTCTATAGTGTGTTCTTGTTTCAACCCAGAGCACTAAGTGTCATTTCTGTCTGCCGACTCTTTCCTGACACCAAGAAGTAAAATGGTGACAGGGGAGGGATCTCCAGCTGATTGACAGCCTTAGCTCTGTTCCTGTGTGCTGTATGAAGGGGGTGTGCTCTTCCCTCCAATCAGCTCTCAGAGTTCTCCTCACTGAGCTCTGCAGAGTGTAATTTAATTTAAGCTCCCTGCCCCTTGCTATCTGTATGATCAGGCAAGTTTTATAAATTCTGGACTTTTGGGCGCTTGTAGAGAAAGGAAGACTGCAGATAAACAGATGCAGCTTATTTATGTATTTTTTTAATCTCTGTGTATCACCTGCTAATTTTCCTGCCACTCTGTCCAGCCACCAAGAGAGAAGGCTAAAACTTGTGTAAGCTAAGACTCACTTACACAGATGTATGGGGGTTGATTTACTAAGGCTGGAGAGTGCAAAAACCGGTGCAGCTTTGCATGCTAGCCAGTTAGCTTCTAACCTCAGCTTGTTCAGTCAAGCTTTGACAATAAAACCTTGAAGCTGATTGGATTCTGTGTGGAGCTGCACCAAATTTTGCACTTTCAAGCTTTAGTAAATCAACCCCACAGACTCTCCTGTGCCAGAAAACCACATCCACCAGTAATCAACAAATATATGTCCAAAGAATAGTCCATGTCAACACCCAGAGTCCAATTATGAAAAGGTCTTCTGGATACTACTCAGATAAAGAAAAAAACCAGTGTCAATCCCCATCAGAAAGCAGCTCACTGTTATAATTGACCCCCCATGCTTGGAAGACCTAACATCGCTTTATACTCAACTGCACAATGCCAGTCTTAATCCATTCGGACCACAGATGACTTTCTAGTAATAGAGTCCCCAACAATATAAAAGAAACTCGCAATAGTGAAGTACTGTAAAATAAAATTATTTATACAAAAATGAAAGATTAAACTCACATATGTGGGTATTACATCAACATATCATAAGTGCATAAAATCTATAAGGCTGCAAGTGCAAACTCCGGCATCACAGCACTCACACAATTCTATCTCCTAGCATGATAATGTCTGCAGACTCACCCTGTGACAGCACCGATTGGCTTAGCATTGTCCCACGGAGTAATTCACATGCTCCTCCAAAGCCTGAATTACTTGGTGTTTATTTTGAATGCAAGGGGAATGAAGGTAAGTTAAGTATATGATTATGAGGATAAGAAAGGGGGGGGGGGGTAGGGACATTTAAAGCAAATCTATTACTTTGAATTACTCTGAATGAACACATCACAAGTTGCTTTGTTCTCCATTTTAACTAGTCACAAATAATCCATGCTAAATATTAGCATACTAAAACCAAAAATTGAAATATTGTTTTACCTTCCAAAGGAATGCTCTGCAGTCAATCATGTAATTTACAGCTATTTTCCATATTGCACAAGTGACATACAGGGCCCCTGACTTTACAGTTCAACAATGCAGCTTCCAAAGTCACCTCCCTGCCTCCAGCCCCCACATTGAACAATAAATTAGCATTGTCACCTTTGTCCAGTGGGCAGATAGTTGACCTAGGAAGCATGACGTGCTTGTGTCAATAGGCAAATCCAGCTTGCTTTCCGGTACATTCTGTTTGCATTTTAAAAAGTTCATGGGCAGGTGCATGTGACCTGCAGCTGGCTGACTTCTAAGCTGCATCAACCTGCTTTAAGCTGTGTTTGCATTTATTTATATGCAGTTCTGCTGTGAACAAAAGCCAGTTGAGGTCCTAATTTTGACTCAGGAGGGAGCTGAGTGATTGTAATGACTGACAAAGGTTTGTGTAACACAAGACTGGATGTCTAAAAACATAAACCCTTTGATAGATAATTGTGGATGGAGTGTACCTGCCGCATAGGTTTTGGCATTTCATATGATAAACTGGTGGCAGTGAAAGGTCTATAGCAGTGGTTCTCAACTCCGATCCTTGGGACCCACTAACAGGCCAGGTTTGCAGGATAACTGAAATGCATCACAGGTGATATCATTTGCTGCTCAGTGATTACAATATTCTAGTCTGCATCTCCCCAAGGTAATACTTAAAATCTGGCCTGTTAGGGGGTCCCAAGGACCGGAGTAGAGAACCACTGGTCTATAGAAATACAGGGGGTTTATTTATTTTTATTATTTATTTATTTCAGGTACTTATATAGCACCTTCAATTTACGCAGCGCTTTACATTGTACATTCACATTAGTCCCTACCCTCAAAGAGCTTACAATCTAATGTCCCTAACTCACATTCATACATACACATACTAGGGCCAATTTAGACAGGATCCAATGAACCTACCAGCATATCTTTGGAGTGTGGGAGGAAACCCACGCAGGCACAGGGAGAACATGCAAACTCCAGGTATGTAGTGTCGTGGTTGGGATTCAAACCAGTGACCCTTTTACTGCTAGGCGAAAGTGCTATCCCCTACACCACTGTGCTGCCACTGTGTGGGTTAAGTGCTGGCCACATCTTGTTCCCCATATGGGGTCTTTTCCCTGAGATAATCACTGTTGTTGGGGAAGGATGTATGTGGGCTGTGATGGAACATGTCTTCAAGGCTTGAGAAGACCCAGTGGTGTTCTCACTACTGGCCAGGAGGCTGATTTACTTTTGTTGGATTTTGGACTGTTACTCTTGCAAGGAGACTTTTGTTTTGGTCATGCCTTTCTGCAATGCTGTTGAATACATATGGGCTGAAAGCCCTTATGCACACTATGGTATTTGGATCACATCTCTTCACTTGAAGCTGAACCCCAATATATATATGTGTGTGTGTGTGTTATTCTGTTCATCTGGAGTTTTACTTTAAAAGTATAGGATGCATAGTGGATGATGCATGTTAAGTGTAGTGTGCTATAGGAGGAATGCATTCCTCCTATAGCTTTGCTACTGTCATTTCTACAGTCCAATTTTGAAGCATGAACATTTTTTTGTTGGTAGACTTTTAATGTCACCATATCATCAGAAACAATCTTTATATAATTTGCTGAAACAAATGCAAAAATTGCAAGGAGGAAAGGAGTGAATAAATTAAAATGTGAAGCCATGTGAAGTAAACCAGTATTCACATAAAGCAAGTACTAAAAAATATATTTTTTTAATCGGGTTATATATTCATTAATAACAAATTTGTTTTGTTAAATGCATCTAATGTAGGCACCCTAATCTGTCTTAATATACAGTAAACCTTAGAATAGGAGAGGGAATTTTGGTACTCAGAGACAATCGGGTTCTACTGCAAGCTTTTGTGCTGACGAGAAACATGCTGACCAAAGGCGAGGACACAGGGAATAGATCATCTGCTGCTGCTCACTCACTCTTGAGTTGCAGGCTAGGGGAAGGGAGGTATCCAATTGTACTAGCAATCCTATGGAACTCCTTACCCCAATCTGTCCAATTATCTCCTACTCTATTAGCTTTTAGACAATCCCTGAAAACCTTCCTCTTCAGAGAAGCCTATCCTACCCACACCTAACAAC
The DNA here is from genome assembly GCA_018402905.1 of Glandirana rugosa. Lineage (NCBI taxonomy): Eukaryota > Metazoa > Chordata > Amphibia > Anura > Ranidae > Glandirana > Glandirana rugosa. The sequence continues at coordinate 1,596,978 of BLSH010464798.1, forward strand.
TATATTTTCATTTTCTCCATCGGCTCATCCCCCACAGTTATTACCTTTTGTATTACTTAACCCTCCCTCCTAGATTGTAAGCTCTAATGAGCAGGGCCCTCTGATTCCTCCTGTATTGAATTGTATTGTAACTGTACTTTTGCCCTCATGTAAAGTGCTGAAAACTGTTGGCACTATACAAATCCTGTATAATAATAATAATAATAATACTAATAATACTTAAAGTGAAAGTTCAGTCAAAAGCTAACTAAGGCTAAACCTACTCCTACCCACACCCCAGTTCAGCAAGGACCAGCCAACATTCGAACCATTAACGGGCAGACTGAATATACCAAGTTGATCGTTCAGCCAGGCGGATTCTTTTGTGATTATCTGTAGTGGCTGCTATAGCTGATAGTGATAATCACTGTCGTCTCCTGGCGGGTGCAGCTTCCCCTGCCCTTCTGCCCATCTTCCGGTAGAAGATAATGGCCCGGCAGGGGGGATTCCGGCATTAACACTGTCTGTGTTGATGGGGGAAGTGATAAAATGTCTTTCCTACAACACGTAGTTGCAGGAAAGGCAATTGCTACATGTATGGCCAGCCTAAGACTAATCTATCTAACCCTGTAAACAAAAGATCTGTATACTTACCTATTCTGAAGCTGCTCAGTTCTGGTCACATGATCTTTCCAGTGGCAGCTTCTGTGTAGGATAGAGATCGCCAACAATGACTGCAAATGCCTGTGCTGTTATCGGCTGCCCCTCTTCAACATGAAAGCTGCCACTGACAGCCAATCATGGGACTGGACAAGAGCGGCTTAAGAATAGGTAAGTATTAGGATCTTTTCTTTACAAGGTTAGATGGAATAGTCTTGGAATGGTAGTAGGAGTAGGTTTAGCCTTAGATAGCTTTTGATTGAACTGCCACTTTAACTGCAGTATAGTGTAGTCAAGACACCTACTGGGCTGCGCAAGACTATGTAAATCTCAAGACTGCAGGACACAATTACAAAGCCTTTTACAGGTATATCAGGTCCCATATATGTATTTTAATAGTGTGTTCATCCATGTGATAGAACAGCTTTATTTGTTAAATTCCCCTATGCATAGCTAGATTTTTGATGTGAGCAAAGGTTCACGTCACTTCACACTTTAGTAAACCACCTCCAAGGTATCTAGCTTACAGTTATTTTTGTTAGAGGTGTGGGAAAGGATTTAGCATCACAAAGTCAACAGTCCAGAAATCCCCATAAAGGTAGACGGTCCCTTTCCGGAATGAAATAACTGACTGCCAATATCCTAAGATTAAATGTTCAGGGAGCTAAGCAACAAATACTAAAGCAATTTTAAAGGTCTTAACTTTAGATATTTTTATATTATACAGTATCACAATGTCATTTTTAATATTATAGCCCATTTTAGGACTTTATTGTATCAGGTTTGTGATTCACTATCCAGTTTTATTAAATGCAACTTGTGTAGCAGCTATTAAGCATATAAGTATTTAAAGGCAAAACATTTATCATGGTCAAATGGGCATCTGTAAAATGCAAGTTTATAATTGTATGGATTGTACTTTACAAAAGAATTATCAGTACATCTTAACCTCCCTGGCAATATTCCCGAGTGTGGCTCGGGGTGGAATTTCAGTACCATTAGCGGTAACCCCGAGCCACACTCGGGATTGCATCGCTGGATCCAAGGCAGTGTTACTCACCTTTTTCCCATGGATCCAGCGATGTCCCCCGCCGTGTCTGTGGGCTGTGTCCGCTGTCCGATGCCTCTGTGTGTCGGGCTCTGTTCCCTGCGAGCATCACATCGCACGGGGACGGGGACTGGCGGCAAATTCAAAAAGTGAAACACACAGCACACATACAGTACACTGTAATCTTACAGATAACATTACTGTATAAAATCATTTCACATCCCCTTTGTCCCTAGTGGTTTGCCCAGAGCCCTGCATGCACTTTTATATTATATATGTCATTCTTTCTGCCTGGAAACTTGAGAATGTCCATGGCAACCAAAAAGTGTCCCTTTACGTCAAAAGTGGTTTTTGATCAGCTAGAAAACACCGATAGTAAATAAGAATCATTTGCACAATGGAGTGATACTGATTTTTGCGGAAATTTATCATCAGACACTGAAAGTAATGACAGCGACAATTCTGCAACTGAGCAAATTTCAGTGTTTTTGGTTTGATTACATTATTGAATAAATTTTATTACTATTACGTTATTATTTTTGATAATTATTTTTAGTTATTTATTATATTATAATTTATGATTTCATGTTTCAAACGTTCTCATATCCGGGATGTCTACTAGACTCTTGTTTGGACAGATTTAAGTGAGTTATTGCTAAGAATTACAGGCCTATAATATAAAATGCCAAATTTCCATGCAAAATAATGTACCGCTTTCAGCACCAAAAATCTGAAATAATCATACCGCCAGGCAGGTTAAAGAATATAAGTGGATCCCCTATGGGACCCAGTGCAGGTAGCAATTGATCCCATTCATATCTGTGCTGCTATTTGGAAATAAAAGCATGGTGTTATTAATGTCAGTGGTGTCTGTAGCTCTGCCTCTGGTTAAGCTCAAATTATGGGCATTCCCTTGGGGAAGGTATAGCCAGCACTGAGCCCCCGTCCAATCTCAAATGCAGAGTAATGTTCCTATGGAGTACCTGATCACAGGCACATTGCTGTCATCAGGAAATCCACATAAAAAGGTAAAAGAGATTAAAAATATTGTGCACTATACTTGTGTACTGTCTTATACATTATAGAGCCACCGGTTTTGTACACAAGAGCAAGATCAGAGGCTGCTCCCTTCTCCTGTGTAAGGCCCCATCTCAGTGTTGGCTTTTCTCTGCTCCATATCTCCTCCCCTTCATTATCCCCGTGTCACTCCTTTGCTCCTTCCCCTGAGGAGTTCAAAAATATTTTTATATTGACACTTCTTCTTTAAAGTGGTTGTTAAGGCAGAAGGTATTTTTACCTTCATGGATTCTGTGCATGAAGGTAAAAAAAACCTTTTCAGTACAGCTTCCCCTCCCAGCACCCCTTATTCCTACCTGAGCCCCATCTCCAGTAATGTGCATGAGTTTAGGAATGTGTTCAGTTTATACCAGAAATAGAGATGTTCCCAGAATCCCTAGAAATTACAAATTGTGGCAACCCCCAGAATGGGACTTTTTTCCCTAAAAAGTCCCATTCTGGGGGTTGCCACAATCAGTAATGTGAATGAGAACAGAGGATCTGTCTACTCTATCCCTCCTCATTGGCTTAGAGACAGCAGTGGGAGCCATGGGCTTCTGCTGCATTTAATCACAGGCAGTGAGGAGGGAGCAGGGGGTCGGGGGCCAAGCCATGCTCTGTGTGTCTTATGGACACACAGGGCTGACTCGGGAGTGAGCACACATGAGTGCCCCCTTAGCAAGTGGCTTGCGGGTGAGAGGAGACAGGAGCTCAGGTGGGGGACCCAAGAATATGAGGATAGGGGTTGCTTTGCGCAATTTCATTGCAGGTAAGTATAACATGTTTATATATCCTTGCTATATAAAACAAGGTCATTGCCATGTTTAAGATATACTTTAACCATAAGCTATTGATTTAAACAGCTGAGCAAACATTTTTCATTCAACAGACTTTGGATTTCCCCTACGTGTGTTATTCTATCTTGTTACAGTAACAACAACAACAGCAAATAAAATAAAAAAATTAAAAAAGTATTCACGCATGAGTAAAATGGCTTGGTCAGCATTAAAAATATTAATGTTCTTGGTGTTAAAGTAAAATCTGAGTATACCTAGACCATTAAAAGTGTTTTCTTTTCATCAAGTAGCATGATAATCTAAATCTGGGTGGCAGAGGTGATGTTCTCACCTTGCTGGCATTTAATACTTGCAGCAGAGCTGTGTACTACATGTCATCCAATGTTATGTTATAAGTTCACTTTAAATTCAATAATCTGATTTCTTCAAAAATAAAAATCCTGATTTACAGTTACAGAGTTGTTAAAAACCTAGACTATTTCCCAAGGAGGACCCATGACAACACCATCTTCATTAGCATAACCCTAGAACTATTCAACATATATATATAGAATAATAAACTCTAGCAGCTTTGATATTTACTATAGTTGCTAGCATTCCTAAACCCAGGGGAAAAATGTATTTTAGTTGTAAAAATCATATATTTTCCCTTTAACATAGCAAATCTGTTTTTCCGCTGCAGATGATTGGATGTGAAATTTCTTTTAAAGTATTTTGTTGACGGTGAGCAAGAAAAGGATATTCACCAAATGGCCCGTAGGCTCAAAGTCTAGCCTCACTCTGTCAAGAATAGTTACAGTTTGCTGTTTTGATCCAACCTTGCTCTGAAACGATTGATTTTTTATATTTATAAACAAGTAAAAAAGAAACTATGTAGTGAAGAAGTAAAGATGCTCTCTCTCTCTCTCTCTCTCGCTCTCTCTCTCTCTCTATATATATATATATATATATACTGTATATATAAATATTGTAGGTCAACATATCAGCTTTTCCAATTGATTAAACCTTTCTGAAAAATAATTATTGCTCGAACTGAGGAAGTCAGAGATATAAAATTTTCTTTAGACCTATGGACAATTCTCCTTGGATTGCCAATATAACCTTATTATCCCCTCAAGAATAAGCTCATAACTCACGCTTATCAGCCACTAGATGCTCCCTGGCAGCTGAATGCAGGGGAAAAGATAAACCTCCCACTGGAGATTATCACTTTTCTCAGGTTGGTATATACAATAAATGTGTTTAACTTTGGGAATCAGACTTACATCAGATGACTTACAGAGAAGGGATGAAATCCAAAAGAAACTTAAAGAGACCATGTTACCTACACACTAGAGTACAAAAAAGTGGTTGTGTAAACAGAAAAAAATATGCTTAGGATATTGCTAAAGGTTTCCATTATGACCATTAGATGTCTACTTGACTTATTAATATCTGAATTAAACTATGCACTCCATATCTGTGAATTTCTGAATGCCCTCTAAAATGTGCTTCAAAGAAATACACAGGAAAAGCTGAGGATGGTGACAGTAGATTATATGCATTAAAGTGGATGTAAACCTGATTCATAAAATTTGAGCAGGGCACATAGATCTTCAGAATTGTATTATCTCGCTTCAAAGCCCTGTGTCTCATAGCTCTGTCTTGCTCCGATCCTCTGTTATCAGCCTAATAACTTTTGGCAAGCTCTCCGAGACCCAGAGATAGAAGTGTGTGTCGGAGGAGGTTGCTATAAATAGATTAGCAGACTGCAAAAGTATACACAGGCAACCTCTGCATGTGTGGGGAGGGAGTGTGTGCCTTTCCTCCATTCAGATGTCTCACACTGTCTAGCAATGATCCTCTCCTACAGGGGAACCAGGAAGAGAAAATTCAGAACAGAATATGCAATTTATAAACACTATATAAATGTGAAGACAGAATATATACATGTAAAATTTATATAGGGAGATTTGTTTCATTTCTGTGTATCATCTGAGGCTGTTCACTTCACTGAGTATATGGAGGGTTTACATCCACTTTAAGATAAAAAGACTTCTGTGTGCAGCAACTGGTCCAGCACCACCCTCTCTGTCAAGCGATATCCACAAATGCCTCAGCCTTCTCAGATCCTCCTTCCTGATTGGCTGAGACATAGCAGCTGCACCATTGGCTCCCACTACTGTCAATCAAAGTCAGCTAGCCAATCAGGGGAGAGAGGGGGCGTGGCTGGGTCAGGCTCCATGTCTGAATAGACACAGAGCTTTGACTCAGCTCGGGTGCCCCCATAGAAAGCTGCTAGCTTTTGGGGCACTGAACAGGAGGGAGGGACCAGGTGCATTGAAGAGGCACCCAATAAGAGGAGGATTGGGGCTGCATGGAGTGACTCACAGCAGGAGTCCGATGCGTCCCTGTTCACCATTTCATGTCTGATTTCAGCCTATATTTTTGGCTGAATTCGGACCTGAAACAGACCAGAAGACGTACAGGACTCCTATGCAATTTGCTCTGGAGCTGCTAAGGAGATGTGTCAACTGGCTCCATAGAGAGCCGGTCACAATCTCCTGACATTCAAATTGGATGTGGGGAAACCCACATCCAATTCACAATAGTGTGAACTCAGCCTTAATGATAATGGTAAACAGGACAAGTAGAGAGGGTGAATCTCCTTAATGAGGGCACGGCCAGCAATAAAACTGACAAGTGTTCTAATCCCTCTCCACTTTATCCAAATCTAAATAAAAAAGTTTTGCTATTAGTCATACTTTGGCTTTGACAAAAACCTGGAAGCTGATTCTATGCAGCGCCAAATTTTTCAGTCTCCAGTTTTTGTAAATCAACTGCATTGAGTCTAATACTCTGTTAAGAAGTAACTAGCAGGAACACAGATACATGATAGCAATGGAACCTACTACATTTCCCTCCATTTTTAATTGCGTGATGTTTATTGCCTTCTTGGATATTCACAGACACAGATAGTAGAAAAAGTGCTGCCAATGTAGAAACTTCATGTCAGTGAAAGTTTTATTCTATTGAGTTGCTTTGCTATGTTTTGGGTCGTTCCAGTCTGCATGCTACTTTTTATTATATGTCCTTAATAGGTTGTTACCCAACCTATCTGGTTTAAAGTGGATGAAAACCCTCACATATAACCAGTAAAGTGAACAGCCTCAGATGATACACAGTGATTAAACAAATCTCCCTACAGAAGTTTTACATGCATATCTGCTGTTTTCATCTTGCTATATTCTTTAGAATTCTTACATTGGGTTAGAATTTTTACTTCCTCATTCAGCAGAAGGGGTGGATTCTTGCCATACCCTGGGAGAGAGTTGATTGGAAGAAAGGCACACCCCCTCCTCCACATGGGTAGAGGAAGGAAGGAATGCGCAGAGCTGTGCTGTGACAAGACAAGTTCTCTGCTAATCTATTTATAGCACCCACCCCCACACAAATTTCAAGCTGGTTTTATCTAGGCGATCAAACAGAGCAACGAAACAGCAGAAAGACACTGGGGAGAGAGATAAGAAAACTTTACAGATATATGTGCCCAGGTCAAATTTCATGAATTGGGTTTACATCCACTTTAATGAAGCCTAAATGCAGCCAAAATAAAAGTCCACAAATCAGTGCAAGGGACATAATTTACAGCCAGTAGGATTTGTTTCTTGTGCTGAACTGCTGATGCCTCTTCTGTTACGTGAAATCCTCCTCGGTCCATGATCCTTACCTCACACTTGGGGGGTTGGATAATAGAAGATTACAGTGGTGTGGTTAATAGAATTGTAGGAGCTGTCACAGGCTGTCATCAAGATTGCCCAACTATGCCCTCCCCACAGCTTAAGTAAACCAGCCGGAGTAAAACAGGATCTATGAATGAAACTAGTAGGCCTTTCTGTCATCTGCCCATCCTCCATTCACAGAAGCTGTGGTACAAAATCTATGTATGGACAGCTGACCAGAAAGGACAGGCATAGTCAGGCTCTCTTAATCAGTACCTGTTACCTCAGCTCTATTAACCCCCACTGCACCAGAGGATTACAGCTGATAGGGAGTGGGTGGCATGGACAGAGGAGGATTTCACCTAACATAAGAGACATCAGCACAAGGGACACATCCTACTGACTATAAGTTATGTCTTTTGTGCTGACTGTTGTGTTTCTTATTCTGGCTGCACTTAGGCTTTAAAGTGTAAAGCCTTGTACACACGCTGCGATTGTTGTGCGACCGCACGTCCAATTCTTCCCAAAATCGGCTGTCCGTGATTTTCTCTAGCGTACTGACGGGAGTAAAATTATCGTTTGACAAAGGTGAACATAGTGACATGCTACAAGCATATAAAGAGGAAGTTCAGTTTTCATGCGTCACCCTTTGGGCCCCTTATGCTGATTTTGTGTTTACACGACAAACACTTCTGGCTCATTCCTGGGTTCCGAACATGCGTGTTTGTACTTTCAACTTTTGTTTGTCCGACTTCTGTGCAGACAAGCTGAAAATCGGATGTGGCTTTTGTCGGCAGACAAAATTTTCTAGTTGGCTCATCCAGCTTTTGTTGGCCAATAAATGAAAATCAGCTGTCGAATGGAGCGTACTAAAGGTCAGATTATCGGACGACAGGCTGTCGTACGAAAATTTTCACCCGAAAAATAAAAAAGCAGTACATTTCGGCAATGCGTGCATATTTCCACATCCTTATCCATGATATCCTTTTAAACACCTTGTAAATACTAAAAATGCCTGCTCATTGGCTAAAGATGCACTACTAAGTACTGTTGTTGGATGATAACATACAGCATTTTTGTATTGTCAGCCATGCTTAGCTTTCTTTAGTTAAACTACCACTCACTACGTTCTCATCTCCATCCCATCTAAGCAACATAAAGGGTAATCATCTTATAATTCCAAGATAATCTCAGGAAGGCTAATTACTCTCCTTGAAATAACATGGACATTACACAAAACACATGACAGTTCTGAATTGCTGACAGGTATTTTGTTGCAATTATTAAAAACAGACAAAATGCTTTCAATTGTATATTTAACATGCCAAAAGGGAGCAAATAAATATAGTTCACAAAAGGAACAGTTCAAGTTGGTTTAAACTCAATCTGTCCATAGTTGACTAGTATATGGTTTGAATATAATTAAACAAGAACCCAAGAACAAAAATTTAAATACTACAGCTTACTAGTTATTAAATGCAGTGGCTGCATTCATTTTAATTTCTCAAGCTTTTATTTATTTTATTCAGTCCATCATGAATGCTGCGACCCGCTCAGTGTCTGCTACTCCTCTTTGTTAATCCATCCACTGGCTTTCACTCATCCAACAAATTAAATTCAAAATTCTAACAACAACTTACAAAGCCATCCACAACTCGGCCCCCAGCTACATCATTAACCTAGTCTAAAAATACCAGCCTACTCTTTCCCTTCATTCCTTCCAAGACCTCCTGCTCTCTAGTTCCCCCGTCACCTCCTCCCATGCTCGCCTCCAGGACTTTTCCTGTGCCTCTCCCATCCTATGGAACTCCCTACCCCAATCTGTCCGACTATCTCCTAGTCTGCATGCTTTTAGACAATCCCTGAAAACTTTTCTCTTCAGAGTAGCCTATTCTGCCTTCACCTAACAAATGTATTACTTTCTCCATCAACTCATCCCCCATAGTTATTACCTTTTGTTTCACTTGACCCTCCCTCCTAGATTGTAAGCTCTAATGAGCAGGGCCTTCTTATTCCTCCTTTATTTAATTGTATTGTAACTATAATGTCTGCCCTTGTGTTGTAAAGTGCTGCACAAACTGTTGGTCCTATTTAAATCCTTTATAATAATAAAAATAATAATTTCTTTATTTTTACCTGATGATTCTGCCAATAACACACTTCCTGTCCTAGAATGACAACCCTCACTCACTTTACTTTATCTATGAAAGAGCAGCATTGCCACCCTAGAACAGGAAGTGTGTTCATGTACTTCATTCCTATTCTACATAATACAGAGGGGAGGTAGGGTTGCCACATCATCCCTTTAACCCGGGACACACATTAATTGCACAGGTTCTGTGGCTGATTAAGGTGGTAATTAAACTCGCGTGGTGCCTTATCTAAATTCAATTAGCCTCAGAACCTGTGTAATTCATATGCACAGGCGGAAAATTTTTCTCCAAAAAGGGATTTTAAAGGCAATAATGGACCAACATAATTATGCAAACAGGAGTATTTTATTTAGAGAGTATAAAAATTGTTACTGACAGAGGGGATACACAGGAAAACACAGTAAAAAACACAAAACCATATTGGCATGGGCTGGATGTATGAGAGAGGAGCCTTCTAGGATGGTAAGAATGGAGAGCATGCAAAGCATTTTGAGATTTTTTGAGGCAGAAAACAGCAGCTCTTCTGCAGGGATGATCTCAACTAAGAGAAGGGATTCGCATCTCGTGGGGCCCCCACACAGCCTGATTGACCAAAGGACAGGACGATGGAGAGAAGTGAAATATAGGATATGCATATACAGACCGCTGATAAAAAGATCAAAGACGATCTAAAACGAAGATTGGCTGAAACAGGGTAACTGTGGATATATATATATTTCTCAGAGGGAAACAATCGTGAATTGTAGAGGTGGTGGGTAGGGAAGCCAGCAAAGGGCACATCCAAACCTCCAACGCAGGGAATCCAACCCCAACAACGTCCCAGCAACCTGGGGGACAGGGAGGAGAACCACCACATCCAAATTTCCTGAAGTCAAGAGGGAGATGCTGTAATCATAGTAGCCACGACGAGCAGAACAATGGCTGCAGCAACATGTCCTGTCTGTATGGAGCCCCCCCGCCAGCACTGTGTAATACATATGTGTCCTGGATTAAAGGGATGATGTGGCAACCCTAAGTGTAGGTGTTGTGTAGTTCAGAGGTACCCTCTGCAAGGTTAACCATGGCTGCTCTGATAGCCTGAATTAATGCTGTAAAGTGCACAGGATACCGGACAGCACTGGATTTCTAGTAATATCTACATTCTTTTTTTTGATGTTTCAAACAAATATAACACTTGTCAATGGTATAATTTACAGATCAAGTGGGAGCAAATAAGGAAAGTTCATTGTTAGCCCCTTCACGCCTAAAGGTAAAAAAAATTGAAATGCTTAAAGCAGAACTCCGGGATTGGCAAAAAATCCCCCATTAGTACACCCCCCCCCACACTAAACATTAAACAGTTATTACATTTGTGAAATTACTTGCAATTGAAGAGAAAATACGAACTGAATTTCCAGGAAGTGAGCTCCTCAGTTCGAAAAATGCATCATGTATTCTGCCAGGGAGGCTCTGTTAGAACAGTGATTGCATCATATCCTCTTCTCTCTCTTTACACTGTCCTCAAACTGCATTTCCCATCATGCATTGTATATTGCAGTGAATGTGGGAGGTACACTAGACTTGTACATGTAAAGGTGAACAATCCCACTTCAACATAAATCACACCCCTGAACTGTAGACACCAGCCCATATTGATATATTATACACACTGTACTCTGCTATAATTGAGATCTTTCTAACAGCAGTCAGTGCTGGTATGGTGTATGAGAACATCCCCAGCCACACCACAGAAAGAGTCGGGCCATGATGTTTTACATCAGCATGTATCACAAGTAAATGTCCGCATTAGAAAAAACAAAAAGGTGCAGTGCTAACCAGTGCCAATCAGTTCAGCTTACCAATGCCCATCAGTGCGGCTTATCAGTGCCCATCAGTGCGGCTTGCCTGTGCCCATCAGTGTGGTTTATCAGTGCCCATCAGTGTGGTCACACCAGTGCAGCTTATCAGTGCAGAGCAGGCATCAATGACTGATCATCTGCGGATCTTGGGCTGTTACAGTTCTGGAATGTCTGGTATTTCTGGTATGTGAATATTGCGCTCGCTGTAACTTCTTTTCTCTCATGCCCGCATTGTGATATACAGAGCAGAGTGCACTGTTCCAATGTGGGTATGAGAGGAGGAAAATTACAGCGAGCATGATGTTCACATACCAGACATTCCAGACCTGTCACAGCTCGAGATCCGCTTTCTCTTGCAGAGGATCTCTGTCATTGATCCCCGCTTTGCTCCGAGAGATGGCGGGTGGGTGGCGGGGGAGACAACAGTGGGGGGAGGAGGACACCACCTCTATGGATGGCACAGAACTGGGGTTGTGAGAGTCCCTCCGCCCACTACAGCCGAGCAGGCGGAAATGGAATTCTCTGCTGACCATGGAGAACTACAAGTGGGCAGTTACAAGACCGCTGACTGGAAGTACAGGAGAGATAGCAGCCAGCGGTCTTACAAACAAGAAACCACTGGGTAGTAACAGTTTTTCAGCAAGTTCAGCAGGCTACTACAGAGGAACTACAGAGCTCAGCAGAAGATGGTTGGCATAGTTGGTAAAGGTAGGAGATCAGCAGCAAGGATATGGAAAAAAAGTTTTTTCCTGGAGTTCTGCTTTAAGCACAATTTTGCAACTTTGACATGTGTTAATAAAACCGTACATATCATCACAACTACTTTGTACATCCAGGTGAATTATACCTTGTTTTTTTTAGGACAAATTGGGCTTTCATTTGGTGGTAAATAGTAATGAATATCTCCTGACCTTTTTATTATCAAAGGAAAGCTGACCTAAAATAGTAAAAAATTTTTTTTTTTTATTCAATTTAGCTGAATATTTACATAGTTACAAAGTTAGTCAGGTTGAAAAAAGAAAAAAGTCCATCTATTTATTGGTACTGCCATCATCTTCCACCAAAGAACAACCCAAATTAAATTATCCTGCTCCTGATAATCGCAGCGATACCACATATGGGTATGTTAGTCGTTGTATGTGCCCGTAGTACAGCCCAAAAACAATAGTGCATATTTTGCTTTTTTTTAATATCCTACTTAAAGCACACTGACACTAACACTGATACTAATTAAAAAAAAATACATGTCCAAAAAAAAATACTCACCCTGACCTTGACTTTTGACCCTGACACTAACCCTGGCACTGACCTAGATCAAACCTTGATCTAGGTATTGTTTTCTATTTTATTTTTACATACACTTTGTTTTCCTCTGCGAGGAGGGAGAGAAAGAGAGAGAAAGAGGTAAGATATATCTCTCTCCTCCATTCACAGAGAGAGAAAACATGGGGGCAGGTTTGACAGTGACTGATCACTGTGATAGCCCATTAGCGGCTATCACAGAGATCAGGTGACCCGGAATCTCGAGTTCTATTTCCCGATCATTAGTATGAGCTGGGGCTCTTGGTGACACCCTGATCTCTGTGTGGTGTGCTCCCAGAACAAAGGGAGATACGCTAACAGTGGTGGCCCATCCAGAGGATGCACGGTGCCACTCCCCCTATCCATGCTTCTACATACAGTTACGCTGAAATATGGATTCCAATGGGGGGTGGTTTTTGAAGCAAAAAGGGTGGGCTCGGGGAGCAGAGCACTGCGCTTCGAGACCACCCAGTTGTGTGACAACAGTGAATGATTATTTGCTATTCTCACACTAATCCTCCTCCCGGCCAATCAGGAAACGGGTTATGAGACCCGGTTCCTGATTAGCCAAAATGCCAGGCAATCCTATTGGACACCTGGGAGGAGGGAGGAGGAGAGAGGAGAGCGGAGAGCATGGCGGAGGAGAAGACCCGTCAACCCACCAGCCACCACTGAATTGGCTCACCCGCAGCGGTACTCCCAGGCTCGGACAGGGAAGAGAGGTGAGATCGGAGTGAGGAGGTAAGGTGGCCATCAGTCTCACGAGGGGGCGCATTCCCTGCATTAATTTCCCAGGGGAGGGGGGTGGACCGACTTGTCTCACGCCGGGGTGGTGGCATGTGGCACTCACCTGAATTATCGAGCACCAGCCGCCACTGTACGCTAATATGCGACCCCACGGAAAAAAGCCCAATCCAGTGAGCACGCATATTTGTGTTACATCAGCGTAAAGGGGTTAAGCAATATGCACTGATCACGTAGTATTGAAAATCTGACTATATAGAAACATGTTCTCATAAAATCTTTATCTAGAAAGTCTAAATCCAAAACTTGCCAAATAAAGCTTTGCCTCAAACAACACATTAAAGGATCCACTAGCCATCATGTCTACCCAGTGACAGGAAGAATTCAAATCATCGCTACACACAGTAAGCTCAGTTCTGTCTTGAAATGCATTTATACATAAGAGGAAATGTAAACGTGACAGCACAACATGTGTAGGAGACAACATTTAAGACAAACGTCCAGGATCATGATGTTAGTATATTCTATATTCTATACATGCGCTATGTACTGTACATTTACTGGATGGCAAAATGCTCATTTTTACTGCGATGTCTGTGAACATGTCTATGAAGCGGTTGCAAAGCCATAATTTTGTGTGTTGCTCATCGATTGTGTGTGAGAAATCACATGACTACTTAGATGCATTTATATCCATCAAGCCATGCAAACAGCAGAGCTTTTGCTTTGCTATGTAATTACTTTTATTTGAAGGCACCTGAAAGAAATATACTGTATATGGCAGGCAATTATGAGAAATAGGAAAGCCTAGCAGAAGTGCTTATGCAGTCATGTACTATGTCATGTGCAGTGTTAATGCACAGGAGACCAATGACCATGACACAAAATAATGAATATTTGATAGCTGTTTGGAGCATATTTAATACATCTGAGTTTCTAACCATCTAGAAATTTTACAGCTTACAAATATAAAATTAAAATGTTTGTGTCCAGGTTTGGCTTAGTGCCCTTGTAGTTGCAGTCTTGATGTATGGATGCTGTTCTTACAAAGGAGTTTATTTACTAAAAGTGCATAGTGCAAAATCTGGTGCAGCTCTGCATATAAACCAATCGTCTTCTAGGTTTTATTGTCAAAGCTTAATTGAACAAGCTGAAGTTAGAAGCTGATTGGCTACCATGCACAGCTGCACCATATTCTGAGTGCACCAGGTTTAGTAAATCTCCCCCAAAGAGTCATAATGTTGATTTTAATGATAGGTGAACCAATTTCTAAAGTTTGGGAAATGTCCTAACCTGTGGCAGTTCCTATCCGGTTGAGATTCATATGTATATTAGATCCACCTCATATCAGTCAGTAATTAAACCACTAGGTTTATTTTATTGACAATGTTCTAAAGACTAGCAGGTTTATAAGCTGGGATTCCTCATAGTGGGGATTGGTAATAGGTAAGCTCCCCGCCATACTAGTATCCAGTGGCGGCTGGTGTATGAGGGGCGCTTGTGCGCCGCCTCCCCCCCCTAGCTAAAAAGAAAAAAAAAAGTCAGCCCGACCCCCTATAGGTGGCGCCGGTACATTGACTTTCTTTTTTTTTCGGCTCCTTGGCTGTCACCTGACAGCCAAGTAGTGAGCCTATTGGTCAGTCATTAAAGGCTATGTGTGTGCGCTGAACAGGTGCACACACATAGCCTGATTGACTGCCCTGAGCCTGTGGCTCAGTGTGATTGGATGTGGTGGCCTGGGGCGGGTCACTGTGGCAGCGGACGTGACACCAGCTCCTACAGAGGCCCTGACCACCCGTTGACCGACCGACGATGAGGGACAGCCCGCTTCTCTGCATACAAATCTGTGCAGACTCACAGACTGCTTCTCCGCATGCCGAACTCTGCAACAATCCTGCCAGCCTATTGGATGGGGTAAGTGCGGGATTTGTCCCGACTTCTGGGGGGTGTCTCTGCAATGTACCCCACCTGTGATACCGGCTGCATAAATGCGCCCACCTGTGATATTGGCTGCACAAGTGCCCCCACCTGTGATATTGGCTGCATAAGTGCCCCCACCCGTGATATTGGCTGCATAAGTCCCCCCACCTGTGATATTGGCTGCATAAGTGCCCCCACCAGTGATATTGGCTGCATAAGTGCCCCCACCAGTGATATTGGCTGCATAAGTGCCCCCACCTGTGATACTGGCTGCATAAGTGCCCCCACCTGTGTCATTGGCTGCATAAGTGCCCCCACCTGTGTCATTGGCTGCATAAGTGCCCCCACCTGTAATACTGGCTGCATAAGTGCCCCCACCTGTGTCATTGGCTGCATAAGTGCCCCACCTGTGATACTGGCTGCATAAGTGCCCCCACCTGTGATATTGGCTGCATAAGTGCCCCCACCTGTGATACTGGCTCCATAAGTGCTCCCACCTGTGATATTGGCTGCATAAGTGCCCCCACCTGTGATACTGGCTGCAATGTACCCCCACCTGTGATATTGGCTGCAATTTACCCCACCTGTGCTGAGCTGTGTACTGTGCCCTGTGTTGCTGGGGTTGTATATTGTGTCCTGTGATGC
Organism: Glandirana rugosa; assembly: GCA_018402905.1. Classification (NCBI taxonomy): domain Eukaryota; kingdom Metazoa; phylum Chordata; class Amphibia; order Anura; family Ranidae; genus Glandirana; species Glandirana rugosa. The sequence continues at coordinate 1,612,821 of BLSH010464798.1, forward strand.
TGAGATGTATACTGTGTCCTGTGATTCTGAGCTGTATACTGTCTCCTGTGATGCTGAGCTGTATACTGTGTCCAGTGATGCTGAGCTGTATATTGTGTCCTGTGATGCTGAGCTGTATACTGTATCCTGTGTTGCTGAGCTGTATACTGTGTACTGTGATGCTGAGCTGTGTACTCTGCCCTGTGATGCTGGGGCTGTATACTGTGTCCTGTGATGCTGAGCTGTATACTGTGTCCTGTGGTGCTGAGCTGTATACTGTGTCCTGTGATTCTGAGCTGTATACTGTCTCCTGTGATGCTGAGCTGTATACTGTGTCCAGTGATGCTGAGCTGTATATTGTGTCCTGTGATGCTGAGCTGTATACTGTTTCCTGTGATGCTGAGCTGTATACTGTGTACTGTTATGCTGAGCTGTGTACTCTGTCCTGTGATGCTGGGGCTGTATACTGTGTCCTGTGATGCTGAGCTGTATACTGTGTCCTGTGATGCTGAGCTGTATACTATGTCCTGTGATTCTGAGCTGTATACTGTGTCCTGTGAGGCTGAGCTGTATACTGTGTCCTGTGATGCCGAGCTGTGTACTCTGTCCTGTGATACTGAGCTGTATACTGTGTCCTGTGATGCTGAGCTGTATACTGTGTCTTGTGATGCTGAGCTGTATACTGTATCCTGTGATGCTGAGCTGTGTACTCCTGACACAATATGTGGAATACAGGGGATGGAGTGGGTGGATTCCTACTAGAAGTAGGAGGGGTCAAAAAGGAAAGGCGGGTCCTGGCGCCCCATCCTAAAACTTCACCAGCCGCCTCTGCTAGTATCGTTGGTGCTTTTAAAAGGGCGTTCTGCAAATTGGAGACTAACTACCACTGGGTGTTTCTCTCAAAGCCCAGGAGGAGATATGGGTAGATAAAGGGATGGTAAAGGCAATTTTTGTTTAAAATAACAAACATGTTATACTTAGTGTACCTGCTCTGCGCAATGGCTGTGCACAGAGTAGCCCTGATCCTCCTCTTCTTGCTCAGGGCCCCTCCCCCATGCTATATGCCCCCATAAGAAGCTGCTTGTTATGGGCACACTCAAGCATGCTTACTCTGGAGCTCTGCTCTCTGTGTCCATAAGACATAGAGAGTGTGGCTCAGCCCCCCCCCCACTCCCTCCTCACTGGCTGTGATTGAGAGCAACAGGAGCCAATGAGGAATAAAATACCCTCTTGTGCACATTGCTGGATCAAGATTGAACGTAGCTAAGTATTAGGGGGTGCTGAGGGGGGAGCTGCAATATGAAGCTTCTTCTCTTCATGCATGGAATTCATGAAGGTAAAAAACTTTAGCCTTTAGAACCACATTAAAGTGATAATAAAGTCTTGTTTTTTTTAGTATAATTCATTTAATTTGTTTAAATGTCTGTGTCAATGGACCCAGCAGCAGGACACGGGAGAGCGCCCGCACGGGTGCGCTTCTCCGATGGGGCACTCAATGTGGGGAGGAGCCAGGAGCGCCACTGAGGGACCCTAGAAGAGGAGGATTGGGGAAACTCTGTGCAAAACCCTGTGCAAGTATGACATGTTTGTTATTTAAAAAAAAAAAGTGAACCTTTACAACCACTTTAAAAGTCAGCAGCTACAAATACTGTAGCTGCTAACTTTGAATAAAAGGACACTTACCTGTGCAGGGATCCCGCAATGTTGGCACCCCAAGCCGATTTGTTCATCGGCTTTGGGTGCAAGCACTGGCATTGCATGTAAGGGAAACCGGCATTGAAGCCTTCAAGCTTCACAGCTGGTTTCCCACTGCACATGTGCAAGTCACGCTGCTCTTTCTGAATGGTCCTGCCATCTTGTGGGACACATACAGTTCCCAGAAGGCAGCAGGGGGAAGGAGAAGGGGCCGGACAAGATGTAGATCACCATGTGGTGATCTTACCAGGAAGTGGGAGTGGGTGCATGTCAAAACCAAGTACCCCCTCCCCCCTAAAATGTGGCAGTAGAAGGGGGGAGAGTGTGAACAAGCAGAGCTTCCCCATTTGGGTGGAGCTCCACTTTAAATAGAGCAGTTGTCTGTAATTATGGCATGGTCTGTTATAGTCAGCTGTTATATTGCCAGTGGTTTAAAAATGAATGGCTGTGTGTTAAGTTATTTTGAGGGGACAGCAAATCTACAATGTTATACAAGCTGTGCACTCACTACTTTACATTGTAGCAAAGTGTCATTTCTTCAGCGTTGTAACATGAAAAGGTATAATAAAATATGTACAAAAATGTGAGGTGTGTACTCGATACTGTATATATATATATATATATATATATATATATATATATATATATGTATGTATTTGTCTTTGTTTTTGGAATAAGGAGGAAAAATGGAAATTCATAGGAACAAATAAGGACTCTGCTAATGGGCCCCGGCATACATAGATATACCACTGATTATAATTTAGAAGTAGTACATTTAAATCTCTATAATAATATAGGAAAAACCAACATAATCTGGGTTAAAGCTACAGAATACAGGTCATATGCATTGCACATTAAAAATGAACCTTTATTTGAAAAGCAATCCTCTTTCCATACCTTTAAGAAGTAAGAGAGTAACAATAGCTGTATGATGGTGATGAACACTTGTGTTCTCTTGTTGTATTTTCTGCATGCTGTGTAGAACTCCCAAGTGGCAGTGGTCTAAGAATTGATGTGCTGACAAATGTCAATATTTCTGTTATCCATCATTGAGGAAAGAAACTGCAGGAGTCAGGGCTGCAGCAGAATTTAAAGGTATTGCTTAGAGATGTATTGATGATTAGTTAGACTACATTGCTGCAGCAACATGCAAATGGGAAAATGTTCCATGTACATTTTACATATAATTGGAAACATTTTGCTAAAATGTTGATATATATTTTGTGTAGCCTATATTTTATTAACCATAACCCCTTATGACTATATATCACTGTTAATGCAAGTTATTTCAATAAAAACATATACACTTGTATAAGTAAAACATTAAACCAGGGCTCTCTAGCTTACAATATCCAGTCATATCAGACTGAATATCAGCAGGTTAAGCAGGATATACATGGGCCAAAAATCAGCCGGTCCCTGTTGTCTGTTCCTTTTTGTCCGTGTGTGTTACTGTCAAACGGTCATGGCGGAAAACAAGTGCTTTCAGCCAATGGCTGCAAGTGCTGCTTTGCATATTCTAATAGGTAAGAGGGGTGGGAGTCCCAGCCAGCTGAAGGAAAATAAAATGATCTGGTACTTCCATACATACTTTTGAGGTGGATGGGGGAATCCTCCCTGCTATGTCATTGTATTTGTAAGCATAGATACTTCCCCGCCATCAGAAAACACAAATCAGTGATGCTGACTATAGCTTGCAGTGCTCATCAAGTGTAAAAATACTAACAGGCTAGCTGTACAGGAGTCAAATAGTAGATTGAGTTCTATACAAACAGCCTGCCCATGGATTGAAGTTGATCCAGTTCCTGCAGGAGCTGCCAAATTTTGATCCATGTATGGCCAGCTTTAGGCTACTTAAATAATTAAAGGGATGCTGTGCAGGAAAAAGCAATATGATCACAAATTCACCCCCCCCCAGTTGTTCCCTCACTGCCTTGGTCACCTGCCAGAGGAAAGCAATGTATAGGCCTCAAGACAGTCTAATTGGGGCTTAAAGAGGGCTAATAATTGAATTATCCCCACATGTTTCAATAGGAGTGGGGTGACATAGGCACTCAATGCTGCTTTGTGGGAGAAAGAGAGGAGAATAAACTCTCCCACATACCTAGGAGTACTAAGTATTGCACTTCACTCTGGCATGCGAACAAAAGAATAAAAATTGGGCAAGAAGAACCAAAGTCAGGAAGGAGGCTGGGGCAGCTGGGTAAATCTGTTACTGTGCCCTGTATAAGTAAAAAAGGCATTCTGTACAACCAGCCTGCCCATACATGGATTGAAGTTGATCCAGTTTCTGCTGGAAACCTTGATCCATGTATGGCCAGCTTTGGGCCACTTAAATACTTAATGGGATACTGTTCAGGAAAAAGCAATATGTTCATCCCCCTTTGCATATACTCACTCTCTGTGTGTTCTGTCACTGCCTTGGTCACCTGCCAGAGCAAAGCAATGTATAAGCCTTAAGACAGTCTGATTGGAGATTAAAGAGGGCTAATAAGTTCATTTTCCCCACATTTCTAAACAGGACTAGGGTGATATAGGCACCCCGTGCTGCTTTGTGGGAGAAAGAAAGGAGAATAACATTGTCCCCCATACCCAAGAGTACTAGGTATTGCACTTCACTCTGGCATGTGAACAAGGGAATGAAAAGTGAGCATAAAGACACAAAGTCAGGAAGGAGGTTGGTACGGGTAGGTAAATCTGTTACTGTGCCCTGTATGGGTAAAGAAAGGGATCATTTTTAGTTTAATCCACTGATATTGTAGCCATACATGTAAATAAACTGGCTCTCATCACCGCAGTCAACACACATTTTTTTTTTTGGTTCAAATATTTTATTGAGAGAAAAAAGTAGCGGATACAGAACAGTATCAGTATTCAGGGTGTTACAATCGAGTATAGATGTGATCAGTTCACCATGTAGTTGCGATGTATTAACATGGAGAATCCAGTATACCTTAGGAGGAAATATTATACAGTGATGTTGAAACACTTCAAACAAAACCAGTGAAATCAGCTCTAAAATAAGAACAAATAAAGTAGGAAGTACAGGAGTCGGAGGGTTTACTTCCCTGGCTGGGATCAGGCTAGGTGGCCCAGCCAAGTCAACACACGTTTTAAATGGTAGGGATGGAGAATCTAACTGAGTAATAACCCCATCCTACTTACGATGTGTGAAGAAATAAGAAAATGTTAAAAGGGCTTTTAACAGCATTAAGAGTATTTAAATTCAGAGTGATGGTGTACTAGTTCGATGGGAAATGTGTAATTAAAGCCTCATACACATGCTGCGATTGTCACCCCACCACACGTCCAATTTTTCCCAAAATCGGCTGTCTGTGATTGTGTCTAGCGTACTGATGTTAGTAAAACTGTTGTTTGACAAAGGCGAACGTAGTGACGTGCTATGAGCACGCAAAGAGGAAGTTCTGTTTTCGTGCATCACCCTTTGGGCCCCTTCCTCTGATTTTGTGTTTACACGACCAAACACTTCCGGCTCATTCCTGGGTTCCGAACATGCGTGTTTGTACTTTCAACTTTTGTTTGTCCGACTTCTGTACAGATGAGAGGAAAATTGGATGTGGCCTTGTTGGCAGACAAAAATTTTCTAGTCGGCTCATCCAGCTTTTGTTGGATGATAAATGAAAATTGGCTGTCGAATGGAGCATACTAATGGTCAGATTATCGGACTACAGGCTGTCGTCCGATAATTGGACAGTGTGTACGGGCCTTAACTATCAAATGCACTTAATTTGTGAGCACTTTACCATCAACAGTATAGAATATGTAATATTTGGTTTCTTTATTTCAACTGACTTTTATTTTCCTGATTAAAATGCTTTTTTTTCTCTACAAATGTGACTAATATGAAAAGTTTGTTCATTTTAGTGACAAATTATGTAATTCAAAGGGAATGTCAAAATATGTTGCATTCAAATGAATTTTTAAATGATATATTATTGTGTGATAAAATGCTTTGAAAATGATACATTATGGTAAATTACCAAAGAACTCACATTCCAATAGAATGATACTGAATCATTTTTATGGAATTGCAGAAAAGAATTTAATGCTACATGATTTTAAAAAGCAATTTTTCAAACATACTCTTTCTTCTTATACTTGGTAAAATCGGTACTAAACATTAAATATTTGATTGTACTGACATAATATAACATAAATAGATGTTATATCTGCTGATCCCTTAATATAATGTAAAGGGAAAATATCATTGTTATTCATCAACTTTGCTTTTTTGGAACATTTGCAGGTTTATTAACATTTTTTTATCCTGTATACATGACATGCGTTTGCAAAGTCTACAGAGAAGTTTTGTTTTTATGCCTTCTAGCAAGTTACATCTACTAGTTAATATGTTGCCATCCTTGTTAGCAGATGAGGAGGGTGATGTATCAATCCTCTGATCATCATGTGTGTGTTTAGCAAAATACAGCAGCACCAAGACTAAAGTGAAGTTATAAAGGAAAAGGACCCTTTGTTCACTTGCTCTAATTTTTAATGAACAGATAATAGAACATAAGGACTAATAAAGAATTTAAAATATCTATGAAAATTAAGCTTCAAAGACAGACACAGGAAACTTGGATCTTAGATTGCTTCACCATGTGATAAGGATAGGATAAAAGAGGAAATTAAATGTTTAAAGGAATTCAAGAGCAAGAAGGAAGAGGGGAATACCAAAGGAGGGATAGACGAGGACCTCAGAGAGCTGGAAGTCTCTTGATATAAATTAAAGTGGGGATGAGCTTGCATGGCCAGGAAAGGGAGAAAAGTGAGTGTTTGCCCCCCCACCTCCTTGAACCAGAATAGGCAACATGCTTTCAAAATGTGAAGACTACCTTGCAAAGGGGATCACAGCCTTCCCAAATGCAGGCATGGCACATTGTTGATGGAGACAAGGGCTTCACCTATGAATCCCAAAAGGGACGTGAGGGTTTTCTGGGAGGGACATAGAATCTGGAAGACCCCTTTAAAATAAGGGGAGCCCCAGAAATCATCCAAGCGGAATGAGTATGGGATACATTGTACCCCTTGTTACTCATTTTAAATAAATAAATACATAAATAAAAGTAAATAAAAAACCCACACCATGACAAAGTCCTTTATTTGAGAAGAAAAAAGTAAACAATGCTCCCAATGTATATCCATGTTGATTAGCAACTGTTCACCAATCACACTCTTGTGATGTAGATCCCTATGAGTCGTGATGACCTGTCACCCAACAGCATTGATCTGCCACCCAATGATGCTATCCTTCTACTCCCTTCACACATGACAGACTCCCAGTTGCCAGCTATATAAAACAAAATGACTGGGGGATTCTGGATGGCTATGACCATATTTGGTCAATTATGTCACCCAGGATCCCTGACTGGTTGGTTCACAAACACCTGCCAGCCAGGTATCTGTCATTTTGCTTTCACCACATAACGACAAACATGCATGCATTTACAAATATCAGCCGAGGGCTCAGGCAGGTGAACTGGCCAAATACAGGTATGGTCTTTTGGACCAAACTGCGAATAGGCTGGAGTCAGTTTGAACTTAGGTTCAACCCAAACCAGAAGCTAATTCCTGATAAAAGCATCAAATTGAATTAATTTAAATTGTTCATGAGTACAGAGCTCTTAAAGAGCTATAACACCATAAAACAAAAGGTCTGAAAAGCTTTTTTATGTACGCTCCTGGCTTTGCTTAAACTTGTCTGATGTTGGGACAGTCAAACCATGTCTGAACTTGAGGTCTCAGTGGTAGTTGGAGTTGGTGTACCCATTCATAGGCTGTACTTTAAATGTTTAAAAGGCTTGACAAGTTTACTTAAAAATTTTATAACACCATTGTGTGGCACAGGTATTTGTGCTTCTTTTGTACTGTAAGTGTACCAATATTTATAAATGTGGACATGTACTGTGTAATTAGATGGAAAAGAAAAAGCAAAGGGTATAAACTATACATTTTGTACCATGAAGTCACATTATATCTTGTAATTTAGTACATAAGGAGTGTACCAGCTATATAGCATTCAGACTTTTGGAAAAGTCTGCCTGCCTAGACGTCTTACCTGTGCTGGCTATTAATGGGATGGTCTTTTATGGGCCCTTTGTTATTTAGCCTGTTGTTGAAGCACTGAAACTGCCTTGAAAAAATAGAAAAACATAGTGCTATTGAATTTAAATATTTGATGTTAACAAGAAGTCATTGTTCATGGTCTGACAAAGTGGCTTTTTACTGTTTCTAGTGGGTAAAGATAGTGGATTGGCTTACTGCAGTGGCGGCTGCTGAAATTTTAGGATGGGGGTCGATAGACCCCGCACTTACTTTTTGACCCCTCCCACTTCTCATAGACCCCACCCCTTATAGATTCCACCCATTGTGTCAGAAGTCTACAGCCCAGCATTGCCAGATAGGGTATACAGCATCGCCAGATAGTGTATACAGCATGGCCAGATAGGGTATACAGCATCACCAGATAGGATATATACAGCATCAGCAGATAGGGGTATATACAGCATCAGCAGATAGGGGTATACACAGCATTCACCAGATAGGGATATATACAACATCACCAGATAGGGATATATACAGCATCACCAGATAGGGGTATATACAGCATCACCAGGTCCAGGATCCTGTCACCTCTTTGTCCCCTATCTCTCTGAGTATAGAGACAGAGTGTATACTGCATTTTACAGTGCACATGGCAGACAAAAACTACCAGGAGATATAAAAAAGATACTTTGCATTTCTTTTCTGCCAAAAAATTCTAGATCCTAGTGATTTTTTTGTTTGGGACAGCTTAGTTTTGATAAGGCAGATTATAAAAATAAGAACTACAGTTATTGTGGGGAATTCAATCAAACTGTTGCATCACTTTTCTGATGTTAATGTTTCTTGTTAATGTGCTGAGCCTAATTCATGAAGCATCTGTAACACTTTGTTTTTCTGACAGCGACTTGTGCACCAAATTCAGGCATTTCTTAAATGTGCCACTTTTACATTGTGGTGCAATGAATGTGCCAAATTCAAAATGAAATACCAACACCTCGTATCTTACGAAATTGGAGCTAATTAAGATCAACTTTCTGTTAGCATACAGATTTTAATAAAATGTGTTTTAATAGTGGTGCAGCATGTGCCAAATCCAAGTACAAGTTCTAAGCACATTCATTTGGTAATTTGGTGCATACTGTGCCACTTTTAAAATGCATACAAGAAACTTTCACAGAATCTGTCTGTGCCAGTCTTTATGGATTCCAGGGATTGTGTACAGAAGGATGAAAGCAATGACCAATGACATTTCCCATATTACCCACATGATAGATTTACCTTAACATAAGTAATAGTTTCACTCAAGCCTCTGTTCCTTTTATATATCTAAATAGATTTAGAAAGAAAAAACAGTAGGTGTCTTGCATGATAGTATCTGGGTATTTAGAATGAACATAGAATAAAGAGCAATTAATCCTTTAGAAAATCAACATTTACGATTCCTCACAAATTTCAAGATCAAGATAAAAATAGACATATATATTGAGAATCACAGACATACAGTATGTATATGTTAACGTTTTAAAGGCAAGTACAGAATTTATTTTATTTCTGTAAATGGTTTTAACACAATTTACAATTTTTAGTCAGCCTATGTGAAACCACTGTCTTGTTTTGTTTTACTTTACTTAAAATATAGGTTTTATTCCATAATTAATAAAGGGCTCTTTTTTCTTTCAGACTCAAGACCTTTGCCGGATGTAGCTTTAACTGGTAAATGCACAAGAGAATGTGATGAATATGGGCACTCTGACTCCTGCTGGATGCCAGTTCGTACATCACCTGAAAGGAAGCCGAAGAACCAGCCAAAACTTTCAACATTCATGCCAGTCGATGAAAGAGATAGCCAAGAAAAGCTGGCCAATGGAGAAGTTTCACTTATGGGTGATCGCAACAGGAATCTACTCAACAAAAAGTTGGCATCGTATGAGACCTTCAATGCAGCCACATTCAGTAAAAGTGAAGAAGCCAATCCCGAGGATATTCCCCTTAAGCAAACGGGGGAGTACAAGCCATCTCCCGTCAACACTTTAACTAGAAGAGAGGTTTACCTGTGAGCTATTTGAAGCAGCAGGGTTCTTTCTTATATGTTACGAGCAAAGAATTAAGTTAAAACTTTACAGTTACAACAATATAACACAGAAATATGAGGGGGCCACCAAAGAGACAAAAGCTTTGCCTGCCACTTTTGCCTCCATATCAGGCACTTCATTATCATGTCTGCTTGACAATATTGTGATATAAAGAGACCATTGTTATTACTTGCATGTGTTAGCCTTTTCACTGCTATTCTTTTCACTCGATTGATGGTTGCAAGAGATTTTAATGGCAACTGGACTGATTAACAGAACACAGATCACTGATGTTATTCATAAGCAAAAGCATGTAACATAGCATTCTAATTGTGTCTAATTGTGAAATGATTCATTTTTGACAGCTTAGTTGAATACGATCAAAATATATCTGAATGGAACATAAGAGCCTTTTTCCATATCATACTCATTGTTTGTATTAAGCTTCATCAGATAGACAGCCATATTGACTATGAATGCCATTTATACAAAACAGAACACACAAGCAACCTAAAGTTAATCCTTTGTTTGTAGCTCATCGGTCCATGTGTAGGAGGGCATAGTGAAAATAAGCACAATGTTTTTGAGAGGAACCTTTCCTGACATCAACAACTGAAGGTTTCTCCCAGGCTGTCGTGCTTTTCTGACTGCATTTGTTCCTTGTGTGTGTTTACCTAGATTACTTCACACTTTGGGAAGACTGTTTTCCAAAAAGCACCTAGCTGTTTGATGAAAATTAGAAAGACATAGAGGCTTCAAGCCAATCAACGGAAGTCTCATTTGTGTAGGGCAAATAACATTTTAAATAATAAGTTCAGAATCAGAAAAAAAGTAATATGTAGTGTCATTGACATTTTTGGTCATTGTCGTTCTTGAGTGAAACCAGCATTAAAAAGAAAAATCCATGCAATATGTAAACATGATCATATACTGTATGTTTTTGGATTAAAGAGCTAATATGAGAAATAGCAAATAAATATAACAAATGGCCTTCAATAAAAGCCTAAGGTAGTGCAACCTAATATGTAAGTCTGCAGGTACAGATACAAACACACATATGAATGAATGACATGTTTTCAAGCAAAGAATGTAATTTGCTGTAATATAATGATGAAGCTAAGTAGGATTTAGCCATGCAAAGAAACACGTATATTCAGTTTTAAAAATGGGCACCTGATGTAAAATAAGAACAATAATCTAAAGATGGAAGTTCACGGAAAAATGTAAACGTAATAAACTCATTAAAATAAAAAATTACCCTATAGCATTATTGACATTTTACATTTAGAATAAAAAAGACAATTTACTTCTATGACAGAAACAGTTGAGAATTAACATACAATAGGCTCAATTCATAAAGCGTTAACACCCGCCTAAGGCACTCTATGCTCAGTTATGTGACTATAATTTTCAAATCTCATTGGACTCAGCTAGAAATAACTGTCATTTTTTAAAAAAATGAGGATCCTTGCCTTTGTGTGTTAGCTTTTGAATTGAGCCATTTGTGATTTACAGGTGATAATTTGCTAGGTTGGGGTAAGAAAAGAAACAAAGAATATTTGACATTGCTTTGGTAGATCAAAAATGATCTATTCGGTTTACCTGACATGTTTAGAATTTACTAATGTACAGATCATTCCTATTACCTAGGAGACTGCAAGCCAAACACTATTTACCCACACTGATCATTACAGGTCTCTCAGGTGACACTTTATATGGTAGCAGAATAAATAGTTCATATTTCAGATTTAGAGAAGTAAATGTTAAGCATTGATGTTTAAGTAGTTATAATTTCCCCTAATTTTATTATGCAAATATACACTTAATTGTGTTTAAATAGGTTATTTTGTATAACTAAATTAAATGCAGTACTTCATTTAATAATTATCTGTAATATTTTATGTGTATATCTTTCATTTTTGTTTCTCTTTGGGGGCCCTTTAGCTATTTTGCTTTTGTTGTTTTGTGCATGGTAGTTGTAAAACATGGACATACCTACATGATCATAAATGCACATTAATTTTATGATAGGCATAGGGAAAGTGGATCCAAAACTTGACATCACTGAAGTTATGAAACATTGTATAATTTGTAAGTACTAGTTGAAAACAAATACTCATAAAATGCTTTTTGTATAATACCTATGGAGTTTTACTGCATGCGTCTCCTGTCTGCATAGTCAATTATTTAAGCATATTGTACGCAAACATCATTTTTTTACCCATATATTTTATTTGCTTAGTAAAAATACAGTTTATTAGAAAAAAATGGCATAAATGAAAAACATAGATGATTATAACTTTAAGTCATTCAGAAATTTTTACTCCATTAGAAAAAAAAACCTTCTATGATACACCTACATTTTATGCAATTACATTTTGTTAGAGCTAAATTGAATTTAAAAAATACAATCTCTTTGTTTGTACACATCATTTCTAGTCAAACAACCAATAAAGTAACCCTCATACTATAACATGTTGATTACTCTATTCACTTGGCTTGGCATGATAAAGAGAGCAGTATTTCCTTTTTTAATAATTTTAGATTTCATTTGAATAGTTTCTGTATGTTGCCTTTACGTATATTTAAAGGATTTTGTAGTAAAGAAAAGAAAAAAAAGAAAGAAAAAAAGGAAAAAAATAGTAAAAAAAAAAAGAAACAATAAAAAGAGTGAATGCAAATTCTGCAACGTGCCTTTTATTCCTGTTATTATTGTAAGATGGTGGTCACATTTGGAAGATAAAGGGTACTGGGATCATCTCTACTATATCAATTCTTTGCATTTCATAAGATTTATTTTCTGACAGCTTCTACAGTTTCTACATCATGTTCAAAACTGTAAAAAACAAATCCCTTCCTAATGATAGACCAATCTAAACAATTAGTTTATTCTCTGAGGGGTTTACACCATTGATATGGAGGAGCGTCTTTGAAATACGCGTTATATACTTGGGCTTGTGTTCTAACTGTACATAATGATGAATACACAAATCCAAAGCCGAGTAATCAAAACATTTTCTTTGATTATCTATTATTATTTTTCATCAGTTGTGTTTGACTGCTCTTTCATCTTGTTTGTATAATATTCATACAAATACCACATTAGGATTTCAGATGAACTGTGCATGCCTTTTTACATGACATTTCTAGATTTATGCATAATATCTTAACTACTTTATATGTGTGTATATAGGTAAATATGAATATATAAAGTCTGTAACCTCAATCTTACCGTCTGTTGCTCCTTCAGAACTGCATTTAATTGTGTTGACTATGATTCTGGACTGGCTGGCTTGCTGCCCGAGTTTCACAGAAAGGATAAGAATATTTTTTTTTTCTGAGCAGTAAAGGGAACATTGTTTAAAAAGTTTTTTTTTTTTAATGCTTTTTTCTCTATAAAAAGCCCAAACAGGTCAAAAGCAAGAACAAAAAATGAGCCACATTGGTTTGAATTGCAATCGGCAGAAATAAACATTTTTTTCTTAAAAAGGATGAGATAGTTCTCATTATCTGATTTTCCTACTTTCCTTAAAGGAACTGAATACACTTGCATACAATGTGGTACAATCTGTTTGTATTATTAATCATTGACTATTGTTCTGCAACTTGGATGTTGATAGTGAAGCAAAGAACAATTTAGTATTGTTTATTATAAGTCACTATGCACGCAGCTATGCTAAACAAGCAAAATGTATTAAACGCTAGTCCACTTCTATTTATGAAATATTTTACATAATTTAATTTGCTTTTGTACAGTTTTCTGTAAATAAATTGCTTGCCATGACTATTTTTCTTTCCTTTGGTCTTTGCAGATTAAAATATAATATGTTTAAAACCGTCTCATTTTTCCCTACCCCTGAGTGTGTTACCAGAATATTGTCCATTTGAAAGAAACTGCACGAATTCCTGTGACATTTTGATTAAAGCTTATTTATTTTAAATAATCATTGTAAAGCAAATAATGAAAGATAATATCATTCTGATAATTGCCCACTTCATGATGCAGGCAGGGCCATGCTTATGTTTAGATTATGAAAAATGACATGAATTTATTTGGGCTTTTATCACAAGAAAAGAAGGTTTTCTCCTAATTTGCTTTTAAAGTGTACATAAAGCATCAATAATGCTAGAACTTTTGTCCAGGCGCAAAGAGGTGACCTTCTAGTACAATATTTTCAAATTTTCCAGAATGAAGAAAAATTAGCTTAATATGTAGTGACATCTACCCACGTATGCTTCCCTTACATCTCTGAGCCAGACTTTACTACATATAGCATAGAAAAAAACAGGAAACTTATATATCTATTGTGAGGTTGAGATAGATACCCAGTGAAATGCTCCCTGGAGTGAGCAACCTTTTAAGGAGCAAGGACCAATCCAGATGTTATTTTCACAAATATTGGTGCCTTTATTAGTGCCTTTATTAGTGTTTTCAACAGTATATACAGGTACTTTACAGTTCTCCAATAAAACAAAATGTCAAAAACAAAACGCTAGCTTTGTCTTGGCACTAACCACACAAAAACATTACAGTCCTAACTAGCAGGGTTTACAAGTCTAGCACTTGTCAGCAACACAAATAATACGTTTTTCAACCTAGCAGGTTGACTGAATCCTGTATGCTTCCCAGGTCACAAAGCCCTGACTGCGTGTCCCTGCTGTTCCTAAATTGACTAAGGTGGCCTAGAGGCTCCAAGGGGTGCATAACAGGAACCTTGTAGATGCGTGTGTGGTAAAACCTGGTAGACAGAAGTCATTCTCTAATTTAAACTAACTGTCCAATGAACAAGATAGAAAATGTTTGTAGATCAGTGGCTGCAGTGGTTGATTAAAGCATTCTGGCAATAATGGGTCCTGCTATAAAAATAAAATGTCTCGGCATGAGGAATCCACCTTGTTTGCCAGCCTGCTGGCTAAATAATAAAATATAATACTCATCCACACCAGCCTAAATGCCAAACAGGACCTTCATAAGCTTTCTGTGAGATATCCTGTTACGTAACCCCGTGTTTCAACACCATATTAGAAACACCTATATTCCAGCAAGAGTGTACCCAGGACAAAATGTTCACATTTCCTGTTTTATTACCCAGCCAATGCTTTATTGTAAAAAAGAAGCCACATTGGTTTGAGTTGCTATAAGCTATAATTTTGTTTTCTTTTAACTTCGAGCTCGGATAGTTATCAGTATCTGATTCTCTAACTTTCCTTAACCCCTTTGCGCCGGCGCCTCTCGGACCTTTAAGAGGATTTAGATGTCTGGAGGTGGGGCGGGGTTTATGATCATGTGACTGCTATGTTTGGCTGTCATGGCAATTGCATGATCGGAAAGCTCCTGATCACTTCTCGCACTTCTTTCTGTCAGCCACTGATAACTGTCGCAGGAGCGCGCAAGGCGCACGCTTTTGGCACAGCTGTGTCTGCTAATTGGTATGCAAATATGCAGCCAGTCAGGGTCAAGGATCCATGCTGAGAGTCTGCATATTTGTGAGCTGGTGCTTAAGGGTTAAAAGAACTGAATATACTTGCATACAATTTGGAACAATCCGTTTGTAATATTAATCATATACTATTGTTCTGCAACTTGAATGTTCATAGTGAAGCAAAGAACAATTTAGCATTATTATAAGCCACTATGCAACACAAAATTCCAAAACAAAAACCTAGCTGTGTCGAGACTCCCAAGGTGTAAGACAGGAGCCAGCAAAATGTGTAACTGCTAAACATGACCTTACCAGGCTCCCTGTGAGATATCCTGTTACAAACCCCCTTATTTAAACCTTAGGTTTGGAACACCTGTAGCAAGAGTGTACCTGGGACAAAGTGTATACTTTTCTTTTTTTAGTACTCAGCCGATGCTTTACTGCAAAAAAAAAAATACAACAAACCACCAGTTCATGCACCGATTCATAAAAAAAAAAACCACAGTAAACCACCAGTTCACCCACACAGTCATCTTGTTTTTAATCCACTTGAGGGTAACATGACAGGTCCCTAGATCAAAATAACACTCTAAAAAATAGTATGCTAGTTAGGGCATCCAATACCTTATTTATAGCTAAAAACTCCTCAATAACTGCATATTTCTTTTTGTGTTCATTATTTTTTTACTTAGGTGCACTATGGGGGTGCCCATCCATCCTGTACCTATAATAACACTGTCCCAGACCAATAGCAGTTGCAACCATCTGAACTGCAAACTCCATGGAAAAATCTGGGGAATATAAGACTGGCTATATACAAAGAATCTTCTTCAGGACCTGAAATGATTCCTCCATTTTGGGGGACTATTTATCATAACAGAGTATTTCCCTTTGGTAAGGTCAATTAATGGACTGCAAGAGTTGTAAAGTGTTAGAATACCAAGTGTTGGTATCCTGA
This sequence comes from Glandirana rugosa, assembly GCA_018402905.1. Lineage (NCBI taxonomy): Eukaryota > Metazoa > Chordata > Amphibia > Anura > Ranidae > Glandirana > Glandirana rugosa. The sequence goes on from BLSH010464798.1 coordinate 1,629,014, forward strand.
AGAGCAGGTGTGATCAGATCTGTGTAGCTGCATAAAGGCGATGGAACCCGTTCTAAGTGAAATAAATGTAACATTTATTTGGAGCACAGAAAGAGACAAAATCATACAACACCACAAACATATAAAAGCAATAGTGAACACACATGACAATTGAAACTAACCTATCTAACTGAATATCTAACTACATACAATTGGGGAAAGATGAGGTAAGCTTAAGGCAGCTGGGTTGGGGTGGCAGGTACAACACAAACTGAGTTAGGATAACAGATACAAAGCACAGGTACAGGAGCAGGATCACTGGGCACAAAGCAGCAGGAGCAGAGTTGAAACCTAGAGGAGGGGAAAAATATCATCCAAGCAACCAGCATCAGGTGAAGACCAATTACTGGGGTCTGCTGATTACTGGACTGCACTCACTGGTGGACACAGGGACTACACCCTTCAGGCTTGAGAACCACCAGCAGCTGATCCAGTTCCTAACATAAAGATTGGGATGAACCTCTTTAGTAACTAGATATACCAAGAAAGATCTGACCCATATCCTATTTGTAGGATGTGGCTATTTTTGGATAGATTGTGTTTAGAGTTGAGCGAACACCTGGATGTTTGGGTTCGGTGGGCTGAACTTCGCAAAAAAGTTTGGGTTCGGCACTGAACTTGACCCCGGACCCTGAACTCCATTGAAGTCAATGGTAACACAAACTTTTGGGCACAAAAATGGCTCTAAAAAAGTCCTGGAAAGGGCTAGAGGGCTGCAAAAGGAAGCAAAATGGGGGTAAGAGTAGGACAAGTGCCCTGCAAACAGATGTGGATAGCGAAATAACTTAAAATCCCATTAAAAAAATAAAAAATGGAGGAGGAGGTGAAGGAGGTAGATGGAGGTGGATGTGGAGTAGGAGGTTGAGGAGGCGGTGACCGTGGCAGTGTAGGTGGAAGTGGCAGTGATGGAGGAGGAGGTAGCCAACACTGTTTTTTGTTTGTTTGGTTCTTTTCTAATTGGGGTAGCCCCCAAAATATTGAGACATATTAAAAAAAAAAAAGTATACCAATGGCTGTGTGAGGCCGGTATAAATGTCTATTCTGCACAAGGTACAGACAAACAGACATGGAACACGTCTTATCTGTAAATATGGCCGGAGTGTGTCGGTAACCATATGAAAAAAAAAAAATTATACAGAGTTATAAAACCCCCGATGGGGTTAATCTTTTCTTGGTTTGTTTGTTTTTTGTCACAACCGATGGAGGAGGAGGTAGTGACGGTGAAGGTGGATGTGACGGTGCCAGTGGCGGAGGAGTTGGAGGATGAGGTGTAGGTGGAGGTAGATGGAGGAAGTGGAGGAGGAGGTAAAAAATAAAAAAATTACCCTAAAATTCAATAAAGCGATAGGTGTAGACAAACGTCCCGTGAACAGGATGAGAATGGGGGTAAAACGAAGGAAAACGTCGGGAGA